>OU342740.1:505144565-505551384 GCA_910589775.1 Avena eriantha | reverse complement strand
GATCCACCAGTGTCATTGCATGTCTGTTCTTTTCATGAACCACATAAGGATCTACCAGTGTCATTGCATGTCTGTTCTTTCATGAACCACACCCAGTGTCATTGCATGTGTGTTACTTCCATAAACCACATATGGATCCACCTAGTGTGATTGCATGTTTGTTCCTTCCATAAACCAGATAAGGATCCACCAGTGTCATTGCGTGTCTGTTCTTTTTATGAACCACTCATAGTTTCAGTGCATGTCTGTTCTTTTCATGAACCACACCCAGTTTCACTGCATGTCTGTTCTTTTCATTAACCACATAAGGATCTACCAGAGTCATTGGATGTGTGTTCTTCTCATGAACCACACGTGGATCCACCGTTGTCATTGCATGCGTGTTCCTCTAAAGAAACCACATAAGGATCCACCAGTGTCATTGGATGTGTGTTCTTTTCATGAACCACACCTAGTGTCATTGCATGTGTGTTCTTCTAAACAAACCACATAAGGATACACCAGTGTCATTGCATGTCTGTTCTTTTCATAAACCACATAAGGATGGGCCCACCAGTGTCATTGCATGTTTGTTCTTTTCATGAAGCACACCCAGTGTCAGTGCATGTCTGTTCTATTCATGAACCACACCCAGTTTCACTACATGTCTGTTCTTTTCATGAACCACATAAGGATCTACCAGTGTCATTGCATGTCTTTTACTTCCATAAACTACATATAGATCCACCTAGTGTCATTGCATGTCTATTCCTCTAAACATACCACATAAGGATCCACCAGTGTCATTGCATGTATGTTCTTTTCATGAACCACATAAGGATGGGCACACCAGTGTCATTGCATGTCTGTTCTTTCATGAACCACACCTAGTATCAGTGCATGTCTGTTCTATTCATGAACCACACCAAGTTTCACTTCATGTCTGTTCTTTTCATGAACCACATAAAGATCTACCAGTGTCATTGCATGTCTTTTACTTCCATAAACCACATGTGGATCCACCTAGTGTCATTGCATGTCTGTTCCTCTAAACAAACCACATAAGGATCCACCAGTGTCATTGGATGTGTGTTCTTCTCATGAACCACACCTAGTGTCATTGCATGTGTGTTCTTCTAAACAAACCACATAAGGATCCACCAGTGTCATTGCCTGTCTGTTCTTTTCATGAACCACACCCGGTGTCATTGCATGTCTGTTCTTTTCATGAATCAAGCCTAGAGTCATTGCATGTGTTTTACTTCTATAAACCACATATGGATCCACCTAGTGTGATTGCATGTCTGTTCCTCTAAACAAACCACATAAGGATCCACTAGTGTCATTGCGTGTCTGTTCTTCTCATGAACCACACCTAGTGTCATTGCATGCGTTTTCTTCTAAACAAACCACATAAGGATCCACCAGTGTCATTGCATGTCTGTTCTTTTCATGAACCACACCCAGTGTCATTGCATGTGTGTTCTTCTAAACAAACCACATAAGTCATTGCATGTCTGTTCTTTTCATGAACCACACCCGGTGTCATTGCATGTATGTTCTTTTCATGAACCACGGCTAGAGTCATTGCATGTATGTTCCTCTAAACAAACCACATAAGGATCCACTAGTGTCATTGCATGTATGTTCTTTTCATGAACCACATAAGGATCTAACAGTGTCATTGCATGTCTGTTCTTTTCATGAACCACACCCAGTGTCATTGCATGTGTGTTACTTCCATAAACCACATATGGATCCACCTAGTGTGATTGCATGTTTGTTCCTTCCATAAACCACATAAGGATCCACCAGTGTCATTGCCTGTCTGTTCTTTTCATAAACCACTCCTAGTGTCAGTGCATGTCTGTTCTTTTCATGAACCACACCCAGTTTCACTGCATGTCTGTTCTTTTCATGAACCACATAAGGATCTACAAGAGTCATTGGATGTGTGTTCTTCTCATGAACCACACGTGGATCCACCGGTGTCATTGCATGCCTATTCTTTTCATGAACCACACCTAGTGTCAGTACATGTCTGTTCTATTCATGAACCACACCCAGTTTCACTGCATGTATGTTCTTTTCTTGAACCACATAAGGATCTACCAGTGTCATTGCATGTCCTTTTCTTCCATAAACCACATGTGGATCCACCTAGTGTCATTGCATGTCTGTTCCTCTAAACAAACCACGTAAGGATCCACTAGTGTCATTGGATGTGTGTTCTTCTCATGAACCACACCCAATGTCATTGCATGTGTGTTCTTCTAAACAAATCACATAAGGATCCACTAGTGTTATTGCATGTCTGTTCTTTTCATGAACCACATAAGGATGGGCCCACCAGTGTCATTGCATGTCTATTCTTTTCTTGAACCACACCCAGTGTCAGTGCATGTCTATTCTATTCATGAACCACACCTAGTTTCACTGCATGTCTGTTCTTTTCATGAACCACATATGGATCTACCAGTGTCATTGCATGTCTTTTACTTCCATAAACCATATGTGGATCCACCTAGTGTCATTTCATGTCTGTTCCTCTAAACAAACCACATAAGGATCCACCAGTGTCATTGGATGTGTGTTCTTCTCATGAACCACACCTAGTGTCATTGCATGTGTGTTCTTCTAAACAAACCACACAAGGATCCACCAGTGTCATTGCCTGTATGTTCTTTTCATGAACCACATAAGGATCCACTAGTGTTATTGCATGTCTGTTCTTTTCATGAATCACAGCTAGAGTCATTGCATGTCTTTTACTTCCATAAACCACATATGGATCCACCTAGTGTGATTGCATGTCTGTTCCTCTAAACAAACCACATAAGGATCCACCAGTGTCATTGTGTGTCTGTTCTTTTCATGAACCACACCTAGTGTCATTGCATGCGTATTCTACTAAACAAACCACATAAGGATCCACCGGTGTCATTCCCTATTTGTTATTTTCATGAACCACACCTAGTGTCATTGCATGTGTGTTCTTCTAAACAAACCACATAAGTCATTGCATGTCTGTTCTTTTCATGAACCACACACGGTGTCATTGCATGTCTGTTCTTTTCATGAACCACGGCTAGAGTCATTGCATGTATGTTCCGCTAAACAAACCACATAAGGATCCACCAGTGTCATTGCATGTCTGTTCTTTTCATGAACCACATAAGGAGCTACCAGTGTCATTGCATGTCTGTTCTTTTCATGAACCACACCCAGTGGCATTGCATGTGTGTTACTTCCATAAACCACATATGGATCCACCTAGTGTGATTGCATGTTTGTTCCTTCCATAAACCACATAAGGATCCACCAGTGTCATTGCCTGTCTGTTCTTTTCATGAACCACTCCTAGTGTCAGTGCATGTCTGTTCTTTTCATGAACCACACCCAGTTTCACTGGATGTCTGTTCTTTTCATGAACCACATAAGGATCTACCAGAGTCATTGGATGTGTGTTCTTCTCATGAACCACACATGGATCCACCGGTGTCATTGCATGCGTGTGCATCTAAACAAACCACATAAGGATCCACTAGTGTCATTGGATGTGTGTTCTTTTCATGAACCACACGCAGTGTCATTGCATGTGTGTTCTTCTAAACAAACCACATAAGAATCCACAAGTGTCATTGCATGTCTGTTCTTTTCATGAACCACATAAGGATGGGCCCACCAGTGTCATTGCATGTCTGTTCTTTTCATAAACCACACCCAGTGTCAGTGCATGTCTGTTCTATTCATGAACCACACCCAGTTTCACTGCATGTCTGTTCTTTTCATGAACCACATAAGGATCTACCAGTGTCATTGCATGTCTTTTACTTCCATAAACCACATGTGGATCCACCTAGTGTCATTGCATGTCTGTTCCTCTAAACAAACCACATAAGGATCCACCAGTGTCATTGGATGTGTTTTCTTCTCATGAACCACACCCAGTGTCATTGCATGTGTGTTCATCTAAACAAACCACATAAGGATCCACCAGTGTCATTGCCTGTCTGTTTTTTTCATGAACCACATAAGGATCCACCAGTGTCATTGCATGTCTGTTCTTTTCATGAATCACAGCTAGAGTCATTGCATGTCTTTTACTTCCATGAACCACATATGGATCCACCTAGTGTGATTGCATGTATGTTCCTCTAAACAAAGCACATAAGGATCTACCAGTGTCATTGCGTGTCTGTTCTTTTCATGAACCACACCCAGTGTCATTGCATGCGTGTTCTTTTCATTAACCATAGATAGAGTCATTGCATGTCTGTTACTTCCATAAACCACACATGGATCCACCGATGTCATTGCATGCCTGTTCTTTTCATGAACCATACCTAGTGTCACTGCATGTCAGTTCTTTTCATGAACCACATAAGGATCCACCTAGTGTCATTGGAGGTGTGTTCTTCTCATGAACCACACGTGGATCCACCAGTGTCATTGCATGTCTGTTCTTTTCATAAACCACACCCAGTGTCAGTGCATGTCTGTTCTATTCATGAACCACACCCAGTTTCACTGCATGTCTGTTCTTTTCATGAACCACATAAGGATCTACCAATGTCATTGCATGTCTTTTACTTCCATAAACCACATGTGGATCCACCTAGTGTCATTGCATGTCTGTTCCTCTAAACAAACCACATAAGGATCCACCAGTGTCATTGGATGTGTTTTCTTCTCATGAACCACACCCAGTGTCATTGCATGTGTGTTCATCTAAACAAACCACATAAGGATCCACCAGTGTCATTGCCTGTCTGTTTTTTTCATGAACCACATGAGGATCCACCAGTGTCATTGCATGTCTGTTCTTTTCATGAATCACAGCTAGAGTCATTGCATGTCTTTTACTTCCATGAACCACATATGGATCCACCTAGTGTGATTGCATGTATGTTCCTCTAAACAAACCACATAAGGATCTACAAGTGTCATTGCGTGTCTGTTCTTTTCATGAACCACACCCAGTGTCATTGCATGCGTGTTCTTTTCATTAACCATAGATAGAGTCATTGCATGTCTGTTACTTCCATAAACCACACATGGATCCACCGATGTCATTGCATGCCTATTCTTTTCATGAACCACACCTAGTGTCACTCCATGTCAGTTCTTTTCATGAACCACATAAGGATCCACCTAGTGTCATTGGAGGTGTGTTATTCTCATGAACCACACGTGGATCCACCGGTGTCATTGCATGTTTGTTCCTCTAAACAAACGACATAAGGATCCACCAGGGTCATTGCATGTATGTTCTTTTCAAGAACCACACCCAGTGTCATTGCATGCGTGTTCTTTTCATTAACCATAGCTAGAGTCATTGCATGTCTGTTACTTCCATAAACCACGCATGGATCCACCGATGTCATTGCATGTCTATTATTTTCATGAACCACACCCAGTGTCATTGCATGCGTAGCCGTTAGACCGAGTCTTCTAGAAGCACGCCCTAACACAGTTGTTCTGCTTGACGATTGTTACATACCGTTCGATTGGGGCACTTGGACGATTGGGATGGTCTTCATGAGTGCGATCCGTGAGTAGGCTGTTCTGTGGCATGATTGGCCATGCCTGCTTTGGACAAACTGGCAATACCGGGCGCTCCCCTGTTGCGAGTGTCATGTCTCACAAGTTTAGTGGGCCACATCCCAGTGTCATTACTTCTCTTCCTCCCCGTACTTGTCTTCCTTACCCACGAAGCCACTTTCCCCACCTCACTCCCATCCTGCCATAGCCGCAAGCCGACGGCGCCTCCATCCCAATCCCCTCTCCGGCAGCCACCCCCCCACCCCTCTCGCCATGGTTTCAAGGGGAGATGACGAGGAAACGCGTCGTGACGACAGGGACGGTGATTTCGATGTGAGTCGCCTCATCTCTATTTCTATCATGTGTGGCCAGTTATCTATTTTTTGAGCTAGATCTAATCTGTTTACTCATGCGCGTATGATGTGTTAGGCCAACCAGACGATGTATGACTCCGACTATCACGGTTTAGGGGATGAAGACAGTCCTCTGGTATGTAAACATGGATATGTGCCCGCTAAATTTGTAGCCTTCGAAGGACGGAACGCAGGCAGGAGGTTTCTACGGTGTTAAGGACATCGTGCAATGATGCAAGGCGTAAGTTGCGGTGTTGTCAAATGGGTAGATCCAGAGTGGCCCAAATCGATGCAGAAAACGCTGGACAAACTATGGGAAATGACTGTCGAGTTGAAAGAATCCGTATTCAGCTCACTTCTTGACAGTGTTGAGATGAAGCTATGGGAACCAGTTGACACGACCAAGCATAAGCGAGATCTCAGGTGGGTGCAAGACAAGGTTATCAAAGTGGAGAATGAGAGGGACGCGGCGTTGGCCCTGAAGGCTAAAGCAGAGCAAGAACTGACTCAAGCAAGGAACGATCTCCACCAGGCCAAAGTCCTGTAGTACACAACTACGAGTATTGACAAGTGCATGAGGAAAAATGCAGAGAAACAATTGAAGCTGTGCAAGGAAGATGCTAAAAGGAAGGAGCAGACAATTCGATCCTTGCTCTCGTAGGAAGATGCGCATCGGGCCAAGATTAGGAAGATCAAGGAGATGTGTGATAACTAGTTCTATTTAGCTTAAGCTCCGTGCCTTTTTAAGTTGTAATATTTGTACTTGTTGACCTAGTGGTCTGAACTATTGGTCCCGGATTCCAGGGAGGATAAAAATTGCTCTGACCCCGCATTAATTTGTGGAAGAATTTGTGATTCAGATCAATTTCTGCCTCGATTTAGATCTCTGTCCCGGATTGGGAACGTAACTGTGGACCAAAGACACCTTTTCTAATAGTGTATTCTGACACTGGTGGTTTGTTTAAACGTAATCTACGTGGATTGTGCCGCATGCAAATGGCACAACCACAATTTATAAAGTGGAAGCACGTACACCCGGTTACTGGAGATCCGGGAGCTTCGCCAGATGCAGGGGATGCTGGAGCAGAGAGGCGGTGAGATATACGGGCTCAAGATTAGGCCAGAAAGTGGTACCCATTTCCTCCTCATCTGGGCATTATAGGTGAGAACATTGCTGTTTATGTTGCCACGTCGTTGTGCAGCATCTGAAATAAGTTGCTGCTTCGTGGACTGTGGCAGCTTAAATAATTTATTTATGTGCCACTTACATTCCATCGTATTTGGTGACCTCCTGCCCCTCAGCAATCGTGGAACCGGTGGATCCTTGTTTTCAGATAGCAGTGGCACAATCACAATTTCGGATTCAACTACTGACTCGGGCGTTTCCAAACCCTAAGTCGCAGTACATTTTACTCACAGAACGTGGGTAGATTGTTTCGCCCAGCAACGTGCCACACACAGCGCGATCAGAATTTAACAGAATTACATATATAGGTTCAAGTTCAACACATTACTATGCATCTTCATTGCCAGCAGCCTGCTTCCGCAGCCTGGGTGCTAAGCCTTCACGTCCAATGCCTTCTTCATTTCCTACCTTCTTCCACTTCCTCGGTGCCAATTTTCCTAGCTTCGCGTACTCTGCATTGCCGGGACAATGGGCACCAGAATCGTGTCCAACATCATCTTTCCACTCGTTTTTAATTTCTTCGGGCAGCAAAATGACATCTTTCCACTCATTTTTAATTTCTTCGGGCAGCAAAATGACTGACCTGGCAGTCATGTTTCTAACCTTGCGACGCTTCCTGTCAAAGAAACAAGATTGTTGCATAACTGCCCAATATCTACAGAGTAAATAAAACAAAAATTACAATTCAGCACAAACATTAGAACCCCAAGAGACCTTTGCTTACCAGGAGCTAATTGGGTTCGAGCAACCACCCTGTCCAAGAATAGAAGGGCGACTCCCAGTTGCAGCAGCTTCCACATCCAGTACATCACATTTCAGCTCAAACATGGCAGCCGAAGCATACCTTTTCGTCAACCCAATTAGCTGACTGTCACACGTTATAGGAACCATGATGCCACGTTCATCCATGAAGCTGAACTTTGCAGTCTGCTTCGGCCATAATTCAACATGATTATGCAGAGCAGCAACCATACCAGATATAGTGCAGATCTGCGCAGGCGCTTCTTCCATCGTGAAACAATGGTGTCCATACCTCTTGCCCTTAGAGTCAAACCTATAGAGGACTACCGTAACCAGGTAAGGGGGGTCCGCGCAGATCCCACTTGACAGAAAACTATGGACAAAATATGTTTGTCAGCGTTGGGCTAACAAACAATTTGAGGTTCAGTAGCCAGCTAGCAGCTGTAACTAGTGCGAATAGTAAAGAGAAGGGTAGATCACCCGCTTGTAGACGGAACTTCTTCTTTCTTGATAGTAGGATATGCCATCCTCCGAGCTGCTCGGCTCATCAGCGGCGGAGGCGGGCTAGATCCTCGCAACGGCGGCTACGACATGCGCCATTGGAGCTCGGGATCAGCGACTGGGCGCATCAACTGGGTGCAGCAACTTGGCGCCGGAAGTCAAATGTCCGAAGGGATCGTCCTACCTGGAGGGTGGATTCCGACACCGCCGGTGCTAGGGGAAAGCTGGGAATGGATTTGTGAAATTGGTCAACGCATCCAATCCACTTAGCTACTCGACTTGCCTAAGAGGTTGCCGCGTTGGCGCCCGTGTCACAGACAGATGGCCGACATGAGGGTCCCGACCGTCTACTTCACGGGGCAGTTTAACGGAATGTTTGAATTTGGCAGGGGTGAGATGAGTTTGCCTCAAAATGGCCCCTCTCAGTAGTTGGCAGCCCAACTTTTCGAAATGCGGTAATTTCAGGCAACTTAGGTACCGCCATGTGCTGGCCTGCCAACTTTGGTACCGCAGACGAACAATCCCATATTTAATGCTTGATACTAGGGCCCGAGTGGCATGATTTCAGTACTGAACTTATTTTGCCCTATCATATAATTGACTTTGGTATCTATCTACAAAGTGTATTGCCAATTATTATGTTGAACCTGCGAACCCTAAAACGACATATAGGGACAACAAGGGGGATGTTTTAGTTTGAGGATTCTATGTGTTCATGGAGTGTTAATGCATTGTTTCGGGCTATTCGAAAGAGTAGACCTTAATTACATGTAGTTACAAGTTGGCCCCGGTGAAATGGGCAGGTAGGAGAATAGATGTTGTGCAAATTCTCTTGGTTAGTACGCACAACTAAATTCGGAGCACATACCTACACACATCGGAGTTAGAGAAAAAGCCCATGCTATATGTATTTTATTATATGATCAATCTTATTCATGCAACATCCCGCTATCACCTCATGCCTACATTTTAATCTCTGAGAGTTACACATTCACTACTTCTGGTGAAAACTAGAAAACCGTTTCAATTGCTCTTGTTTTATTTTTCTTGCTCGAATCAAATTACTGCCATCATCGTTTTCTCTTGAGTTTATTGATACACGGGTGTGGTTAAGAGTGACGTCTCATTGCTAAAGTATTATTGATATTCTTGTGTTCCCATTGAGTCGAACTATAAATTTTGGTAATACTTCCCATCGAAGATTTTAGCAAACCCCTATACTTGTGGACATCAAGACATTTTCTGGCGCCGTTGCCGAGGATCCTAGATTTATTGGTAAGACCACTTGTTATCATTTACTTGCTGAACTTATTTGCTTTCCAACTATGGGAAAAGAAAAGGATATTGCTAAGTAGATTCTGATGCCTTCGACTACTCGAGGAGGTAAAGATTTGCCAACTAGGCCCAACTTTTCTCCTAATGCTATTTCTGCTACTGCTACTAAAAATAAAAGTGTTACTTTACATGGTTTACCATTGTCTAAGATGTCTACAAATACTGAAAATGATTCTGTGTGGTAGTGTAGACAAAGATTTATCTAAATCTCCAACAGTTGATAATGTAGAATCTGATTTGGATGATAATGTATGATGATGATACTAAATCTGAAGAGGAAGATGCTTTTACCAAGGCTTTCATTAATGCAAATTTTGATGATCAAGATAAACTTGATAATTATAAGGATTCTTCCTCTTAATGAACTATTCCCTGCTACTAGAAAATCCAATACTTCTACTATTTACATTAAAGATAAAGATTTTGAATTCAGCATTGATCCTGAAATAATTAGAAATGCTGAGAAGTCAAAATTCTATGGGAAATAGGATTAGTTTCCTTATGAACACATCACTACCTTGTATGAATTATCTATCTTATTTGGTCAAAATGAAATCCAACAATGATATTATTTCTTGAAATTGTTCCCTTTCTCTTTAGGGGAGATGCTAAAATTTGGTACAATGGTTTAGCACCAAAATCTATTACTAGCAAGGAGGCATGTCCGATGTCTGCGCATTTCTATTCTTGTAGACAGTTGTTGGGCCTCCAAGTGCAGAGGTTTGTAGAACAGCAGCAAGTTTTCCCTTAAGTGGATTACCCACGGTTTATCGAACTCAGGGAGGAAGTGGTCAAAGGTATCCCCTCTCAAGCAACCCTGCAATCAAGATACAAGAAGTCTCTTGTGTCCCCAACACACCCAATACACTTGTCAGGTGTATAGGTGCACTAGTTCAGCGAAGAGATAGTGAAATACAAGTGGTATAGATAATTATAAGTGGTAACAGTGATAGAAGATAGCTTGATGGTGTGGAAGAGACTAAAGGCAAACTGAAATAAAGATGGAAGCAAGCAAACATGTAATAGATCTAATAGCAAATGGTGTTTCAGTGCTAAGAAACAAGGCCTAGGGATCATACTTTCACTAGTGAACACTCTCATATAAATATCTTCTCTTTATGATACTACTCTTAACTACTCTCCGGTTGGACACTCTAATCAACGGTAGGGCTATAACATCACACCTCAAAGTCCAACTTTCCCATCTAGAAACCCCACACTGTCACCTTGAGTACTAGATGACTCCAACAAACACCACAATTTCATAGAAACATCCAACTCCAAATATAACTCATAACAAGTATTTGTAATCTCTAGCCTAAGTGCCACCATGGTGAGCACGCTGTCACTTTCACACACATGGGGAGAGCAGAGATTCATTAAAGCAATTGAGTAGCAAGGTAGATCTATAGATTACAAGCTCATGGTCTCAATAAGATCATGCATAGAGAGAGATGAATACATAGGTACCGGTAGAACCCTTAGCCTCGAGGAAGAACTACTCCCTCCTCATCATGGGAATCAACAATGGTGATGGAGATGGTGGTGGAGATCGATGGAGATGGCTCCGGGGCACTTCCCCGTCCCGGCAGGGTGCCAGAATAGAGCCTTTCTGTCCCCCGAATCTCCCCTTCGGTGGCGGCGGCGCAGTGGAACCTTTCGTGGATTTCTGATTGACAATCTAGGGTTTTGGCTTCGGGAGGCTTCTTATAGGCCAGAGGGCAAGGTCGGTGATTCGACACAAGGGGAGCCAAAGAATATTTATAAGCCTTCACAACTGAGTTGTCAATTCAGCTGCACCTGAAAACAATCTTGCTCACGGCAGTTTATCAGTAGCAACAGCTTTGTAGTAGCAATAGTAAAGTAACAACAGTAGTAAAGTAAAGACATCAGTAACAATTGAAGTAAACAGTAGGATTCGAGTGCGGTAGGCATAGGGTTGAATGGACGGGCGTTGCATGGACAAGACAATTCACATAGCAATCAGATCATAGGGCAATTGCAGATAGATAAAATAAAGCATCCAAATACTAGATAATCATAGGCATGTGTTCCATATATAGTCATACGTGCTCGCAATGAGAACTTGCACAACATCTTTTGTCCTGCCAGCCCGTTTGCAGCGGGGCCTCAAGGGAACTACTGGCAATTAAGGTGCTCCTTTTAATAGAGCACCGGAGCAAAGCATTAACACTTCGTGAACACATGTGATCCTCACATCAAAGCCATTCCCTCCGGTTATCTCGATCTCTGTCACTTCGGGGCCATTGGTTCCGAACAACAATGTGTGTAAACAACTTGCAGATAAGACCATAAACAATACTATCATAATGAATCAATAACATGTTCAGATCTGAAATCATGGCACTCGGGCCCTAGTGACAAGCATTAAGCATAACAAGTCGCAATAAAGTCATAAAGCACTAATAAAAGATACTAGGCACCATGCCCAAACAATCTGATGCCATTACATGAATGATTTCATCCAATCCCTACCATCCCCATAGCCTACAGCGAGGGATTACTCACTCATAGATGAGGGAAACATGGATGGTTGATGGAGAAGCGATGGTGATGATGATGGTGATGATCTCCTCCAATTCCCCGTCCCGGCAGGGTGCCGGAACGGAGTTTCTGGTGCTGTTTCATGGAATCTGGTGGTGGCGGTGGAGCGGAACTCCTTCTGGAAAAACATCGACCCCCCTCCCCCCGAGTTTTTAGGTCAGAAGGCAACTTATAGGCGAAGAGGGAGGCCGAGGGGGTGCCTGGGCTAGCCACACCACCCCCTGGCGAGGCCAGGCCTCGTCCACGCGGCCAGGTGGTGTGGTGGCCCCCCTGGCTCCTCTTCGTCTTGTATTCTGGCTCCAGATGACTTCCAGTAAAATAGGAACTTTGGCTTTTGTCCCGTCCAATTCCGAGAATATTCATTTTCTGACTTTCCTGGAACCAAAAACAGCAGAAAACAGGCAGCTGGCACTATGGCTCTTGTTAATAGGTTAGTCCAAGAAATCATATGAAAAGTACTCCAAAGTGTGGACAAAACACAAGAAAGTAGATAAAACCAAGCATGTAACATCAAAAATTATACATACATTTGCAATGTATCAACATCCCCAAGCTTAACTCATGCTCGTCCTCGAGTAGGTAAGTGATAAAAAGAAAGAATAATTTTTGAGGTGACATGCACCATCGTAAACTTGATCAAAGTATTTGTAAAACATTCAAAGCTGGGATCATTGTACTTCAATCATAACATGAAAGACAAAGTTCTAGCAATAAGACAAAGAAACTATGTTGCAACATGAAAAGGCATGAACAAAAGATTCATGAATAACAATGCTTTGCAATAGGTTTGTTTGTTTCACATAAAGAAAACATAGCATAGTGGCATTCAGCTTGTCCCTCATAGAGTAGCAAACATAAATGCATAGGACACCTTAAAAGTTCATAAGAGTGAATAGATACAAATAGTTTAAAACAAGCAATATCAAGGTATGCATCAATCAACAAGTCTTGGGACAATGCACATAGAACTAAGAATGGCCACTATGCTCTCAAAGTAAGTGCATAAAGGTAGAAGGTGGAGACTCAATATATATAGTGGAAGAAGGGCCTTCATAGAAGGAAGTAGGGATTCAAGTCTCATAAAGAGCTTCCAAAAATTATGGTACTTGTTAGCTTTCAGCTCTCATTGCCCCTATCATAAGCATCTTTAAGGTGATTAAGGTTAAAATGACACAACTAAGAGGATATGCTTGACAAGTTATAAACCGAAATCTCATGCCCCTTACTTACGAAGACCGAACCTCATGCCACTCAACTTTAGTCACATGTAAGCTCTTGTCATTGTAAGTACATATGTGTCATAAAGAACCGCCAACGGGGTACCCCTTGCACATGATACAGGAGCTATCAGATAATCAAAATGACAAGGCAAGCAGACAATGAGCATCTCAGCAATCTTTTTATTTGCTATTTGCATAGGTTTTTATTGAGGATGCGTCATAGAGTGATCATTATGGTGATGCTGCAAGTTTCCACCATGATTAGGCATGGCTTAGGCTAGTGGCCTAGGCGTTTCTCTAACACACATACAAACTCCATGATCTTACAAGTTCCACTTTTATTTCACACTGCCGGGATCCGTAAGCAAAAGAACATGATATCAACGGGGTATAAAGTACAAGTGCAATGTTGAAAGCATTCCCCATGAAACATGGTTCTTCTAATTTCAACTTATAAAGTGCAAGCATATACGCAACAAAGAAGGACCCAATGGTTCAAGTGTGCCATCAAGTTCGTGAGAGCTTTAATCACTAGTTTTATCATAACAAGTTTAATTTGGAAGGTAAACAAAAGCATGAATATACTTGGAATAGCATAAGCTAGTAGGTAGGTATGGTGGAATCTTTGGAAAAACTTGGTTTAAGGAGTTGTATGCATGAGTGGAACTCATACATGGTTGTGGAGGCTAGCAAAAGACTAGGAGCGACAAACTAAGAGAGCAATAATGGCCATAATCATGTAGAGCGGCAAAACATCATTGATCAAAGCATAAAGTGATACTACAAGTTGAAAACTAAAGGATAATAAAGGATATGGTGACTTGAGATAGTCATAACATGGTGTGAGCATCCGCCAAGTCAACCCAAATAAAGCATCAAAGGATAATACCACTATACTATGCTTTAATATGCTTAAACAACGCATGATTCATCCAAGGCACATGAAGCAATCTCAATTGTTTATAACAAGTCATGCTACAGAAAAGAATACTAGGCCTAAAGCCAAAACAATATCAAGCATGGCATGACAGAGCATAGGCCACAGTCAAAAACAAGCTCTCTTTACCACTTAAGCATGAACTTTCCTACTCTTTTCCAATCCAAACCAAACTGTTTGAAAACCAATGTATGAAAGAGGGGGTCCAACCAATTTATTCAGCAAACTAAGCAAACCAAGCAAACTAAAAACCAAAAAAAAACGAAAAAGAAGACGCTCTAAGAAAAACACAACTCTGCATGAAACAATAAAAATGAAGCGTTTGGAAGAAATCTGGGATTTTTATTGATGAAGAAGGCATCCCCAAGCTTTGACGCTTGTACTTCTTGGATATTTCTTGGGTGACATGCGTGGCATCCCCAAGCTTGAGCGTTAGTCCATCCTTCATCTCATTACTCATTCCTTCCATACACCTGAAATTTTTCCTTCATACAAAACTTGACACAATCTCATTAGCAACATTAGTGCACTCAAGATAAATAAGTCTTAAGGTTCAGTTGTAACACCAAATAAACTTCCATTATAACACTAGCTACTGTAGCACTTCCCTCAAAAAACTCAATTCCCCAAAAGAACTCAAGAAGGAACCAAGAAGAAGCAAATGCAGAAAATGGCAGAAATCTGTCAAAACAGACCAGCAGGTAAAGACGAATTTTTTCTAAGACCTTCTGTTGCTCAAATCAAAAAGTGTTGAACTAACGAAAGTTAGATAACAACTTGGGGAAGAAGCATAAAAAATTACAGCTCAATCCGACATGCAGGACTCTCTCATGAAGTTTTACGGTGAAGCACAAAAATCTGTTTCGGGATAGCAACTTTCCCAATCATTACTTCACTCTCATTAGAGTTTACTCTTGGCACAAAAAGCAAAAAAAAAGGATAAGGAGAGGTTATTACAGAGTTAATAACTTCCAAAACTCATCTAAAACTTTTGGGTTATCTCCCAATAAGTACTTTTCTTTAACGCCTTTAAGTTAGGCATGATAGTTTGAGAAGATGCTCACATAAGAAATATGAATTGAAGTAAAAGAGAGCACCAAGAAGCAAATTCAAAGCACATTTAAGTCTAACCCACTTCCTATGCATAAGAATATTATAAAGAAACAAGTCATGAAATCACAAAGCAATAATCATAGGAAAGCAAAACAAGTGCAACTTCAAGAGATAGTGAAATACAAGTGGTATAGATAATTATAAGTGGTAATAGTGATAGAAGATAGCTTGATGGCGTGGAAGATCGATGGAGATGGCTCCGGGGGCACTTCCCCGTCTTGGTAGGGTGCCAGAACAGAGACTTTCTGTCCCCCGAATCTCCCCTTCGGTGGCGGCGGCGCAGCGGAAATTTTCGTGGATTTTTGTTTGACGATCTAGGGTTTTGGCTTCGGGAGGCTTCTTATAGGCCAGAGGGCAAGGTCGGTGGGCGGTCAGGGGGCCCACAACATGCCCTGGCGCGACCTAGGTGGACCCACGCCTAGGGGTGGTGTGGCCACCCTATGGCCCCTCTCTGACTCTCCTTCTAGCTCCGTGAGTCTTCCGGGAAAATAGTAACCTTGGCTTTTGTCCCGTCCAATTCCGAGAATATTCATTTTCTGACTTCCTGGAACCAAAAACAGCAGAAAACAGGCAACTGACACTGTGGCATCTTGTTAATAGGTTAGTCCAAGAAATCATATGAAAAGTACTCCAAAGTGTGGACAAAACATAAGAAAGTAGATAAAACCAAGCATGGAACATCAAAAATTATAGATACATTTGCAATGTATCAATGTCTTAATCTATTCTTTAACAAAAAAATGCCTGCTAGTAAGATGCATGCTCTAACTCTTGATATCAGCAATTTTTCACTAAGGGAAAGAGAGGAATTACCTCAAGCTTGGGGGAGATATCGTGCTTTGGTCACGCAATGTCCTACCCATGGTTTTAAGGATAATCAATTATTTGATATATTTTACAATGGACTAACTAAAAGTACTAGGTTCTACATAGATAGCATTGCAGGTAATGTTTTTAGGGACAAGACCATTGATGAAGCCACAAAATTATTAAATACCATTTCTTAGAACTATGAAAATTGGAATATTGAAGAGAGGAATGAGGAAGAATTATTTCCCAGCAAGAGAGGTAGTCTTAAATTAACTTAAGAAACAATGAAGGAAGCCTCAAAGTCTTTTAAAGAGAAGGGAATTAAAACCTCACATCTCAAGGAATTATCTGAAATGGGTGTTAAACTTCCTATTGACCAATCATGCTTTCCTATTCAAGTTAATTCTATATGTTCTATGGAAGGTAAACAAAAGGTATCACCCCTGCTGAAGTACCATATGTTAATGACTTTGCTTATCATAATAATTCTGAACAATATGATATTAGAATGAAGCTTATGGAGAACTCTCATAAAATAAAATTTCTTCGTGAAGAGCTAAATGCTAGTATAGATTCTATTAAAATGATTGTTAAGAATTGTGAAATGATGAATATTCAAGTTGAACAAATGGTTTCTCTTCAAAACCAATTATATGAAGAGATTATTGCTTAGAAGAAACAAGTTTGTGGAGTTAATACTAGGGGAGGTGCAAGTACTCGGTATCCTGATTTTCCCGAGGATCATCCAAGAAGGAGAGAGCAATATGCTCTCAAAAAGAAATCTTATACATGTAAATCTCCCAATGAAAGTGAAGTCAATGGGAATTCTGAAGAACAAGAGAAGGATATTTATATTTCTGATGTTGAGACTGAGGATGATAATAATAATGAAGATGAGGAATTATCTCCACCTAATGAAGAACAACAAGAAGTTGAAAATAACGAAGAATCTGAACCTACTGCAAGAGAGGATCCTCAACCATCCACTAAGAAGAGTAAAAAGAAGAAACCTCCAAGCCAATAAAAAGGTAAATAGAGAGGATCCATGGGTGCAAAGACCCATACCATATCCCCAAGAGGTAATGAAATCTTTGGATGATGCTAGATTTGAGAAGTTTCTTGAGTCGATTAAGAATTTATGTTTACAAATTCCTCTTGTTGATGCTATTAAAATTCCTCCATACTCTAAATCGTGAAATATATTATTACTAATAAAATAAAGATACCTAATGAAGCTATAACTGCTAGGCTTGTTGAATATTCTTTCAAAGGGAAATTGCCTGAGAAGCATGGAGACCCTGGTATTCCAACTATTCCTTGTAATATTAAAGAAACTTATGTGAAATATGCTTTATGTGACTTAAGATCTAGTGTTAGTGTTATGCCTTTCTCTCTATATAAGAAACTTAACCTAAACAAATTGGTTCCAACTGAAGTTTCACTACAAATGGCTGACAAATCCACTTCTATTCCTATAGGCATCTGTGAGGATGTTCCTATTTCTTTTGCTAATGTACTAATCACTACAGACTTTGTTATATTAGAAATCCCTGAAGATGATAATTTATCTGTTATTATTGGGAGACCCTTTTTGAATACTGCAGGGGATGTGATAAATTGCACCAAGAGCAAAGTGACATTTAATGTCAACCCAAAGGAAATGAGCATACCATTTATTTTCCCAAGAAGAATCCTATAACATCTATGAAGAAAAGTGTGAATTCTATTCAAATGAATACTCTTATGGTTGGGAGCTTTGAATTTGCACTACCACCTCCTGAACCAAAATATGCTACCTTGATGATTGGAAATTGAAAATTGAATCATGTATTTTTATCTTTACCATGTTATTAATAAGACCTGATCAACCTTATTACTAATGTGGAACAGATGGAGACTTGATTCCCATAAAAATTGTAGTTATATTTTAATTTTATTTACATTGGACTTTACTTTATTTTGAATAACCATAATTATTTTAGAGGACAGAATTAACAGAAAATGTAGTTTGAAAATTTCTCTATAGAAAATTTTCTCAGAAAAATTCAGGGGTTAGTAACTTTACTAGAGGGGCCACTTGGCAAAAGTGGCCACAGAAGACCACCTTGGGACAAATGAGCACACCACATAGGCTCAGGTGGTGGGGTCGCGTGTGGCATGCCCAAATGGGCCTAGGTGGGTGTTAAGCGAGCATCAAGTGCCTAGGTTCGTCTTCCCCACTTAGAACACTCCCTGGTATTTTTCAAAAAAAAATCCCGAGCTCTCTCCGTGCCTTTCTTGGATGTCCAAGTTTAGAGCAGATTTTTCAAATCCCTTGGTGGGATTGCTCCTTGGTATGTGACTCCTCCACACATCAATTACTTTTTGTTCTCATGCCTTATATGTTGAGTATTTTGTTGCACTAGATGTCACTTAATATGCTTGAAAAATCCATGGATTTAAGTTTTCTAGTTGATGTTGATGCATAATATTGAGTATTGGACTCTCCATGGTAGGGTTAATGTTGCTTTAACTTGCTACATCTTACTTTTTAGTGATCTTTATTTTTGGGCAGCAAAGTTCTCACCATGTTTAAGGGAAAAGGACTCTTGAGCAACATGGCTACTAGGAAAAGGATGGGTGCATCAAAGGTCTCCATCAACTTCAAAGAAGCTCAACAATGGGAAAACGATGCTTTGTACCAATCGGAGTCACTTCGTGTTCGTAGCACAAGGTGGCAAGGCCCCTTTATTCTTCAAACATGGGGGTTGCATGAGGATTTCAACTTCTTCGCGACCCAAATGGGGTTGCTCGAGGTCTCCTATCA
Source organism: Avena eriantha (assembly GCA_910589775.1). NCBI lineage: Eukaryota > Viridiplantae > Streptophyta > Magnoliopsida > Poales > Poaceae > Avena > Avena eriantha. The sequence continues at coordinate 505,532,294 of OU342740.1, read as the reverse complement.
TCCACAAGATACATATGTGGAAATCAGCAGGGAATTCCTCGCCACCTTCAGGTCCAATCATATCAAAAGCTATAGACCAAGCAAAAGAGGTAAAGAGACCGCACCCACCGTTACTATTAAGTTTAATAAGAGAGGTGAGAGGTTCGTTATGTCTCTTGAAGAATTCTGTAGAGCGATACTGACATAGGTATGACCTATGGGCACCTACTATTGGTCTACCCGGTGCGGCTCAACGAAAGGCCCACTCGATGACCTGCTAAGGTCCACGAAGCCCATGCCGATTCGGCTAGTACAAAGCCCATATGGACACGGACTCCGACCACGTAAGACAACGAAAGCTCAAGACTAGAGTTCGAATCAACCTTGTAACCAACGTGTATTGATACCTGAGACCTAGCTTCCCCATATATAAAGGCTAGGAGGGTCCAACGAGAAGGGCATCCCACAACAGATCTAGAGATCGCCACAATAGACAATAGATCTAGACATCAATCTCTCACACATACACACCCGCTAGATCCAATCTTCGCATCCACTGCCATCGGCGACCTTGTAATCCTTCGTATCATCATCAATCAAGAGCATACAAGCAGGAGTAGGGTTTTCCCTCCGGGGACCTGAACCTAGGTAAACATCGTGTGCCACATTGCTTTTCTGTTAGCCGAACGATATCTTAAGTGCGCCCCTCTTCCTCAAACCCAAGTCCGTAACAATGGGCATTGATGAGTTAATCCCTCGTTAATTGGCACCGTCTGTAGGAACTGGGAGCATTGATGTTACGATCTCGACGGCTCCAGCACCTGTGATCTACAATTGTCAACTTCTGACAAGAAGATCTACTTTGAATTCCTCATCGTCAACAACGGTCGGATCCCATCCGATCGACTCATCGACGTCTGATGTCTACACACTTCTATTCTTGTAGACAGTTGTTGGGCCTCCAAGTGCAGATGTTTGTAGAACAACATCAAGTTTTCCCTTAAGTGGATCACCCAAGGTTTATCGAACTCAGGGAGGAAGTGGTCAAAGGTATCCCCTCTCAAACAACCCTGGAATCAAGATACAAGAAGTCTCTTGTGTCCCCAACACACCCAATACACTTGTCAGGTGTATAAGTGCACTAGTTCGGCAAAGAGATAGTGAAATACAAGTGGTATGGATAATTATAAGTGGTAACGGTGCTAGAAAATAACTTGATGGCGTGGAAAAGACTAAAATAAAACTGAAATAAAGATGGAAGCAAGCAAACATGTAACAGATCTAATTGCAAACGGTGTTTCAATGCTTAGAAACAAGGCCTAGGGATCATACTTTCACTAGTGAACACTCTCATATAAATATATTCTCTTCATGATACTACACTGAACTACTCTCCGGTTGGACACTCTAATCGATGGTAGGGCTATAACAGCACACCTCAAAGTAAGCCTTTCCCATCTAGAAACCCCCACACTGTCACCTTCAGCACTAGATGGTTCCAACAAACACCACAATTTCATAAAGACATCCAACTCCAAATATAACTCATAACAGGTATTTGTAATCTCTAGCCTAAGTGCCACTATGGTGTGCATGCTGTCACTTTCACACACATGGGGAGAGCAGAGATCTATTAAAGCACTTGAGTAGCAAGGTAGATCTATAGATTACAAGCTCATGATCTCAATAAGATCATGCATAGAGAGAGAGATGAACACATAGCTACCGGTAGAACCCTTAGCCTCGAGAGAGAACTACTCCCTCCTCATCATTGGAATCAGCAATGGAGATGGTGGTGGAGATCGATGGAGATGGCTCCGAGGGCACTTCTCCGTCCCGGCAGGGTGCCGGAACAGAGCCTTTCTGTCCCTCGAATCTCCTTTTCGGTGGCGGCGGCGCTGCAGAACTTTTCATGGCTGGATGATTGACGATCTAGGGTTTATGCCTCGGGAGGCTTCTTATAGGCTAGAGGGCAAGGTCGGTGGGCGGCCAGGGGGCCCACACCATACCCTGGCGTGGCCTGGGGGACCCGCGCCATGGGGTGGTGTGGCAACCTTATGGCCCCTCTCCGACTCTCCTTCTGGCTCCGTGAGTCTTTCGGGAAAATATCAACTTTGGCTTTTGTCCGGTCCAATTCTGAGAATATTGATTTTCTGACTTTCCTGGAACCAAAAACAGCAGAAAACAGGCAACTAGCACTATGGCTCTTGTTAATAGGTTAGTCCCCGAAATCATATGAAAAGTACTCCAAAGTGTGGACAAAACACAAGAATGTAGATAAAACCAAGCATGGAACATCAAAAATTATAGATACATTTGCAATGTATCAGCGTCGACACACTCAGCTTTTTCATCAACAAATCCACCACACGGCGCATCTCGTCTTCATGGTGAGTGTGTGGCAGATTCGCCATCAGGGTGTCTTGCAGTCAAAGTGAAAGTCGGCATGTTTGTCAATCAGCAGGAAACAGAGCATTGAAAGAAGAAGACAACTCTGATATGCACACATCGAAGTACGTATACCCACAACATTGATCCAATGACTACTACCCGAAAAATAGAGATCAACTCCCGACGAAAGTAGCCGGGGTAGTATGCGAAATTCAGTTTCCAAGGCAGTGGACGCAGTCCAAATCCTATATGACAAATGATGCATGTTCAAGAATAATGGTCAGATGAGGCTTGGCCACGCCAAATGGGTGCTTATGCTATAAGCTAGTAGTTGGATCGGTCCGAGACAGAGAGTAATCCTGCAAAAGAAGTATGTGGATGAGCCAAGCAAAGAAAAGAAAACCATCCATCCAACAAGAATGGAAAATCAATGTCAAGCTTTATGTGAAGTACTAGTTTTTTAATCATTACTAGTGCTCAAACAGACATGCAAGACTCAACCGAGATATGTTCGGATTATCAACAACTTCTATACAAGGGATTTCATGTCACCAGGTGAACATAAATATTCATAAAATAACAGGTTACAACGAAAGATAGCTACGTATAGTTGGCTAAGATCGGTCGACTCCCGACCGCCACGTCGATTATTATTCCACCGCGTCGGGATCGCCGCCGCGTCAACTACATCTGCCGCGCGACTCCATCTACCTCGACTACATGCAGTCTGATCCGCCGACTCCGTCCGCTACATCGGTTCTACACCCGGGGTTTGCGCCAACTCCGTTGTGTGACCCGCTGCAGTCTTCGACTCCGACGACCTATTGGCGACCTGCTATGATCTTCGATTGCGGCAAACTACAACTGCCATAAGCTTTGGCGACCCGCTGCCGCGTCGAATCCGATCCGCCGCATCGGATCTCGAATGCCGTCACGACTATATCAACCACATCGATTCTACACTCAGGTGCTCCAACGCCTCTGCCGCAAGACCCGCCGCCGCCTTTGGCTGTGGTGACCCGCTACGGTTTTCAGCTGCGCCGTCTCTTCCGTGTGATCCACTATGGTCTTCGGCTCCAGTGACCAGGGGGCTCCTTCGGCTCCGGTTTCCCGGTGCGGTCATCAACTCCAGCGATCTGCTACGGGCTTCAGCTCTGGTGACTCGGGGGCTCGCTCGACTCCCGCGACCGCGAGCCACTACAATTTGTTAGGGTTCCGTAGCAGAAAACAAAAAAAAAATCTACAGGAACACTAATACCAGGATCTATACTATGTAGACATAAGTAACAGAGAAGGAATACGGTATTCATACCCTTGAAGACCGAGGCACGCCTTACATAGGAAAGCGTATGTTGACGAAGACGAGTAGCTCCAAGCACCCCAAGTGTGGTGCCTCCGAAGTACTACACACATTCGGTGTAGGCGGCGTCTCCCGGGCTCTGATCCAGCCGAGAAGCGGAAGAAGAAGATGTCGTACCGAAGATCATACGATGATAGTGTGAAGGTGGAGAACTAAAATCCCTCGAATTCCTCCCTAATATTACGTAGAAGTCCTCCAAGGAAAATGAGAGAGAGAATGAGAGAATTGGATCTGTCCTTCCAAAGGGGAGGGGAGACCCCTATATATAGTGGGAGGGGGCGCACCACCCAGGGGCCAGGCCGTGTGGGACTAATCCCCACACCCGCCGGCCACCTAGGGGTAGCCGCTAGCCCACTAAGCCTAGGCCGGTTGGCCCCCTCTCCCTAGGCACCTTGCCCCTTGGGCCTCCCCTTCGGGTGAGGCCAATTAGCATTGGGCTGCCTTTAATAATAAAATATATATTTAATATTAATTCTCCAATTAACATTCAAATACACATATTATTATATCCCTTTACTCCGGAACTCCTTTCAGACCCCCTTCGATCACCATCGTATGTTATCCAAAACTATTCCGGTTTCTCTCTCTCTATTTCTCCTACGGTACCTCATCTATCCCTAAGCGCCCCCACCCTTAAGCATGACATCCTTCAGTTCGGGAACACTCCGGACATGATTGAGAATCCTCTCATATCAATGATCATCAGCGGGACCTGGATGCCTACTGACTCGTGTACTAACGAGCTTGTTGGGGAACCCCAAGAGGAAGGTATGATGAGCATAGCAGTAAGTTTCCCTCAGGTATGAAACCAAGGTTATCAATCCAGTAGGAGCAAGGAAACACCCCAAAGGTGTAGCTAGCTGAACTTTGGCAGGGCACACTACCGGTGCCAGTAGCAACGTGGAGACCTACACAACACGACCACAGAACTCTGTCCCCAACTTACGATGAGGTTGTCAATCTCACCGGTTTTGCTGAAAACAAAGGATTAAACGTATCGAGTGGAAGAAAGTAATAGTTTGCAGAAAGTAAACAGTTGATTGTAGATTGATAGTAAAAGAAAGGACCAGGGTCCATAGTTCACTAGAGGTGGCTCTCCTTAAGATAGATGACATGTTGGGTGAACAAATTACAACAGGGCACTTGACAAACATCGAGAAAGCATACAAGCATATACTACTCATCTTGACTCGTTTGAGATTCGATTGAGCATTACAACATTATACATAGACCGCCATTCAACTGCATCTATGACTAACAATCCACCTTCAGGTTATCATCCGAACCCCCTCCAGTATTAAATTGCAAGCAACGGATAATTGCATTACGAATTGCGTGTAAAATAAACAATATGATTGTTCTATGAACAAAGGATTGTTGTTTTCTCCCTAGTAGCAACATAACATCCAGTACCTTAGATATTTCTGTCACTTCCCCAGATTACGAGAGGCATGAACCCACTATTGAGCATAAATACTAACTCTTGGAGTTGCAAGCATCTACTTCGCCAAGATAGCTACTAACAACGAAAAGCATGCAAGATCACAAATAACAAAGACATGATAGAATCAATAATCAATATGAAATAGCATCTCAATATCCATCGGATCCCCGCAAACACAACATGCAGAATTACAAATAGATGATCTTGATCATGAATGGAGCTCACAAGATCTAAACATGATATCACAAAGGAGGAGAACCAGCCATCTAGCTACTACATGGACCCGTAGTCTAGAGATGAACTACTCACGCATCACACCGGAGGCTTGCATGATGATGAAGAAGGCCTCCAGGATGAATTCCCCTCTCCGGCAGGGTGCCGGGAAGAGCTTCAGATCCCTCCCGATCTAGGGATGGAGATGACAGTGGCTATAGACTCTTTCATGGAATTTTGATCGGGTACTTAGAGTTTCTGTATCGGATGCAACTTATAGGCGGAAGGAGAGGCCGAGGGGGTGCCTGGGCTGGCCACACCACCCCCTGGTGCGGGCCAGGACTGGCCGCGTGGCCAGGTGGTGTGGCCGCCCTCTGGCCCTTCTCCGTCTCGTATTCTGGCTCCAGGTGTCCCTTGGTGAAAAACCGACTTTGGCTTTTGTCCCGTCCAATTCCGAGAATATTCATTTTCTGACTTTCCTGGAACCAAAAAACAGCAGAAAACAGGCAGGTGGCACTGTGGCTCTTGTTAATAGGTTAGTCCAAGAAATCATATGAAAAGTACTCCAAAGTGTGGACAAAACACAAGAAAGTAGATAAAACCAAGCATGGAACATCAAAAATTATGGATACGTTAGCAACGTATCAACATCCCCCAAGCTTAAGTCCTGCTCGTCCTCGAGTACGTAAGTGATAAAAAGAAAGAATAATTTTTGAGGTGACATGCACCATCATAAACTTGATCAAAGTATTTGTAAAACACATAGCTGGGATTATAGTACTTCAATCATAACATGAAAGCCAAAGTTCTAGCAATAAGACAAAGCAACTATGTTGCAACATGAAAAGGCACAAACAAAAGATTCATGAATAACAATGCTTTGTAAGACATTTGTTTGTTTCACATAAATAAAACACAGCATAGTCGCATTCAGCGTGTCCCTCATCGAGTAGCAAATATAAATGCATAGGACACCTTCAAAGTTCATAAGAGTGACTAGATACAAATAATTTAAAACAAGCAATATCAAAGCTATGCATCAATCAAGAAGTCTTGGTACAATGCACATCGAACTAAGAATGGCCACTATGCTCTCAAAGTAGGTGCATAAAGATAGAAGGTGGAGACTCAACAAAAAAGGTAAAAGAAAGGCCTTCATAGAAGGAAGCAGGGATTCAAGTTTCATAAAGAGCTTCCAAAAATTATGGTACTTAATAGTTTTCAGCTCTCATTGCCCCTATCATAAGCATCTTGAAGTGATTAAGGTTAAAGTGAACAAACTATGGTGTATATGCTTGACGAAGTATAAGTTGGAAATCTCATGTCCCTTGAATACGAGGGCCGCTCCTCATGCTACTCAAGTTTAGTCACCGGTAAGTTCTTGTCATCGTAAGTACATGTGTATCATAGAGAACCGCCAACGGGGTACCCCTTGCCTGATGATACAGAAAAATCCCCATATCAAAATGACAAGGCAAGCATACAACGAGCATCTCAGCAATCTTCTTATTTACCATGGGAATATGGTGTTTTTTTTCTCTCTTTCCTCTTTTCTCATATTTCTTTCTTTTTCTCTTTTTTCTCAATATCTGACTCTTTTTTTATAAGAAGAATGCTTCATAGACAGCTCATTATGGTTACGCTATAGGTTTCCACCATGACGGCATGGATTAGACCAGCGGCCCAAGTGCTTCTCTAACACATATACATAACTCCATGGACTTACAAGCTCCCCTTTCATTACACACCAACGACATACATAGACAAAAGAGCATGATATCAACTAGGTACAAAGTACAAGTGCAATGTTGAAAGCGTTCCCCATGACAGCATGGTTCTGCTAATCCTCAACAAATAAGTGCAAGCATATACAACATAGACGACACAATGGTTCAAGTTTATTAAGGGCAAGAAAGGTAAAGTGTGCCATCAAGTTCATGAGAGCTTTAATCACTAGTTTTCTCATAACAAGTTTAATTCGGAAGGTAGATAAAAACATGAATATACTTGGAATAGCATATGCTAGTAGGTAGGTATGGTGGACTCTTTGGAATAACTTGGTTTTAGGAGTTGGATGCATGAGTGGAACTCATACTTGGTTACGGAGGTTAGCAAAAGACTGGGAGCGGTCAACTAAGAGAGCAATAATGGCCATAATCATGCAGAGCGACAAAACGTCATTGATCAAAGCATAACGTGATACTACAAGTTGAAAACTAAAGGATCATAAAGGCTATGGTGACTTGGGATAGTCATAACATGGTGTGAACATGCGCCAAGTCAACCCAAATAAAGCATCAGAGGAGAATACCACAATACTATGCTTTAATATGCTAAAACAACGCATGATTCTTCAAAGGCACATTAAGCAATCTCAATTGTTTATCACAAGTCATGCTACAGAAAATAATACTAAGCATAAATCCAATACAATATCAAGCATGACATGACAAAGCATAGGCCATAGTCAAAAACAAGCTCAGTTTACCACTTAAGCATGAACTTTCCTACTCTTTTCCAATCCAAACCAAACTATTTGAAAACCAATGTATGAAAGGGGGATCCAACCAATTTATTCAGCAGACTAAGCAAACAAATGAAACGAAAAACCACAATGAAAACGAAAAATAAGACGCTCCAAGAACAACACAACTGTGCATGAAACAATACAAATGAAGTGTTTGGAAGAAACCTGGGATTTTTATTGATGAAGAGGGGGATGCCTTGGGCATCCCCAAGCTTTGACGCTTGTATTTCTTGGATATTTCTTGGGGTGACACGCGTGGCATCCCCAAGCTTGAGCTTTAGTCCATCCTTCATCTCATTACTCATTCCTTCCATACACCTAAATTTTTTCCTTCATACAAAACTTCACACAATCTTCATTAGCAACATTAGTGCACTCATGATAATAGGTCTTTAGGTTCAGTTTTAACACCAATAAAACTTCCATTAAAACACTAGCTACTGTAGCACTTCCCTCAAAAAGCTCAATTCCCCAAAAGAACTCAAAAAGGAACCAACAAGAAGCAAATGCAAATATGTCAAAACAGACCAGCAGGTAAAGACGAATTTTTTCAAAGACCTTTTGTTGCTCTAATAGAAAAGTGTTGGACTAACGAAAGTTAGATAACAACCTGGGGTAGAAGCACAAAAATTCACGCCTCAAAAGGACGTACAGAGATTTTACATGAATGTTTACGGTCAAGCACAGAAATCTGTTTCGGGACAACAACTTTCCCAATCATTACTTCTCTCTCATTAGAGGTTACTCTTGGCACAAAAATCAAATAAAAAGGATAAGGAGCGGTTATTACTAAAGTAATAACTTCCAAGACTCATCTAAAACTTTTGGGTTATCTCCCAATAAGTACTTTTCTTTAACGCCTTTAAGTTAGGCATAATAAGCAACAAAAAGAATCAAGTGTTCTCAAATGAAGAAGCATTAAGAGCAAATTTTGTTTTCATAGGAGAGGCAAAAGAAATCTTCTCTCTCTTGTTAGGGAAGTGTTCTATACCTTTCTTGAGTGGGAGTTGATATTTGGTTCCTTCTTTCATATCAATAATGGCACCAATAGTTCTAAGAAAAGGTCTTCCCAAAGTAATAGGACAAGAAGCATTGCATTCAACATCCAAAACATAGAAATCATAGGGGACATAGGCATTGTTAACTATAATAAGAACATCATTAATACTTCCCATGAGTTTCCTTTTGGCATTATCATCAAGTGGGACATTCAAATAACAATCTTCAAGTGGTGGCAAATCAAGCATATCAGAAATCCTTCTAGGCATAATAGAAACACTATTATCAAGATCACATAAAGCGTTGAAATCAAAATCATTCACCTTTATATTAATGATGGGTTCCCAACCATCTTCTTGTTTTATAGGAATAGAAGCTTTATGTTTCATCTTTTCTTCTTTAATCTCTATGAGAGCATCAGTAATGTGTTTTGTAAAGGCCATGTTCATAGCACTAGCATTAGGACTTTTAGCAAGTTTTTGTAGGAACCTAATAACTTCAGAGATATTGCAACCATCAAGATCAAAATCATAATTATCATCTAAAGTAGTAAAGCTATTACTAGCCTCAACACTAGTGGTAGTGATAGTAGAAACACTAATGTTTCTAGCAATTTCATCTTCTCTTTCCCACTTAGCATGCAATTCAGCTAATAGTCTAACATTTTCATCAATTCTTACTTGTATGGAATTAGTAGCTGCAAAGGGATTCTCAATAGTTTCAGGTTTAGCAGCCATTTTATTCAAAGAAGATTGAGCTTCAGCCAGAGATGCTATATTTCTTTCAGCATTAGAGAGTTTTTCCTCAATAGTTTTATTGAAAGCAGTTTGTTTACTAATAAAATCTTTAAGCATAACTTCAAGTTCAGAGGGTGCACTCCTATTATTGTTGTAAGAATTTCCATAAGCATTACCATTGTTGGTAGGATATGGCTTATAATTGATGTTACCAAAATTATTCCTGTAGGCATGTTGCTAAAATTGTTATTTCTTATATAGTTCACATCAACTTGCTCTTCGTAAGCAACCAAAGAGGCTAAGGGAACATTATTTGGATCAATATGGGTTTTCCCATTAACAAGCATTGACATAATAACATCAATTTTATCACTTAAGGAGGAGGTTTCCTCAACAGAATTTACCTTCTTACCTTGTGGAGCTCTTTCAGTATACCATTTAGAATAGTTAACCATCATATTATCTAGAAGCTTTCTTGCAGCACCCAAAGTAATGGTCATAAAGGTACCTCCAGCAGCAGAATCCAATAGATTTCTTGAAGAATAGTTCAATCTTGCATAAAAGGTTTGGATAATCATCCAAGCAGTCAGTCCATGAGTGGGACAATTCTTTACCAAAGATTTCATTCTTTCCCAAGCTTGAGCAACATGTTCATTATAAGATTTTTTAAACTTCATTATTTCACTTCTCATAGATATAATCTTAGCAGGAGGATAGTATTTTCCAATGAAAGCATCTTTGCATTTAGTCCAAGAATCAATACTATTCCTAGTTAGGGAATTTAACCATTCTATAGCTTTTCCTCTCAAAGAGAAAGGAAACAATTTAAGATTAATAATATCTCCATCTATATCCTTATGCTTTTGCATCTCACAAAGTTCAACAAAGTTATTTAGATGAGCAGCAGTATCTTCATTACCAATACCAGAAAATTGTTATCTCATAACAAGATTGAGTAAAGCAGGTTTTATCTCAAAGAAAGTAGCTTCAGGAACATGTGGAGCAATAGGTATGCTCATGAAATCATTGTTGTTGGTGCTAGTGAAGTCACACAACTTAGTATTTTCAAGAGCAGTCATTTTTTGTGTTTTTAATAAAGAAAGCAAACTTGTAAAATTATTTTTTGTATGTTTTTGATAAAGAAGCAAGCAAACAAAACAAAAGTAAACTAAGCAAAACAAAAACAACAAAGTAAAGATATTGGTTTTGAGGGACTCCCCTTGTGAAGATGTCCTTGACTCTCCGGCAACGATGCCAGAAAAATACTTGTTGACTCGTATACTAACGAGATCGTTGGGGAACCCAAGAGGAAGGTATGATGAGCACAGCAGTAAGTTTCCCTCAGTTATGAAACCAAGGTTATCAATCCAGTAGGAACAAGAAAACACCCCAAAGGTGTAGCTAGCTGAACTTTGGCAGGGCGCACTACCGATGCCAACAACAACATGGATACCTGCACAACACGACCACGGAACTCAGTCCCCAACTTACGATGAGGTTGTCAATCTCACCGGTTTTGCTAAAAACAAAGGATTAAATGTATCGAGTGGAAGAAAGTAATAGTTTGCAGAAAGTAAACACAAAACAGTAAACAGTTGATTGTAGATTCATAGTAAAATAAAGGACCGGGGTCCAAAGTTCACTAGAGGTGGCTCTCCTTAAGATAGATGACATGTTGGGTGAACAAATTACAGCGGGGCAATGGACAAACATTGAGAAAGCATACAAGCATATACTGCTCATCTTGACTCCTTTGAGATTCGATTGGCCATTACAACATTATGCATAGACCGCCATCCAACTGCATCTATGACTAATAATCCACCTTCAGGTTATCATCCAAACCCCCTCCAGTTTTAAGTTGCAAGCAATGGATAATTGCATTACGAATTGCATGTAAAGTAAACAATACGATTGTTCTATGAACAAAGGATTGTTGTTTTCTCCCTAGTAGCAACAGCACATCTAGTACCTTAGAGATTTCTGTCACTTCCCCAGATTACTAGAGGCATGAACCCACTATCGAGCATAAATACTAACTCTTGGAGTTGCTAGCATCTACTTGGCCAAGATAGATACTAACAACGGAAAGCATGCAAGATCACAAATAACAAAGACATGATAGAATCAATAATCAATCTGAAATAGCATCTCAATATCCATCGGATCCCCGCAAACACAACTGTAGAATTACAAATAGATGATCTTGATCATGAACGGAGCTCACAAGATCTAAACATGATAGCACAAAGGAGGAGAACCAGCCATCTAGCTACTACATGGACCCGTAGTCTAGAGATGAACTACTCACGCATCACACCGGAGGCTTGCATGATGATGAAGAAGGCCTCCAGGGTGAATTCCCCTCCGGCAGGGTGCCGGGAAGAGCTTCATATACCTCCCGATCTAGGTATGGAGATGACAGTGGCTACAGACTCTTTCGTGAATTTTGATCGGGTACTTAGGGTTTCTGTATTGGAGGCAACTTATAGGCGGAAGGAGAGGCCGAGGGGGTGCCTGGGCTGATCACACTACCCCCTGGCGTGGGCCAGGCCTGGCCACGCGGCTAGGTGGTGTGGCCGCCCTCCGGCCCTTCTCCGTCTCGTATTCTGGCTCCTGGTGTCCCTCAGTGAAAAACTGACTTTGGCTTTTGTCCCGTCCAATTCCGAGAATATTCATTTTCTGACTTTCCTGGAACCAAAAATAGCAGAAAACAGGCAGGTGGCACTGTGGCTCTTGTTAATAGGTTAGTCCAAGAAATCATATGAAAAGTACTCCAAAGTGTGGACAAAACACAAGAAAGTAGATAAAACCAAGCATGGAACATCAAAAATTATGGATACGTTAGCAACATATCAAGGCCCATGATGACCCCCGTGCATTCCCCAAATCTTATTGCTCGAACCATGAATAGTCGTTTCCCATTCCCTTTGCCACTTGATACCTAGTTCATCCGAGACTTGATCTTTGGTATCTCCGTATCTTACTTCGATCTCATTACCGATGAACTTGTTTACTCATTCCCATATTGTTGCATTCCGTGACCCAGTCACACGTTTGCAAGCTTCGTTAATGGAACGTCACCGAGATGGCCACATATGTATCTATCTGTTACATGGACTGGCAAATCCTGGTCTTGATATATACTCCTCTACGCTCCCTTTTGGGAAACCTGAGTGACACCTTTTTGATCACCCAATCACGGTATAATACTTGATAACCATCTAAGCTCCCTCCAGAATGATGATTTGCATTAGGTTGTGAGGTTTCATGCGTTTATCATCAATGGTGAACTTTGTAACTAGATCTCATTGAGATACAACTATCGGATGTTTATCTATCACGTCATTCAACCAATGACGTGACTTCATTGTCAATTGGCATAAATGCCCTTGATATTGAAACCTAGATCATCCTCATGACCAATGAACTAGTTCGCTAGAGGTAACTAGAGACACATTTTATTTACATACCACACGTGTATTAATGTTTCGTATTAATACAGTTATATCACAGCATGAAACGTATTATGAACATATAGGAGATATATCAAACAATACACATTACCTCTAGGGCATAACTCCTTCACAATCTTCGGATCGCGCGACCCGTCGATCGTATCGGATCCCGCGACTCATTCACCATGGCAACTACCAATAAAGTTAAGTATTCCTCTACCAAGAGTTAATAATTATTTACTTTAATCACACTCGATACACTCGGGGGTTGCACCCTCTTCAAGTAATCTAATGTTTCATCGACTCCATGCACTCGAGCACCTCATACGCGACAGCCCGAGTAGCTGATTCTGCATGATCATCGAATCCTTGAACTCCGAGTACCTCGGCAATGTACTGATACTAAGGGTAATCAGGCTAACAAAAAGGCCTATCATACAATGCAAAAATGTTGACTCGATTGGCACCAGAATTTTACTTTATAAGCTAATAGGCAAATATTTTTTATAAGATACAAATACTTCACAATTTTTAATGTGTTCTTTAGCATACAAGGGCGTCGGACTACATCGAGCTATTCTATTGGGTCCTCCAACTGGAGTCAACAAAACAACTGGCTGCACCATACAAGACCCGAGTTGAGTCCCTCCTCGGATGGTTGCATCACTTGATGCTACAAAGACGTGATGCTAGCTATGCACCCGATAGAAGTGATTGTGTTGACTCCATCCACAACATCGAGTCCTTCCGGCTAAGCGCCACATGACTCCGTCGCGACGACTCTGTCCGCATCGTCGACTCACCCGGCTAAACACCGTATGACTCTGACTACATGCTGACTCGTGTATTAACGAGCTCGTTGGAGAACCCCAAGAGGAAGGTATGATGAGCACATCAGTAAGTTTTCCCTCAGTTATGAAACCAAGGTTATCAATCCAGTAGGAGCAAGGAAACACCCCAAAGGTGTAGCTAGCTGAACTTTGGCAGGGCGCACTACCGGTGCCAGTAGCAACGTGGAGACCTGCACAACACGACCACAGAACTCTATCCCCAACTTTCGATGAGGCTGTCAATATCACCGGTTTTGCTGAAAACAAAGGATTAAACGTATCGAGTGGAAGAAAGTAATAGTTTGTAGAAAGTAAACACAAAGCAGTAAACAGTTGATTGTAGATTGATAGTAAAAGAAAGGACCGAGGTCCATAGTTCACTAGAGGTGGTTCTCCTTAAGATAGATAACATGTTGGGTGAACAAATTACAGCGGGGCAATTGACAAACATAGAGAAAGCATACAAGCATATACTACTCCTCTTGACTCCTTTGAGATTCGATTGGGCATTACAACATTATACATAGACCGCCATCCGACTGCATCTATGACTAATAATGCACCTTCAGGTTATCATCCGAACACCCTCTAGTATTAAGTTGCAAGCAACGGATAATTGCATTATGAATTGCGTGTAAAGTAAACAGTACGATTGTTCTATGAACAAAGGATTGTTGTTTTCTCCCTAGTAGCAAAAGCACATCTAGTACCTTAGAGATTTCTGTCACTTCCCCAGATTACTAGAGGCATGAACCCACTATCGAGCATAAATACTAACTCTTGGAGTTGCTAGCATCTACTTGGCCAAGATAGCTACTAACAACGGAAAGCATGCAAGATCAAAAATAACAAAGACATGATAGAATAAATAATCAATCTGAAATAGCATCTCAATATCCATCGGATCCCCGCAAACACAACATGTAGAATTACAAATAGATGATCTTGATCATGAGCGGAGCTCACAAGATCTAAACATGGTAGCACAAAGTAGGAGAACCAGCCAACTAGCTACTACATGGACCCGTAGTCTAGAGATGAACTACTCACGCATCACACCGGAGGCTTGCATGATGATGAAGAAGGCCTCCAGGATGAATTCCCCTCTCCGGCAGGGTGCCGGGAAGAGCTTCAGATCCCTCCCGATCTAGGGATGGAGATGACAGTGGCTATAGACTCTTTCATGGAATTTTGATCGGGTACTTAGAGTTTCTGTATCGGATGCAACTTATAGGCGGAAGGAGAGGCCGAGGGGGTGCCTGGGGCGGCCAGACCACCCCCTGGTGCGGGCCAGGACTGGCCGCGCGGCCAGGTGGTGTGACCGGGCCCCAGCCCCTCTCCGTCTCATATTCTGGCTCCAGGTGTCCCTTGGTGAAAAACCGACTTTGGCTTTTGTCCCGTCCAATTCCGAGAATATTCATTTTCTAACTTTCCTGGAACCAAAAACAGTAGAAAATAGGGAGCTGGCACTGTGGTTCTTGTTAATAGGTTAGTCCAAGAAATCATATGAAAAGTACTCCAAAGTGTGGACAAAACATAAGAAAGTAGATAAAACTAAGCATGGAACATCAAAAATTATAGATACATTTGCAATGTATCAACATCCCCAAGCTTAACTCCTGCTCGTCCTCGAGTAGGTAAGTGATAAAAAGAAAGAATAATTTTTGAGGCAACATACACCATCATAAACTTGATCAAAGTATTTGTAAAACATTCAAAGCTGGAATCATAGTACTTCAATCATAACATAAAAGACAAAGTTCTAGCAATAAGACAAAGAAACTATGTTGCAACGTGAAAAGGCACAAACAAAAGATTAATGAATAACAATGCTTTTCAAGACGTTTGTTTGTTTCGCATAAAGAAAACATAGCATAGTGGCATTCAGCTTGTCCCTCATAGAGTAGGAAACATAAATGCATAGGACACCTTCAAAGTTCATAAGAGTGACTAGATACAAATAGTTTAAAACAAGCAATATCAAAGCTATGCATCAATCACCAAGTCTTGGGACAATGCACATAGAACTAAGTGTTGGAGATATGCCCAAGAGGCAATAATAAAAGTGGTTATTATTATATCTTTGTGTATATGACAATTGTTTACATCGCATGCTATAATTGTATTATAAGGAAACGCTAATACATGTGTGTTTTGTAAACGTAAAAGAGTCCCTAGTAAGCCTCTTGTTGAACTAGCTTGTTGATTAATAGATGATCATGGTTTCCTGGTCATGGACATTGGATGTCATTCATAACAAGGTTATATCATTAGGAGAATGATGTGATGGACACACACCCGTAGTAAGTATAGCATAAGATCAAGTCATTAAGTTTGTATTGCTACAAGCTTTCAAATGCATAGTAACCTAATCCTTCGACCATGAGGTAATGTTAATCACCATCACCGGATGAGTACTTTGATGGCATCAAACACCACTTCGTAACTGGGTGGTCATAAAGGTGTCGTTGGGTATTCTGAAAGTATGTGTTGAAGCGCATGGACCAAGATTGGGATTTGTCCATCCATATGACGGATAGATATGCTCTGGGCCCTCTCGGTGGAATGTCATCTAGTTAGCTTGCAAGCATGTGACTAGGTCACAAGGGATGATATATCATGGAACGAGTAAAGAGTACTTGTCAGTAACGAGGTAGAACTAGGTATGGAGATACGGACGATCAAACCTCGGATAAGTAGAGTACCGCGTGACAAAGGGAATTGGTCTCGTATGTTAATGGTTCTATCGATCACGAAGTCATCGTTGAGTATGTGGGAGCCGTTATGGATCTCCAGATCCCGCTGATGATTATTGATCGGAGAGGTGTCTCCATCATGTCTACATATTCACGAACCGTAGGGTGACACACTTAAGGTTCGATGCTGTTTAGGTAGATATGGAATATGCGTTGGAGACTGAATGTTGTTCGGAGTCCCGGATTGGATCCGAGACATCACGAGGAGATCCGGAATTGTTCGGAGAATAAGATTCATATAATGGAGATCATTTTCTAAGTTAGGAAATGTTCTAGAGTATTTATATGGGGATTCTAGAAGGTTTCAGAATGTTCCGGAAGGTTCTAGAAGATTTTTTGGAGTTTACTTGAAAACCAAGAAAGGATAAAAGGATAAAGGGAAATTTAAAAGGGAAACTTGGGGGGGAAGGACTCTCCCCCCAAGCTCCCTTGTGCGCCGGCCCTAGGGGGTGGGCCTAGGGGTGGGAACCCTAGGTCGCACCCCTCCCTCTATATATAGAGGGGTGGAGGCGCCACCCCCCCTAGTTCCTCCGACTCTTGCCCCAAGCCGCCTCTCTCCTCCTCCTTCCTTCTGCTCAGGCTTAGGCGAAGCCCTGCAGAATCCTCTACTCCACCACCACCACCACGCCGTCGTGCTGCAGGGATTCCGTGGAGAGATCTACTACCTCTGCTGCTCGCTGGAACGGGGAGAGGAAGGTCTGCTTCGACTCCGCATGTGTGACCGACTGCGGAAGCGCTGCCGGAACGCGGCGCCGGAAGGATCGTCCACTCGATCTTGAGATCGGCAAGTGATCGACTACATCAACCACGAGATCCAATCTCGTAACGCTTTCGGGTCTACAAGGGTTAGTACAGATCTATCTCGTTGCACATGTCTAATAGATTAGATCTTGGCTTTTATCTAGATTAGATCTGGGTTTTGTTCGTTCTTGCGGTAGAATTTTTTGTTTTCCATGCTACGAACCCAACAGTGGTATCAGAGCCGTATCTATGCGTAGATCTGTTGCACGAGTAGAACACAATGGTTTTGTGGGCGTTGGTGCTCGTGCCGTCTTTTTCTTTGTGTACTTTGCATCTTGCGGTATGGTGGGATGAAGCGGCTCGGGCTAACCTTACATGTCATCGCACATGAGACTTGCTCCACGCTTGACGTGTAACTTGCTTTGCACAAGTGGCTTTGTGGGTGTCTGTCTCTCTCACCGTAGTATACATCCAATTTACACTTTGCACTTGATAGCACTTGTATCAACGTTGTGGTTCAGTTTCGTAGGTAAGATCCGTTCTCATTCGAAATCCCCAAACCACGTAAAACATGCAAAGAAAATTAGAGGCGTCTAACTTGTTTTTGCAGGGTTTTTTGATGTGATATGGCCATCATGTGATTATGATTATATTTCATGTATGCAATGATCCTTGTTGTAATATGGCAACCGGCAGGAGCCTAATGGTTGTCTTTAATTCTGTTAAGACCTGCGTGTCTATTCATCTTGTAATAGCTTTATTCCAAGTAGTTGTAATAGTTGCTAGTGATGATGGACAACCATGAAGCGGCGCCACTGACCTTGACGCAATGCTCGTGATGATGGAGATCATGTCCGTGCTTTGGAGATGGAGATCAAAGGCACAAGAAGAAAGGGCCATATCATATCACACTAATTATGAATTTCCTATGATGTTAATCCTTTATGCATCTTGTATTGCTTAGATCGCGACGGTAGCATTATAAGATGATCCCTCTCACTAAATATCAAGTAATAAAGTGTTCGCCCTTAGTTGGCACCGTTGCTAAGACTCGTCGTTTCGAAGCATCTCGTGATGATCGGATGTGATAGATTCTACGTGTGCATACAACGGGTGCAAGCCAGATTTGCACATGCGGAAACTAAGGTTAATCTTGACGAGCCTAGCATGTACAGACATGGTCTCGGAACACGGAAATACCGAAAGGTAGAGCATGAGTCATATAAATGATATGATGAACATGAAGATTGTTCGCTGACGAAACTACATCTTCTCTCGTGAAGATCGGACTTGGTGTAGTGGACTTGGTTCGTGTAATCACTAAGACAATGTGAGGGATGTTGTTTTGAGTGGGAGTTCACCTAGTTAATTTAAGAATTAAATTTGAACTCAATTCATCATAAACTTAGTCTAAACTACTTGCAAATTTGTTGTAGATTATGGCGACCCCCTCCATCAATTTCAATGCGTTCCTAGAGAAAGAAAAGCTTAAGAACAATGGAAGCAATTTCACGGACTGGTTCCGTGGACTGAAGATCATCCTCAGGGCTGGTCAGTTGACCTATGTGCTCGAAGCACCGCTAGGTGAACCACCTGCAGAAGATGCCACCGATGACGTAAAGAATGTTTACGCCACTCGGAAAAATCATTACTCCACAGTTCAGTGTGCCATCCTGTACGGTTTAGAAGCGGAGCTTCAGAGGCGCTTTGAGCACCACGACCCGTTCGAGATCATTAAGGAGCTCATGCTGATTTTTGAGACTCGCGCGGCCATGGAGAGCTATGAGGCCTCCGAAAAGTTCTTTAACTGTAAGATGGAAGAGGGTAGCTCCGTTAGCAAGCACATGCTCACCATGTCTGGCCACGCAAACAAGCTCCAAGAGTTGGGGATAACGATTCCTAATGAGTTAGGGATTCACCGTGTCCTCCAATCACTGCCACCGAGTTATAAGAACTTTGTGATGAACTACAATATGCACTGCATGAACAAGACGTTGCCTGAACTATCGTCCATGCTGAAAACTGCTGAAGTGGAGATCAAGAAGGAGCACCAAGTGTTGATGGTTAATAAGACCACCAATTTCAAGAGACAGGGCAAGCCTAAGAACAAGGGCAACTTCAAGAAGGACGGCAAGAAAGCTGCCGCACCTGCTAAGAAGCCCAAGGCTGGTCCCAAGCCTGAAACTGAATGCTTCTACTGCAAGGGTGCTGGTCACTGGAAGCGTAACTGCCCCAAGTACCTGGTGGATCTGAAGAATGGCAACATCAAGAAGAAAGGTATATTTGATATATATGTTATTGATGTGTATCTTACTAGTAATCGTAGTAGTGCCTGGGTATTTGATACTGGTTCGGTTGCTCATATTTGTAACTCGAAACAGGAGCTGCGGAAGAAGCGAAGACTGGCGAGAGACGAGGTGACGATGCGCGTTGGAAATGGCTCCAAGGTTGATGTGATCGCCGTCGGCACGCTCCCTCTACATCTACCTTCGGGATTAGTTTTAAATTTGAATAATTGTTATTTGGTGCATGCATTAAGCATGAACATTATATCTCGATCTTGTTTATTGCGAGACGGTTACTCTTTTAAGTCTGAGAATAAAGGTTGTTCGATTTATATGAGTAATATCTTTTATGGTAATGCACCTGAGATGAATGGTTTATTCTTACTGAATCTCGATAGTAGTGATACACATGTTCACAACATAGATGCTAAACGAACAAAATTGAATGATAATTCTACATACATATGGCACTGTCGTCTTGGTCACATTGGAGTGAAGCATATGAAGAAACTCCATTCTGATGGACTTCTTGAATCACTTGATTTTGAATCACTTGAAAGATGCGAAGCATGTCTAATGGGAAAAATGACTAAGACTCCATTTTCTGGAATAATGGAGCGAGCTACAGACTTATTGGAAATAATACATACCGATGTGTGCGGTCCAATGAGTGTAGCATCGCGTGGTGGATATCGTTATGTTCTCACTTTCACGGATGACTTAAGTAGATATGGTATGTCTACTTTATGAAAAATAAGTCCGAAACTTTCGAGAAGTTTAAGGAATTTCAAAGTGAAGTGGAAAATCATCGTAACAAGAAGATTAAGTTTCTGCGTTCTGACCGCGGAGGTGAATATCTAAGTTATGAGTTTAGCATGCATTTAAAGAAATGTGGAATACTTTCGTAGTGGACACCACCGGGAACACCACAGCGTAATGGTGTGTCCGAACGTCGTAATCGAACTCTCTTAGATATGGTTCGGTCTATGATGTCTCTTACAGATTTACCGCTATCGTTTTGGGGCTATGCACTAGAGACAGCCGCATTCACTTTAAATAGGGCACCATCTAAATCCGTTGAAACGACACCGTACGAATTGTGGTTTGGTAAGAAACCTAAGTTATCGTTCCTTAAAGTTTGGGGTTGCGAAGCATATGTAAATAAGTTACAACCTGATAAGCTTGAACCCAAAGCGGAGAAATGCGTCTTCATAGGATACCCTAAAGCAACAATTGGGTATACCTTCTATCATAGATCCGAAGGCAAAGTTTTCCTTGCCAAGAATGGATCCTTTCTTGAGAAGGAGTTTCTCTCAAAGGAAGTGACTGGAAGGAAAGTAGAACTCGATGAGGTTATCGAACCTTCTCTCGGATTTGAGAGTAGCGCAGCACCGAAAGATGTTTTTGTGCCGCTTGCACCAATTGGAGAGGAAGCTAATGATGGTGATCATGAAACTTCGAACGAAGTTACTGCTGAACCTCGCAGGTCAACGAGGGTTCGTACCACTCCTGATTGGTATGACTCTGCCTTGAACGTCATGTTGGTGGACAACACTGATGACCCTGCGACGAATGAAGAAGCTATGGTGAGCCCAGATTCCGACAAATGGCTAGAAGCCATGAAATCCGAAATGGGATCCATGTACGAAAACCAAGTGTGGACTTTGGTGGACTTACCGGATGGCCGTAAGGCTGTCGAGACAAATGGATTTTCAAGAGAAAAACAGATGCTGATGGTAATGTTACCGTCTATAAAGCTCGACTTGTCGCGAAAGGGTTCCGACAAATTCAAGGAGTTGACTATGATGAGACATTCTCACCAGTAGCAAAGCTAAAGTCTGTGAGGGTTTTGTTAGCAATTGCTGCATATTTCGATTATGAGATTTGGCAGATGGATGTCAAAACGGTGTTCCTTAATGGTGACATTGAGTAAGAGTTGTATATGGTACAACCCAAGGGTTTTTGTCGATCCTAGTGATGCTGACAAGGTATGCAAACTTCAGCGCTCCATTTATGGACTGAAGCAAGCATCCCAGAGTTGGAATCAACGTTTTGATAAAGTAATCAAAAACTTTGGATTTATACAAACTTATGGAGAAGCTTGTATTTACAAGAAAGTGAGTGGGAGCTCTGTAGCATTCCTAGTACTATATGTAGATGACATATTGTTGATTGGGAATGATATAGAACTTCTTAATAGTGTCAAAGCCTATTTGAATAATAGTTTTTCAATGAAGGATCTTGGCGAAGCGGCATATATTCTAGGCATCAAGATTTATAGAGATAGATCAACACGCCTAATAGCGCTTTCACAAAGTACATACTTAGACAAAGTTCTAAAGAAGTTTAGAATGGAAGAGAGCAAGAAAGGGTTCGTGCCCATGTTGTCAGGTAAGACCTTGAGTAAGACTCAAAGTCCAGCTACGGCAGAAGATAGAGAAAAGATGAATAATATTCCCTATGCCTCGGCCATAGGTTCTATCATGTATGCCATGCTGTGTACAAGACCGGATATAGCACATGTTGTTAGTTTGACTAGCAGATATCAAAGTGATCCTGGAATGGAACACTGGACAGCGGTCAAGAATATCCTAAAATACCTAAAGAGGACTAAGGATATGGTTCTTTCTTATGGAGGTGATGAACAGCTTGTTGTAAACGGTTACACTGATGCTAGTTGGAACACCGATCCGGATGACTCGAAGTCACAGTCGGGATACGTATTTATTTTGAATGGTGCTGCAGTGAGCTAGAGGAGTGCAAAGCAAAGCGTTGTGGCGAAATCTTCAACTGAATCAGAATACATAGCTGCTTCGGAGGCTGCACAAGAAGCCATATGGATGAAGGAGTTCATTACTGAACTTGGCGTGGTTCCTAGTGCATTGGACCCGATGGCCATCTACTGTGACAACACAGGTGCCATAGCTAATGCACAGGAGCCAAGGTCACATAGCAAGCCGAAGCACATCAAACTACGTTTCCATGCTATTCGCGAGTATGTCCAAGATGGTGACATAAAGATTTGCAAAGTACACACTGATCTGAATGTGGCAGATCCGTTGACTAAACCTCTCCCTAGGGCAAAGCATGACCAACACCAGAACGCCATGGGTGTTAGGTATATTACCATGTAATCTAGATTATTGACTCTGGTGCAAGTGGGAGACTGTTGGAGATATGCCCAAGAGGCAATAATAAAAGTGGTTATTATTATATCTTTGTGTTTATGACAATTGTTTACATCCCATGCTATAATTGTATTATAAGGAAACGCTAATACATGTGTGTTTTGTAAACGTAAAAGAGTCCCTAGTAAGCCTCTTGTTGAACTAGCTTGTTGATTAATAGATGATCATGGTTTCCTGGTCATGGACATTGGATGTCATTAATAACAAGGTTATATCATTAGGAGAATGATGTGATGGACACACACCCGTAGTAAGTATAGCATAAGATCAAGTCATTAAGTTCGTATTGCTACAAGCTTTCAAATGCATAGTAACCTAATCCTTCGACCATGAGGTAATGTTAATCATCATCACCAGATGGGTACTTTGATGGCATCAAACACCACTTCGTAACTGGGTGGTCATAAAGGTGTCATTGGGTATTCTGAAAGTATGTGTTGAAGCGCATGGACCAAGATTGGGATTTGTCCATCCATATGACGGATAGATATGCTCTGGGCCCTCTCGGTGGAATGTCATCTAGTTAGCTTGCAAGCATGTGACTAGGTCACAAGGGATGACATATCATGGAACGAGTAAAGAGTACTTGTCAGTAACGAGGTAGAACTAGGTATGGAGATACCGACGATCAAACCTCGAATAAGTAGAGTATCGCGTGACAAAGGGAATTGGTTTCGTATGTTAATGGTTCTATCGATCACGAAGTCATTGTTGAGTATGTGGGAGCCGTTATGGATCTCCAGATCCCGCTGATGGTTATTGATCGGAGAGGTGTCTCCATCATGTCTACATATTCACGAACCGTAGGGTGACACACTTAAGGTTCGATGCTGTTTAGGTAGATATAGAATATGCGTTGGATACCGAATGTTGTTCGGAGTCCCGGATTGGATCTGAGACATCACGAGGAGATCCGGAATTGTCCGGAGAATAAGATTCATATAATGGAGATCATTTTCTAAGTCAGGAAATGTTCCGGAGTATTTATATGGGGATTCTAGAAGGTTTCGGAATGTTTCGGAAGGTTCTAGAAGATTTTTTGGAGTTTACTTGAAAACCAAGAAAGGATAAAAGGATAAAGGGAAATTTAAAAGGGAAACTTGGGGGGAAGGACTCTCCCCCCAAGCTCCCTTGTGCGCCGGCCCTAGGGGGTGGGCCTAGGGGTGGGAACCCTAGGTCGCACCCCTCCCTCTATATATAGAGGGGAGGAGGCGCCACCCCCCCTAGTTCCTCCGACTCTTGCCCCAAGCCGCCTCTCTCCTCCTCCTTCCTTCTGCTCAGGCTTAGCCGAAGCCCTGCAGAATCCTCTACTCCACCACCACCACCACGCCGTCGTGCTGCTGGGATTCCGTGGAGAGATCTACTACCCCCGCTACTCGCTGGAACGGGGAGAGGAAGGTCTGCTTCGACTCCGCACGTGTGACCGACTGCGGAAGCGCTGCCAGAATGCGGCGCCAGAAGGATCGTCTACTCGATCTTGAGATCGGCAAGTGATCGACTACATCAACCACGAGATCCAATCTCGTAACGCTTTCGGGTCTACAAGGGTTAGTACAGATCTATCTCGTTGCGCATGTCTAATAGATTAGATTTTGGCTTTGATCTAGGTTAGATCTAGGTTTTGTTCGTTCTTCCGGTAGAAATTTTTTGTTTTCCATGCTACGAACCCAACACTAAGAATGGCCACTATGCTCTCAAAGTAGGTGCATAAAGGTAGAAGGTGGAGACTCAACAAAAAAGTAAAATAAAGGCCTTCATAGAAGGAAGTAGGGATTCAAGTCTCATAAAGAGATTGCAAAAATTATGGTACTTAATAGCTTTCAGCTCTCATTGCCCCTATCATAAGCATCTTGAAGTGATTAAGGTTAAATTGAACAAACTATGGTGTATATGCTTGACGAAGTATAAGTTGGAAATCTCATGTCCCTTGAATACGAGGGCCGCTCCTCATGCTACTCAAGTTTAGTCACCGGTAAGTTCTTGTCATCGTAAGTACATGTGTATCATAGAGAACCGCCAACGGGGTACCCCTTGCCCGATGATACGGAAGAATCCCCATATCAAAATGACAAGGCAAGCAGACAACGAGCATCTCAGCAATCTTCTTATTTACCATGGGAATACGGTGCTTTTTTCTCTCTTTCCTCTTTTCATAATCTCTTTTTTTCTCTTTTTTCTCAATATCTGACTCTTTTTTTATAACAAGAATGCTTCATAGACAGCTCATTATGGTTACGTTGCAGGTTTCCACCATGTCAGCATGGATTAGACCAGCAGCCCAGGCGTTTCTCTAACACATATACATAACTCCATGGACTTACTAGCTACTACATGGACCCGTAGTCCAGAGATGAACTACTCACGCATCACACCAGAGGCTTGCATGGTGATGAAGAAGGCCTCCAGGGTGAATTCCCCTCTCCGGCAGGGTGCCAGGAAGAGCTTCAGATCCCTCCCGATCTAGGGATGGAGATGACGGCGGCTACAGACTCTTTCGTGGATTTTTGATCGGGTACTTAGGGTTTCCGTATCAGAGGCAATATATAGGCGGAACGAAAGGCCGAGGGGTGCCTGGGCTGGCCACACCACCCCCTGGCACGGGCCAGGCCTGGCTGCGTGGCTAGGTGGTGTGGCCGGGCCCCAGCCCCTCTCCGTCTCGAATTCTGGCTCCAGGTGTCCCTCGGTGAAAAACTGACTTTGGCTTTTGTCCCGTCCAATTCCAAGAATATTCATTTTTTGACTTTCCTAGAACAGAAAATAGGCAGCTGGCATTGTGGCTCTTGTTAATAGGTTAGTCCAAGAAATCATATGAAAAGTACTCTAATGAGTGGACAAAACATAAGAAAGTAGATAAAACCAAGCATGGAACATCAAAAATTATAGATACATTTGCAATGTATCACTACACTGTCGACTCTTGGCTCCTTATGCGAGAGACGCTGACTCGATGCACTTCTGGGTCAGTGGTTTCTCCTCGCATGATTGTCGACTGCGCCTACAAGATATAAGACTCGAGTCTCTACCCGAGTCTACGACTTGGCCAGACACCCAGGGACTACTCCAAACTGGAGCGCTAGTTGCGCACATACAATATCTTCGAGTGTCATGCTCCGATTCTTCATTCGAATCTATGACTCGAACAAGGACTCGGGGGTTACTCCCATAGGGAGAGCTAGTTGCGCATTCAAAAAAGCGCCAACGTTGACGTCATTTGCCAGACCATCCGAAGGACTTCTGGATCGTTGTATCTATGCAACAGACGACTACAAGTCTCTGCTCGAGTCTACGACTCGAACAGACACTCAGGGGCTACTCCCATAGGGAGCGCTGGTCGCGCACCCTATAGAAAACAAAAGATTCACAACATAGTCCATTGTGTCGATGGCTTCCACAATGTTGACTCGCACACAACAATCGAACTCATTAGCGACTCCGCCCACTTACATTCAAATTTCAAGGTCAGAGACAACGTCTCCTTGGCCACCCAAAACACCTCCGCAGTGATAAACCTTCGGATGTTGCATCTACGACGTAAAGATAAGATCTACAGATACATTCTGATGGCCTGGCACTGCATTTGCTGCGCTCTACCAAATAAATACCGCGCCTGCAGGCGTGACGAAAATCCTGACGGACGCGTTGGGTACATATGCATTAAAACTGGAGTTCAGCTCAGTAGGACCTCCGTGACATGAGTCTAGCTACGCTAGTAATTTCCGAATTCGAGTCCGGAGACTCGAGTTTGAGTAGGTAGCATTGTTTTTTCCTAGAGAAATTATCTGGTCCCGATCCGTCGAGCGCACCACGCACGTTTACCATCATCCCTATGAACTACTACGAATTCGACTGACCTGATGAACTTCCCGGTGAAGTGCTTCACACTCGACATAACTATCGACTCCCACATCCTAATGCAAGGCTCAATACAACTAAGTCTTCACCTAAATATACGATTTGGATGGACACTCGGGGACTACTGACATAGGTATGCCCTACGGGCACCTACTATTGGCCTACCTGGTGCGACTCAACGAAAGGCCCACTCGACAACCTGCCAAGTTCCACGAAGTCCATGACGATTCGGATGGTATGAAGCTCATATGGACACGGACTCTGACCAAGCAAGACAAGGAAAGCTCAAGACTAGAGTTCGAATCAACCTTGTAACCAACTCGTATTAGTACCTGAGACCTAGCCTCCCCATATATAAAGGCTAGGTGGGTCCAACGAGAAGGGCATCCCACAACAGATCTAGAGATCGCCACAATATACAATAGATCTAGACATCAATCTCTCACACATACACACCTGCTAGATCCAATCTGCACATCCACCACCATCGGTGACCTTGTAATCCTTCGGATCATCATCAATCAAGAGTAGACAAACAGGAGTAGGGGTTTCCCTTCGGGGGCCTGAACCTGGATAAACACCGTGTCCCGCGTTGCTTGTCTGTTAGCTGAATGATATCTCTAGTGCACGCCTCTTCCTCAAACCCAAGTCCATATAACAATGGGCATCGATGAGTTAACGCCTTGTCATATACGTGTTGAAAACACTGGGAGTTGGGATGAAGTCCAGGGAGATACTAATGAGGAACTTGTTTCTTTTTGGCGAAGTATTAGCGTAAATGTACCTCCCCCTCTTAATAGGGGTAAAGTCACTCACATTCATCACCCTGGGCTTAGATACTTTGCATTGTTCTTAGCTAGAGGCTTTCTTTGTAGAGATAATACTTCTGCTTGCACTTCATATATTATACACTTGTTAAAATATGAAAAAGAGGAAAGAAGATATGAATATAATTTGGGAGTAATGCTTGTTAGGTCCTTGGCTATAGCAGTTAAGAATAATGATCATGGAACTCCTCTCTACGCTGGTGTAATTTCTACTTTGATTTTTGATCATATTAAAAATGAGAGATGTTTTTCCCACATGGACATGAAAGTGCGTGAATCTAAGTTGCTTTATTTTGAAATACCTAAATGTATGGGAATGATGAGGGAATATGAAGTATACTATATGTATCAATATATGTCTAGAGGTGGACTATCGGTGTCCACCCTGCTCCCTCGCTTGGATTATTTTGACAGGAACGCTGGAAAGTGGATAGTCCCAGAGGTGGACAACTCAGCCTGGGAGGAGGAAGCCGCACCACAGGAGGTGGAACCTACCGTACCATGGAACACAACACCGCTACAGTGGGGGAATGCTCCTCCCCCATACGAAGGTGGCGCAGGCAGTTGGGACCACTACAACCCGGGGTTCTAGCTTCGATCCAAGCTTGAGGGAGTATTGCTACCTCTTTCATCCGCTTTTTTATATCATGTTTCCTTTGATATGTTTTTAATTCCTTTGTTCTGAAAATTATGAAAACAAAAAAATATTTTAGTTGTTTCTTTCACTTATTTGTATCTGGTTATTTATCTTGTTCATGTTAAATCGAAAAGAACAAAAACATTTTTGTTTTCTTGAATATAATGAAAATTTGAGTTGCAGAAATTTGCTGAAAGTTGTCCACTGTATGATTTTTCATATTTTTTCTATAACTTCGATTGAGCTCAAATTTTAATCACTTCTGCAACTTTTCATTACCAAAATACATAAAATGTTTGGTACCATTCTGAGTTGTTTAAGTAGGGTAAAAACAGTTCTGATTTTCAATGAAGTTTTCTGGCAGAATTGAAATTTTAATGTGCAGTTCAAGTTGAGAAATGAGAACAACAATGATGAATCAATGTGTATGAATCAAGACGAGAGGTATGCCACCTTTGCCATGCTTATGTAGACATCTTTACTAATAATAAGTGTGCATATCATAGGAAAGTGGTGATAAATGTTTATCTTGTCCGTGTTCATTTATGTTATATGGTCATGCAAGGAAGATTTTATTAAGTGACAACACTTAGTTGTGGTTGAGTGATTTTAGTTTTAAGTAAAGGTCTATGTATCCCATTGTGCTTGCTAAACTTGCCCCACACTTGCAAAATAAAAAGAATTCTTAAATACAAACTATGCGGTTATATGCTTGACGAACTATGGGTTGGGAGTTATCATAACCATGCTTTCATGGGGCACATTTTCAACATTGCACTTTCATATCTAGTTGATATCATGTTCTTTTGTTATGTATGCCTATCATTGTGAAATAAGTTGAAATCTTTGTAAGCTCATGGAGTTTGTATATGTGCTAGAGAAACGTCTAGGCCACTAACCCAAGCCATGCATTATTCATGGTAGAAATTTATAGGATCCCATGATGAGCATGCTATGAAGCATCTTCAATAAAAAGCTATGCCAATAGTAAATAAAAAGAATTGCTAAGATGCTCATTGTCTGTTTGTCTGTCATTTTGGTATGGGAAATCTTCCATACCATGGGGCAAGAGGTACCCCGTTGGCTTTCTCGATGATACATGTGTACTTACAATAACAAGAACTTGATTTGGATCCTAACTTGAGTAGCATGTGGTGTAGGTACTCGTATTCAAGGGGCGTGAGGCATTTAACTTATAGTTGGTCAAGCATATAAGCCATACTAACTCTCACAATTACTTTGATTGACTAACAAGGCAAGGTAGCAAGCATGATGAATTTATTAGTCCACAACTAAGAGAATCAGAGATCTCCAAAATCTCATGATTCAATCAAAAGTGATGCAAGAACCTTTTTTTTTAAATCTACCGTCAGTCAAACTCATCTAAGTGGTACCACTCTATATGATCCTCCTTGCAACAAATATAAATGCTTGAACACTGATTAGATGCACCTTTGTTATCATTTTACTATTTGTTAGGGCAATTATGTTTTGGGTACTTGTCATTACTAAAGGTGATTCATATGCAATGCAAAGTTCTTGTCAAAGTCTTTTATCGCTTCAGCAATACATTTGAGTTGTTCAAGGACAAACAACGAGCTAATCTTGGGGGAGCTGATGCATTCAAAATGCATCTACTTTTCCAAGAACTTTGCCTCACAATTTGCTCTGAAATCCTCCCATATTTAATTAAAACTGCAGAATCTGACGTTGTTTTTAGCAAAGACTCGTTTCTGGTTGTTTTTGCAGGAAATAAAATCGGGAAAAAATACCATGCCACTTTTTATCAAAAGGAGTTTGAGCATTAGACGGACACGAGAGAGTGCCCGAGGCCCAAACGGGCACACCACACGTGGCCAGGTAGTGGGGCCATGTGTAGGGGTGGTTGTTCGGTCATGACCGAAAATTCGGCTTTTGTATTTTGGTCTATTTTAGAATCGGTCTTTAAAAAATGAAGACCGGAATTTACTTATTATTTTTACTACCCGATAAATTCGGGTTCGGGTTCGGTCATGACCGAATTGTGTGGTAGATATTATCAAATATAAAAGTTGGATAATATTTCATAAAAATGGTACAATTTTAGTTGTAATTTTAAAATATAATGCGCTTTGTCAATTCGTATCAATTGGTGGGAATTAATAGTCAACAATACCATATTTGGCTCAGTCGAGAAAGATAAATCTATAGTGATGGACAACTTAGGCTTTGGGACTAGGCCACGCTCACGTAACTTTCGGTCCATTCGGGTAGCAGGAACTAAAGACATAATTAACCAAACTAAATTCGGTCTATAAAATTTTCTACCCAATTTTCTGATCGGTCTTTTTGGTCTCAGTATATTCGGTTTCGGTTTTGGTCTTTTCGGGTTTGGTTTTCGGTTATCAGATTTCTGCCCATCCCTAGCCATGTGTGGCATGCTCGTTTCACCCACGAGTGTCGCATTGCCTTCAGTTTTCGCTTACTCCCTTATATACCCCAAAAACTGTTTGCCCCAGGAGGACGGAGCTTTTCACGAAATAAAGCGCCGCCAGAGCCACGATCTTCAATTTCGAGGTCAGATGGATCCAGGATTTCTCCCCTGAGGGGGGATCCGGAGGCCATCTTCACCATCATCTTCACCGCCTTCATCCCCATCAACCATGAGCTCCATCTCCCCCACCATGGGTGAGTAGTTCACTGTAGGCATATGAGGTGGATGGGGATTGGATGAGATTAATCATGTAATTGTATTAGTTGTTCGAGATTTGAGGGGTTTGTCTTGCAGATATGCTTGTATTGTGTTGATGCACTTTAGCTATGTTTGATGCTTGCTACTAGGGCCTGAGTTGCATGATTTCAGTAATGAACTTATTTTGCCCTATCATATAATTGAGTTTGGTATCTATTTACAAAGTGTATTGCCTATTATTATGTTGAACCTGCGAACCCTAAAACGACATATAGGGAAAACAAGGGGGAGATGTTTTAGTTTGAGGATTCTATTTGTTCATGGAGTGTTAATTCGTTGTTCCGGGCTATTCGAAAGGGTAGACCTTAATTACATGTAGTTCCAAGTTAGCCCCGGTGAAATGGGCAGGTAGGACAATATATGTTGTGCAAATTCTCTTGGTTAGTACGTGATAACCCACAAGTATAGGGGATCGTGTGTAGCATTTTCGATAAGTAAGAGTGTCGAACCCAACGAGGAGCTAAATGTAGGATAGATATTCTCTCAAGTTCTATCAACCACTGATACAACTCTATGCACACTAAACGTTTGCATTATCTAAGAAATAAAACTAGAGCAACAATACGAGTAATAGAGATAGCTTTGCATGATAATAAATAACAAGAAAGTAAAGCTAGTTGCTGGAGCAATAAAATACACTAAACTAACAGAACCATCAGTGTGGAATAGTGGTGGTAATTCTGGTGGCTTTGTACAAGTTTAAATAGCGAATAGATCGGGTTCATTGTCTTTGATGCAGTTTTCTATGTGGGAGAGGCTAAATATACATGCGCTTCACTACTTGGAATTACATGTACAATATGATTGGATTCTTAGCAAACATCCATAAGTACTAATCAATGCATTCAGGTTTCCCCAACCATAGCCTTAAGTCTAATGGTCCTCTTACTCACATACGTGCAATGTTCCGGTTCGCGTCCTCAGGTTTCTATCACTCCGGCAGAACTCCCCCTTCCTTTTACACATACTACAAATCCTATGATGTTTAATCCATGCGCGCACAAATATAATGGACACCAAAGGACTGTACCATATCAACATACAACTCTAATGAACCAAAGACGTTCAACCATTCAATCTAAGAACAAAGAAACTACGCAAACATGACATAGATCATAGGATTATAACTTATACCATCAAACACCATGTTTACATAAGACGAACAGAGGTGTGTGGGAGAATGAACCACTGATACGTCCAAAACGTATCTACTTTCCCGAACACTTTTGCTGTTGTTTCTCCTCTATACTTGTGTGATTTGGATGCAACTAATGCGAACTAATGCTGTTTTCAGCAGAATTGCCTTGGTGTCTACTTTTTGTGCAAAAAATCAAGTATCAGGAAAAATCCCAGAAAATATGCCAAAAATCCTATTTCACCCGAAGACTCCAGGAGCCAGAATACGAGACGGAGAGGATCCCTGGGGTGGCCACACCACCTGGTAGCGCGGGCCAGGCCAGGCCGCGCCAGGGGGTGGTGTGGGCCCCCCAGGCACCCCCTCGGCCTCTCTCTTCGCCTATAAGGAGCCTTCTGACCTAAAAACTCAGGGGGTTCGACGTTTTTCCAGAAGGAGTTCTGCTCCGCCGCCACCACCAGATTCCATGAAACAACACCAGAAACTCCGTTCTGCTACCCTGCCGGGACGGGGAATTGGAGGAGATCATCGCCATCATTATCACCATCGCTTCTCCATCGACCATCCATATTTCCCCCATCTATGAGTGAGTAATCCCCCGCTGTAGGCTATGGGGATGGTAGGGATTGGATGAGATCGTTCATGTAATGGCATCAGATTGTTACGGCATAGTGCCTAGTATCTTTTATTAGTGCTTTATGACTTTGTTGCGACTTGTTGTGCTTAATGCTTGTCACTAGGGCATGAGTGCCATGATTTCAGATCTGAACTTATTATTGATTCATTATGATAGTATTGTTTTGGGTCTTATCTACAAGTTGTATACACATGTCGTTGTCCGGAACCTATGGTCCCGAAGTGACAGAAATCGGGGTAGCCAGAAGGGAAAGGCTTTGATGTGAGGATCACATGTGTTCACGGAGTGTTAATGCTTTGCTCCGATGCTCTATTAAAAGGAGCACCTTAATTGCCAGTAGTTCCCTAGAGGCCCCGCTGCAAACGGGCTGGCAGGACAAAAGATGTTGTGCAAGTTCTCATTGCGAGCACGTATGACTATATATGGAACACATGCCTAGGATTGTCTAGTACTTGGGTGCTTTATCTTATTTATCTGCAATTGCCCTATGTTCTGATTGCTATGTGAATTGTCTTGTCCATGCAACGCCCGTCCATCCATACCTATGCCTACCGCACTCGAATCCCACGGTTTACTGCTTTTGTTACTACTGTCTTTGCTTTGCTACTACTGTTACTTTACTATTCCTACTACAAAACTGTTGCTACTGATAAACTGTTGTGAGCAAGATTGTCCAGGTGCAGCTGAATTGACAACTCAGTTGTTAAGGCTGATAAATATTCTTTGGCTCCCCTTGTGTCGAATCAATAAATTGGGTTTCACTTCCCTCGAAAATACTGCGATACACCCCCTATACTTGTGGGTCATCAAGACTATTTTCTGGCGCCGTTGCTGGGGAGCATAGCTTTATTTATCAAGTTCACTTTGATTCTCTATTGTTCGCTGCTTTCCATCCATCATGGGTAAGTATCATGATGGCAAGGTTCCTATTTTACCATCCACTACAAGAAGAGGTACGGTTCTGAACACCTCTACCGCTCTTGATTCACCGTTTGTTCTGAGTAAGTTCCTTACACCACCACATACACATGCTACACACACTGCTACTACTGCTGAATCAGAAACTTCTGATGCTTATGATGCTGCTTCTACTGTGCTTGATAAGAGTGGTTCATTAGGTCCTTTCCTAGATGCTACGATTGCTAGAACTATAGTTGGAAATACCGAAACTCCTAATGAACACACTGCTACACCTGTTAGCTCACCTGAGTCTAGTGAGAGTTATGATGCTGAAGAAGATTATGTTGAGATGACTGATGAGTTTATTGAAGAATGTAGGAACACCCATGATAGGAGCGCTGCTAAGAATCTCCTTGAGAGGCGTACTATTAGACCCAAATTATCTCCTGCTGCTAAGTTTGCTGCTTCTACTGTAAACATTATAGATGAAGATTATGATTTCTCTCTCGATCTATCCTACATAGCTATTGTCGAGAAAGAACCTTTTGGCGGGACTAAGAATGAAAGTGCGGTAGCACATATGAATGAACTTTCTACCATGAGTGGCTTGTTTTCTGATGATATTAAAATGCGTACTTACTTTGTTGCTAAGATTTTCCCCTTTTCACTAAAAGGAGAAGCTAAAACTTGGTTTGGTAATTTACCTCCTGGATCTATTGATAGCCCTGAGTGCTTGTTTAATACTTTCCTGCATAAATATTTTCCTCCTAGTGCTAGACATGCTGTTTTGTAGGAACTTTTTGATTTCAAACAGGGAGAAAAAGAGATATTGCCCGAATCTTGGGTAAGGTTTTGTGCTTTGATTCATGCACAGGCTGGAAGTCCATTACCTAAGAATGAACTACTTGATATATTTTATAATGGACTAACCGAAGAATCTAGGACATACCTAGATAGTTGTGCTGATTGTGTTTTCAGGAATAGGACTCCTAAGGAAGCTGAGGAATTAATGGCTAAAATAAGCAAGAATTATGAAGATTGGACTCCTCCTAAACAAGCTATTCCTGAAGTAATTGTACTTGAACCATCTATTCCGGTGCCTATTTCAACATCAAAGAAGAGGGGAGTTATTGAATTAAATGATGAAGTGGTGAAGGAAGCTAAGAAATGTCTTAAGGAGAAGGGAATTAAAGCTGCAGATGTCAAGAATTTACCTCCTATAGAAGAATTATGTAAGCCTATTCCCTATTCACCCACTATTGAGGTACACTCTCTCCAACACTTTGATGAAGGTGATATCCCTTACTTGAAACCTCCTGATCAATGCTTAGAAGAATTTGATATCTTTATTGTTAAGCAAGATAACTTTAATAAAAGGGTGCAAAATCATCTAATGGAAAACACTAGAGCTATTGTTGAGTTGAAAGATATTGTGGAAAGAACCTCTAATGATGTTAAAATGATTGTTAAACACTTTCAAATGGTTCAAACTCAAATAGATCAACTCGTTAAAGTGCAAAACGACTTGCTATTTAATGTTGCTAAAGAAAAACACGCTTATGAAATTAGAACTAGAAGTGGTGCTGCTACCCAGGATCCTCTATATCCTGAGGGGCATCCCAAAAGAATTGAGCAGGATTCTGAACAAGCTGAAAATAGTGGTTCTACTCGTAAGAAAAGGAAAAAGAAACATAAAACTATTGTAGAACCCTCTGAACCTGCTATAGATCCTAATAGTATATCTATCTCTGATGCTGAAACTGAAAGTGGTAATGAAGAAAATGAAGTTCCTAATGAAGAAAAAGTTGAAGAAGAACCTGAAAACCACACTAAGACTACTAAATACACCAAAGAAGATTTTATTGCTAAGAAACATGGTAGTGAAAGAGAACCTTGGGTCCAATAACCTATGCCTTTCCCTGATAAGAAACACAAGTCAAAGGAAGATGAACACTATAATAAGTTTTGTGAGTGGATGAAGCCTTTATTCTTGCAAATTCCTTTGACTAATGCTATTAAATTGCCTCCTTACTCAAAGTATATGAAGGACATTGTCTCGAATAAAAGGAAGATCCCTAATGAAGAAATCTCTACTTTGCTTGCTAATTATTTCTTCAATGGTAGGGTTCCTAAGAAACTTGGAGACCCAGGGATTCCAACTATCCCTTGCTCTATTAAGAACAGCTATGTTAGAACTGCTTTGTGTGATTTGGGAGCTGGAGTTAGTGTTATGCCTTTCTCTCTCTATAAGAGGCTTTACCTTGAAAAATTGATACCAACTGATATATCTTTGCAAATGGCTGATAAGTCTACCACTATTCCTGTGGGTATATGTGAGGATGTACCTGTCCAGGTGGCTCATAATTGCTTGATATTAACTGATTTTGTTGTGCTTGAAATGCCTGAAGATCATAATATGTCTATTATTCTTGGGAGACCTTTTCTTAATACTGCAGGAGCTGTTATTAATTGTAATCAAGGAAAGGTGACATTCAATGTTAATGACAAGGAACATACTGTCTATTTCCCCAAGAAGATTGAAAGGACTTATGGTTTAAATTCAATTGAACATGTTGAAGGCATTCAAGTTGGAGAAATATATTGTCCCATACCAAAAGAAAATTTTGAAACTATTATGATTGGGACCATTGCTATCAAGGTTGAGGTAACATAATCATTAGTGTAATACAAAGTTTTGTCTCATATGCAATTGTTTTGGTAGCAAGACTTGAACAAAAGGATTCCATTGAACAAAACAATGTTTTCATTATGATTATCCCCGTTTATTTCTATCCTTTGCACTTTAGTTTTTGCTTTCGTTTAGTTTTCTTTGTGTTGTTAGTTGCTTGCATGCTAGAACTTCTGTAGTTCTAGCCTTGTTTTTGTCCTTGCATCATGTTTCCAAAAAGAAAGAAATCTGTCTGTCAGAAAAATCATTCTTCTATTTCTGAAAAATGCCCAAAAATAAAGTGTCTCGAAAAATTCCAGAAAATTCATATTAAATTTTTACGTGAAAAAAGGGGCAGAGGAGTACCTGGTAGGTACCAGGGGGGCCCACTAGGAAGGCACACCTCATGGTGGCGCGGCCAGACCTGGGTGGCGCCATGCCCTGGTGTGGGCCACCCCTAGCCCCCCACTACCTCTCTCCTGTCACTTTCTTCTCTCTCCCGAGTAAGCTCCAGTTCATAGCTCGAAATCGCGTTCTCTCTGTGCTTGCCCTCGATTTCTTCGATCTCTTTGCTCAGCCCATCTTTCTTGCTGAAATTTGGAGCAATTGTTCCTTGGTATGTGACTCCTCCCATTGTCCAAGTAGATTTGTGTTTAGTGAATTGTATGTTGAGTATTTTACTGCTATAGGTGACTGGTTTTGAGGGCTTGTAAGCTTGTTTGATGCTTAGATATATAGTTTTGATGCATGTTTAGGCCTCTTGATAGTCCCTATGAGTAGAATCCTTCATTATATTTGCTTTGCAATCACTTGTTTAATAGGTGTTTAAATTTCAGAATACAAGATGAGTGAACACCACCTAAACCAACATGAGCTTTGGGTGCCTGATGTCATGAAGGTCCACCGGGAGGAGGAAGTTTTTTCCCTCCATTTATCCATGTTCTGAGTTCATGAGAGCTGCAGGAATTCTACAAGATTTCCACACTTTGGTTTCTACCGCGGGGTTAGAGCACTTTTTGGAAGACGAACCTTGTCAATTTGTGAAGCTAACCATGTCTATGGTGCAGGTTTTCAAATTTAGTCACTCTTTGCCTAACCCCATGGTCCATTACAAAATTTACAATATAGCTGTCAACCGTTCTCTTGATGATTTTTGTGCAGCTATTAAGGTACCTTAATGGGGATCATGTAAGAAGATTAAAGAGAGACCGGAACCACTCATGGATTTATACGCAGAAATTTGTCAAGGGAGTAGCTTCTCAAGGAGAATGGAAAAATCCGTAACATTCATCTTCCCTCCATTCGCTACTTTGCCTACTTTATTGCCAAGTGAGTTCTTGCTAGGAAAACTGCCAATAAGTTATCTTCGTTTGATTTAGCATTTATCTCTGCTGCTCTTAGACGAGATAGGTCCTACAACTTGGGTGCTTTGATAGCTTTCCGTCTTGCTGCTAACCGTGAGAAGGGTGGAATTTGTGGAGGCCTCATTGCTTCTCATTTGCTAGCATTGCATGGTTTAGTGCCTCATCCTCTAGACCTACAATTTCCCATAGAAAGGCTTGATTTTAACTCCATGGTACAGCATAAATTTATTTCCTCGTGGGCTAGCTTGAGTGAGTTGTCTTATGAAATAACCTTTCTCAAAGCTGGCTGGAGAAAGAGCAAGTCCGAGCATGTTGTTCTTTTGCCTGCACCTGTTTTGTTTAACCTTGATAACAGGGAAGGATGGTCCCTCACTAAGGAGGAGCTTGACACGTACGTGGGAGAGCTCTCCCAACAGGAGCAGGACACTAGAAGGGAGGTCACGGATGATTCGGTCCAGCCCTCGAATGAGGGAGAGTCTTCATATCAGCTGCCCGCTTATGATTGGGGAGCTTCTTCTTCCTCTCATGGGCCCGGTTACGACCATTCTTACCAAGATCCGCCCGCTTGGAACCCCTATTCTTACATGGATTGATACCCACTTAGGCCAAAAGCCTAAGCTTGGGGGGAGGTACGCCGACACCACACTCATCTCCATATCATGTTGCGTCGGTTCTTTGTATATTCATGTTTTCGTTCCCTTTCTAGTTTTCGTTCTTCTTTGCTTTTGCTTTCTAAAAACACAAAAAGACCAAAAATATTTTTGTTGTTTCTCTTTGGTTTGCTTCTTCTTTTTGCTTTGGTTTGCTTTTTCCTTTTTGCTTTGTTTGAACTATTTGAAAAACCCAAAAATATTTTTCTTTGCTTGTTTTTCTCTTTTGGTTCTTGTTTAAAAATCGAAAACACCAAAAATATTTGTCGTTCTTCTTTGGTTTTTGCGAGTTGGCTACAGGGTTCAGCAGTTCTAAGTGGATTATTGGTTTCATATTATTATTCGAGCCACACAAGTGAAGAGCAATAATGAGGATCAATGACAACTTGAGGCATGGTAAGAGGCTGGTAACGAACTCTATTTGTCTTCATTTTTGTACATATACTCATCATTGTGAGCTTGCTTAGTCCGTTCATGTAGAGTGTATGTTTTCTTTGGATACTTAGTAGTTCTTGCTTTCTTGTGATTAGCTCCAGCTCGCTAATAGTTTGTAGCATGTCTCATGAATGTTTGCTTGCATCACTCTATTCATATATTGGTATGACACTGTGGTATCCTCCTCTGAATGTTTCATTTGATCGATTTGGCACATGCTCACGCATGCACATGACTGTAATAATCAGTTAAGCCTTGAAGAATTATTTTGCCTTGAGGATCTTGAATCATTTGCATGCCATGAGTAGTCTTGTTTTGTTGTAAGCATGATAATGACAGCTATTGCTCTCTCATTTGTCGCTCCCTTACTATTGCTAGCCTTCATTTCCACTGAGTGTTTTACTCATGTTTCCAACTCCCTAAACCAAATATTTCCAAAGTGTCCACCATACCTACCCATTAGCATCACTTGCTACTTCCGTGCATATTCAATATGCCTTGTTTTCTTTCAAATAAAATGTTTGCTTGTTATGAGAAAGTTAGTTAGTAAAGCTCTCACGAACTTGATGGCACACTTTATTTTCTTGCACTTAATAAACCTGAACCATCGCGTCCTTCTTTGTTGTGCATATGCTTGCGCTTTATGAGTTGAAGTTAGCAGAACCATGTATCATGGGGACCGCTTTCAGCGCTTCATAGGTACTTTGTACTTAGTTGGTATCATGTTCTTTTGCTTATGGATCCCGGCGGTGTGAAATAAAAGTGGAACTTGTAAGATCATGGAGTTTGTATGTATGTTAGAGAAACACCTGGGCTACTAGCCTAAGCCATGCCTAATCATGGTGGAAACTTGCAGCATAACCATAATGAGCATTCTATGAAGCATCCTCAATAAAAATCTATGCACATAGTAAATAAAAAGATCGCTGAGATGCTCATTGTCTGCTTGCCTTGTATTTTGATTATGGGATAGCTCCCGTGTCATGTGCAAGGGGTACCCCGTTGGCGGTTCTCTATGATACGTATATACTTACAATGACAAGAGCTTACTTGTGACTGAAGTTGAGTAGCATGAGGATCGGTCTTCGTAAGTAAGGGGCATGAGACTTCAATTTATAACTTGTCAAGCATATCCTCTTAGTTGTGTCACTTTCAGCTTAACCACATTAAAGATGCTTATGATAGGGGCAATGAGAGCTCAAAGCTAACGAGTACCATACTTTCAGCATTTGGAAGCCTTTCAAAATTATTCAAAACCTTTTTTCTTCTACTTGTTGAGTCTCCACATATTCTTTGAGCACCTTCTTGAGAGCACTAG
The DNA here is from genome assembly GCA_910589775.1 of Avena eriantha. Taxonomy (NCBI): domain Eukaryota; kingdom Viridiplantae; phylum Streptophyta; class Magnoliopsida; order Poales; family Poaceae; genus Avena; species Avena eriantha. The sequence continues at coordinate 505,492,232 of OU342740.1, read as the reverse complement.
TTGTCATTTTTTGTGTTTGTTCCATTACTTGATTATTTGTGTTATGACTTTGATGCTTGTATCTTTGATATCTGTACTTCTAGTCATCATTTGAACTTCAGAGGTGCCTTGACATTCATAATCCAAGGCAAGCGAGATACCACTCTATCATACCTTTCTATGAGCATTCTAATGTTGCTTATGTTTGTGCTTCGTGCTACTTATTATTCTTGAGTTGGAATCTTTTCATAGCTTGCAATGACTATTAAGTAGACTCAGTTCCATACTCTTTATTATGAATTGTCTAAGTAGTTGATCACATTGCTGAGATTATTTACATCATATGAAGCAAATGTGTTCGTGAAAGTTCTTTTATCGCACTCAGTTTTCAACTGAATTGCTTGAGGACAACCAATAAGCTAAGCTTGGGGGGAGTTGATACGTCCAAAACGTATCTACTTTCCCGAACACTTTTGCTGTTGTTTCTCCTCTATACTTGTGTGATTTGGATGCAACTAATGCGAACTAACGCTGTTTTCAGCAGAATTGCCTTGGTGTCTACTTTTGTGCAGAAAATCAACAATCAGGAAAAATCCCGGAAAATATGCCAAAAATCCTATTTCACCCGAAGACTGCAGGAGCCAGAATACGAGACGGAGAGGAGCCCTGGGGTGGCCACACCACCTGGTGGCGCGGGCCAGGCCAGGCCGAGCCAGGGGGTGGTGTGGGCCCCCCAGGCACCCCCTCGGCCTCTCTCTTCGCATATAAGGAGCCTTCTGACCTAAAAACTCAGGGGGGGGGTCGACGTTTTTCCAGAAGGAGTTCCGCTCCGCCGCCACCACCAGATTCCACGAAACAGCACCAGAAACTCCGTTCTGGCACCCTGCCGGGATGGGGAATTGGAGGAGATCATCGCCATCATCATCACCATCGCTTCTCCATCGACCATCCCTGTTTCCCCCATCTATGAGTGAGTAATCCCCCGCTGTAGGCTATGGGGATGGTAGGGATTGGATGCGATCGTTCATGTAATGGCATCAGATTGTTAGGGCATAGTGCCTACTATCTTTTATTAGTGCTTTATGACTTTGTTGCGACTTGTTGTGCTTAATGCTTGTCACTAGGGCACGAGTGCCATGATTTCAGATCTGAACTTATTATTGATTCATTATGATAGTATTGTTTTGGGTCTTATCTACAAGTTGTATACACACGTCGTTGTCCGGAACCTATGGTCCCGAAGTGACAGAAATCAGGGTAGCCGGAAGGGTAAGGCTTTGATGTGAGGATCACATGTGTTCACGGAGTGTTAATGCTTTGCTCCGGTGCTCTATTAAAATGAGCGCCTTAATTGCCAGTAGTTCCCTAGAGGCCCTGCTGCAAACGGGCTGGCAGGACAAAAGATGTTGTGCAAGTTCTCATTGCGAGCACGTATGACTATATATGGAACACATGCTTAGGATTGTCTAGTACTTGCGTGCTTTATCTTATTTATCTGCAGTTGCCCTATGTTCTAATTGCTATGTGAATTGTCTTGTCCATGCAACGCCCGTCCATCCATCCCTATGCCTACCGCACTCAAATCCCATTGTTTACTGCTTTTGTTACTACTGTCTTTGCTTTGCTACTACTGTTACTTTACTATTCCTACTACAAAATTGTTGCTACTGATAAACTGCTGTGAGCAAGATTGTTTCTAGGTGCAGCTGAATTGACAACCCAGTTGTTAAGGTTGATAAATATTCTTTGGCTCCCCTTGTGTCGAATCAATAAATTGGGTTTCACTTCCCTCGAAAATACTACGATACACCCCCTATACTTGTGGGTCATCAACCACTGCATACTAGGAGTATTAGGTGATGGAGATGGTAAAGAGGGCGGCGGCGGTGCGGAGGACTCCTTCCCCGCCGCCGGTATCATGGAGGAGCACCGCCCCTTAGCGCCCTTCCTTCATGGCTTCTTGGGAGCCCTCCCTCATGGAGATGGGATCCATGGGGGAGGCAAAAACGTGGCTTTGGTGGCTGCAAATTCGTGGGTGGAGATGTCCTGGGTGAATTAGGTTTCCTCCCTTTATATAGCTTCTCAGATTCCCGTCACCCCATCTTGTGCTGCAGTAAATCGGGCCTAAAAGGCCCGTCCAGACTCGGAATCAGCTAAATTTTATGTCCAAAACGTTTCGCGCCAAATTTCCAACAACTTTGTAGCTGAAGAGTTTTGATGCCGTCTTTGACCCGAAACGTGACCATCTTCAAAAATAGTTCTCAGACAGATTTCTGGAAAAATCCCAATTTGACTCCAACAAGGTTTCCACTTGTATTCTTTGTAATTCCGACACATCAAAGTGTAAAACAAGAAGATTGTGCACTTTTGCAACTATTAGTATGTTAGTCCAAAATAAATCATAAACTTTATACAAAAAGGAGTATCAAAAACATATTATTAGCATAAAACCATCAAAAATTATAGATACGTTATGGACGTATCAACATCCCCAAGCTTAGTTCCTGCTCGTCCTCGAGTAGGTAAACGATCAAAACAATTTAATTTTTGATGTGACATGCAGACAACACAATCTTGATCATCATTATTGTAAAAGCATTGATAGCTGGGATTAAGGTACTCTAAACATAAATCATGAAAGATAGAGTTCTAACAATAAGACATAGCAACTATGTTGTAACACGAAAAGACATAAACAAAATATTCATGAATAACAATGTTTTGCAAGACGTTGGTTTGTTTCACATAAAGAAAGCATAATGTGAATTGTATTCAGCTTGTCCCTCATAGAGTAGCAAAATATAAATGCATAGGACACCTTCAAAGTTCATAAGGGTGACTAGATACAAATAGTTTAGGAACAAGCAATATCAAAGTTATGGATCAATCAATAAGTCTTGGGAAAATGTACATAGAACTAAGAATGACAATTATGCTCTCTTAATTGGTGCATAAAGATAGAATGTGGAGACTCAATATAAAAGTGGAAGAAAGGCCTTAATAGAAGGAAGCGGGGATTCAAATCTCATAAAGAGCTTCCAAAGATTATGGTACTTATTAGCTTTCAGCTCTCATTGCCCCTATCATAAGCATCTTGAAGTGATTAAGGTTAAAGTGAACAAACAATGGAGTATATGCTTGACAAAGTATAAGTTGGAAATCTCATGTCCTTTGAATACGAGGGCCACTCCTCATGCTACTCAAGTTTAGTTACCGGTAAGTTCTTGTCCTAGTAAGTACATGTGTATCATAGAGAACCGCCAACCGGTACCCCTTGCCCGATGATACGGAAGAATCCCCCATATCAAAATTACAAGGCAAGCAGACAACGAGAATCTCAGCAATCTTCTTATTTACAATGGGAAAATGGTGCTTTTTTCTCTCTTTCCTCTTTTCTCATATCTTTTTTTCTTTTTTCTCAATCTCTATCTCTTTTTTTATAAGAAGAATGCTTCATAGATTGCTCATTATGGTTACGCTGCAGGTTTCCACCATGATTAGGCATGGATTAGACCGGCGGCCGAGGCATTTCTCTAACACACATACATAACTCCATGGACTTACAAGCTCCCCTTTCATTTCACACCGACTATATCCATAGACAAAAGAGCATGATATCAACTAGGTACAATGCACAAGTGCAATGTCGAAAGCGTTCCATATGACAACATGGTTCTGTTAATCCCCAACATATAAGTGCAAGCATATATAACATAGATGACACAATGGTTCAAGTTTATTAGGGGCAAGAAAAGTAAAATGTGCCATCAAGTTCGTGAGAGATTTAATCACTAGTTTTCTCATAATAAGTTTAATTCGGAAGGTAGATAAAAGCATAAATATACATGGAATAACAAATACTAATAGGTAGGTATGGTGGACTCTTTGGGATAACTTGGTTTTATTTGGAGTTGGATGCATGAGTGGAACTCATACTTGGTTATGAGGCTAGCAAAAGACTGGGAGCGACCAACTAAAAGAGAAATAATGGCCATAATCATGCAAAGCGACAAAACATCATTAATTAAAGCATAAAGTGATATTACAAGTCGAAAACTAAAGGATCATAAAGGCTATGGTGACTTGGGATAGTCATAACATGGTGTGAGCATGCGCCAAGTCAACCCAAATAAAGCATCAAAAGAGAATACCACGATACTATGCTTTAATATGCTAAAACAACGCACGATTCTTTCAAGGCACATTAAGCAATATCAATTGTTTATAACATGTCATGCTACAGAAAAAATCACTAAGCATAAAGCCAAAACAATATCAAGCATGACATGACAAAGCATAGGCCACCGTAAAAAACGAGCTCCTTTTACTACTTAAGCATGAACTTTTCCTACTCTTTTCCAATCTAAACCACACTTATTTGAAAACTAATGTATGAAAGAGGGGGTCCAACCAATTTATTCAAGCAAACTAAGCAAACCAAGCAAACTAAAACTAAAAACTAAAATGAAGATGCTCCAAGAACAACACAATTGTGCATGAAACAATAAAAATGAAGTATTTGGAAGAACCTGAGATTTTCATTGATGAAGAAGGGGATGCCTTGGGCATCCCCAAGCTTTGACGCTTGTACTTCTTGGATATTTCTTGGGGTGACACGGGGTGGCATCCCCAAACTTGAGCTTTAATCCATTCTTCATCTCATTACATCATTCTTTCCTTAACACCTGAAATTTTTCCTTCATACAAAACTTCACATAATCTTCATTAGCAACATTAGTGTACTCAATATAATAAGTCTTTGGGTTCAGTTTCAACACCAATAAAACTTCCATTAAAACACAAGATACTATAGCACTTCCCCTAAAAAGCTCAATTCCCCAAAGAGAATCCAAAAAGGAATCAATAAGAAGCAAATGCAAATAATGGTAGAAATCTGTCTAAACAGACCAGCAGATAGAAACCAATTTTTTTGAAGACCTTATGTTGCTCAAATCGAAAAGTGTTGAACTAACTAAAGTTGGATAACAACCTGGGGCAGAAGCACAAAACATTACAGCTCAAACCGACGTACAGATATTTTACACGAATTTTTACTGCGAAGCACAAAAATCTGTTTCGGGACAGTAACGTTCCCAAGCATTACTTCTCTCTCATTAGAGGTTACTCTTGGCACAAAAAGAAAATAAAAAGGATAAGAAGAGGTTATTACTGAAGCAATAACTTTCAAGACTCAACTAAAACTTTTGTGTTATCTCCCAATAAGTAATTTTCTTTAATGCCTTTAAGTTAGGCATAGGATCAAGATTCAAGTATTTTCGAATGAAAAAGCATTAAGATCAATACCAGAAATATCTTTCTTTTTCAAGGCTTCATGCATTCCTATAAGTTTTTAACTGAAACTTCCATGGAAAGATTTGTTTTGGGTTCATAGGCATGAACACAAGTGTTCAAGGTCGACCCCCACTTAACCATTACTCATCTTTCCAATCACTTTCCTTTTTAAACGTTTTTAGGTAACAAGTACAACTATTTTTTCTTGTAATTCGCATTCCCTATCCATACTAAGATAGAGAAAATCTTAAAACTGAAAGTAAAACCTACTTAGAGATAAAGCAAACAAGTGCACACAAGAATAGTCACCCACACGCTATTGCTCCCTGGCAACGGCGCTAGAAAAGGTCTTGATAACCCACAAGTATAGGGGATCGTGTGTAGCCTTTTCGATAAGTAATAGTGTCAAACCCAACGAGGAGCTAAAGGTAGGATAGATATTCTCTCAAGTTCTATCAACCACTGATACAACTCTACGCACACTAAACGTTTGCATTATCTAAGAAATAAAAGGAGAGCAACAATACGAGTAATAGAGATAGCTTTGCATGATAATAAATAACAAGAAAGTAAAGCTAGTTGCTGCAGCAATAAAATACACTAAACTAACAGAACCGTGAGTTTGGAATAGTGGTGGTAATTGTGGTGGCTTTGTACAAGTTTAAATAGTGAATAGATCGGATTCATTGTCTTTAAAGGAGTTTTCTATGTGGGAGAGGCTAAATATACATGCGCTTCACTACTTGGAATTACATGTACAATATGATTGGATTCTTAGCAAACATCCGTAAGTACTAATCAATGCATTAAGGTTTCCCCAACCATAGCCTTAAGTCTAATGGTCCTCTTACTCCTATACGTGCAACGTTCTGGTTCGCGTCCTCAGGTTTCTGTCACTCCGGCAGAACTCCCCCTTCCTTTTACACATACTACAAATCCTATGATGTTTAATCTATGTGCGCACAAATATAATGGACACCAAAGGACTATACCATATCAACATACAACTCTGATGAACCAAAGACATTCAACCATAGATCATAGGATTATAACTTATAGCATCAAACACCATGTTTACATAGGACGGTACAGAGGTGTGTGGGAGGATGAACCACTGCATACTAGGAGGATTAGGTGATGGAGATGGTGAAGAGGGCGGCAATGGTGCGGAGGACTCCTTCCCCACCGCCGGTATCATGGGGGAGCATCGCCCCTTAGCCCCCTTCATTCATGGCTTCTTGGGAGCCCTCCCCCATGGAGATGGGATCCATAGGGAGGCAAAAACGTGGCTTTGGTGGCTGCAAATTCGTGGGTGGAGATGCCCTGGGCGAATTAGGTTTCCTCCCTTTATATAGCTTCTCGGATTCCCGTCACCCTATCTTGGCTGCAGTAAATCGGTTCTAAAAGGCCCGTCCGGACTCGGAATCAGCTAAATTTTATGTCCAAAATGTTTGTCGGGAAATTTCCAACAACTTTGTGGTTTAAGAGTTTTCCGTTTGATGCCCTCTTCGACCCGAAACGTGACCATCTTCAAAAATAGTTCTCACACAGATTTCTGGAAAAATCTCAATTTGACTCCAACAAGGTTTCCACTTGTATTCTTGGTAATTCCTACACATCAAAGTGTAAAACAAAAACATTGTGTACTTTTTCAACTATTAGTAGGTTAGTTCAAATAAATCATAAACTTTATACAAAAAGGACTGTCAAAAGCATATTATTAGTATAAAACCATCAAAAATTATAGATACGTTATGGACGTATCAGTACGCACAACTAAATTCGGAGCACATACCTACACACACCGGAGTTAGAGAAAAAACCCATGCTATTTGTATTTTATTATATGATCAATCTTATTCATGCAGCACTCCGCTATCACCTCATGCCTACGTTTTAATCTCTGGGAGTTACACATTTACTACTTTCATGAAAACTGGATAACAGTTTCAATTGCTCTTGTTTTATTTTTATTGCTCGAATCAAATTACTACCATCACCGTTTTCTCTTGAGTTTATTGATACACAGGTGTGGTTAAGAGTGACGTCTCAATTACTAAAGTCTTATTGGTATTCTTGTGTTCCCCTTGAGCCAAACTATAAATTTGGGTAATACTTTCCATCAAAGATTTCAGCGATCCCCTATACTTGTGGGTATCAAGACATTTTCTAGCACCGTTGCCGGGATCCTAGCTTTATTGGTAAGACCACTTCTTATCATTTACTTGCTGAACTCAATTTCCACCACCTCAGCTGTCTCCGGTGTGTTTGCATACTCCGTCGCATCAGCAGACTTCGCCGCCTCAGCCATCTCTAGCGCGTCAGCAAACTCCGTCGCCTCCACCGCATCAGCAAACTTTGCTGCCTCAGTCCCGGTTGCAAAAAACAGAAGAGCACTGCACCTCCGACAGCTAGTACTATAGCTACGAAGAAATCCTGAGCAGATACAAGGAACAAAGTCAAGAAGGCTCCTGCCAAGTTACCTTATGACCTGACTGATGAGGAAACCAAAAGGGCCATGGATGAAGATGTAAAATGCCAGCTTGCACCGAAATGGCCCCGGCAAAAGCAGTATAGAGCACCAAACTTGTGGAACACTTTGTGGACATGTTTGAGCGACCAAGGCCAGAACATCTGCTATCAGACTATGACCACTCTATTATCAAGTCACATAATGTGAATGTGTGATACATTGCAAATGTATCTATAATTTTTGATGTTCCATGCTTAGTTTTTATCTACTTTCTTATGTTTTGTTCCAACTTTGGAGTACATTTCATACACTTTCTTGGACTAACCTATTAACAAGATGCCACAGTGCCAGCTGCCTGTTTTCTGCTGTTTTTGGTTCCAGGAAGTTAGAAAATCAATATTCTCAGAATTGGACAGGACAAAAACCAAAGTTGATATTTTATCGGAAGACTCACGGAGCCAGAAGACGAGACGGAGAGGGGCCACAGGGCAGCCACACCATGTGGTGGCGCGGGCTAGCCTTGACCGCGCCACCAGGTGGTGTGGGCTCCTCCGGCCTCCACCGACCTTGCCTCTTCGCCTATAAGAAGCCTCCCGATGCATAAACCCTAAATAATAAAGCCTCTAGCCACGAAAAGTTCCGCAGCGCCGCCGCCACCGAAGGGGAGATTCGGGGGACAGAAAGTCTCTGTTCCGGCACCCTGCCGGGACGGGGAAGTGCCCCCGGAGCCATCTCCATCGATCTCCACCACCATCTCCATCATCGTTGCTGATTCCCATGATGAGGAGGGAGTAGTTCTTCCTCGAGGCTAAGGGTTCTACCGGTAGCTATGTGTTCATCTCTCTCTCTCTATGCATAATCATGTTGTGATCATGAGCTTTGTAATCAAGTAAATCTACCTTGCTACTCAAGTGCTTTAATAGATCTCTGCTCTCCCCATGTGTGTGAAAGTGACAGCGTGCACACCATGATGGCACTTAGGCTAGAGATTACAAATACTTGTTATGAGTTATATTTGGAGTTGGATGTCTTTATGAAATTGTGGTGTTTGTTGGACTTATCTAGTGCTCAATGTGACAGTGTGGGGTTATCTAGATGGGAAAGGCTTACTTTGAGGAGTGCTGTTATAGCCCTACCATGGATTAGAGTGTCCAACTGGAGAGTAGTTAAGAGTAGTATCATAAAGAGAAGATATTTATATGAGAGTGTTCACTAGTGAAAGTATGATCCCTAGGCCTTGTTTCTAAGCATTGAAACACCGTTTGCAATTAGATCTGTTACATGTTTGCTTGCTTCCATCTTTATTTCAGTTTGCCTTTAGTCTTTTCCACGCCATCAAGTTATTTTCTAGCACCGTTACCACTTATAATTATCTATACCACTTGTATTTCACTATCTCTTCGCTGAACTAGTGCACCTATACACCTGACAAGTGTAGTGGGTGTGTTGGGGACACAAGAGACTTCTTGTATCTTGATTGCAGGGTTGCTTGAGAGGGGATACCTTGGACCACTTCCTCCCTGAGTTCGATAAACCTTGGGTGATCCACTTAAGGGAAAACTTGTTGCTGTTCTATAAACCTCTACACTTGGAGGCCCAACAACTGTCTACAAGATTAGAAGTGCATAGACATCAATGTGCATCGGTCGAGAAGTAGTAGTGCAAGCGGGAAAACAATTCCCCATCTAGGAGAATAGAAAAACCTATCGTGCTCCCTGCTCAACGTGTTTTCCGATGATGATCTAGAGGTTAAAAAACTATTCGCACAAACGGCTAGAGCTCTTGGTATGACCGTTGATCAATAGTTAGACAAGCAAGACACACCCATGGCTGAAGTAGCATACAAATACGAGTACAGGAAGCCTCTCATTTGACCTGAGGAGGTCCCACATCTACAAACACAAATGCGAAAATTACATGAGTGGTATATGCAATCCTCAAAGGAAGGAAACATCATGCTCATAGAAGCAGTTAGAGAGGAGCATTACTTCCATGGAAACAATGAGATACAAATTGACTTTTTATAATTATTTCAGTTATTCAATCAGGACGCCCTCGACAAATCTCTCGTCAGTTGGTATTGTCCATAAGTGATTTATTTCTATAATTAAGTCTCTAACTCAGCTCGTTCATTGCATGTATATATAATTATCCTCCCGTAAGGGAATAATAAGGAAGTCTAGTTCCAAAAATAAATTGGGGAGAGGAGCCGAAGGCGAGCTCGAGCCAGAAGCAGGTGGAATGTCTAACCCAAAAGGGGTGACATGACACCGAATCAGCAAGAGTGAACTCATAAGAGTCACTCGATAAGAATGTATGAGACGAACTCAAAAGAGTGAGGCGAGACCCTAAAGAAGGGACCCCAAGGAGTGCAACCCACAGAGTGCCACAGTGCCCGAGCACTGTATTCTTGTGTAAGCTATTATGCAGAATGAAGATTCTCGAATCCAAAAGATGACAAATCTATGATCTTGGGTTCATTGACCCAAATACCATTCATGAAGTTACGGTAAAAGAACACGTCAAGGACATAGAGGATTACTTGCTAAGGTTTTTAATGAAACAACAAACCAAAACGGAAATACTATTTCTTTACAACTTCCAGTGAGTGTTACTGTCTTGTACACATTTGATTTCGTTTACTCGATGTTAAGTGTAACTGATGAGTTATGCATGCACAGGTTCCACTTTATTCTGCTAATCATTCAAGTTGACCAAGGAAAAGTACTTGCCATGGACTCGAAATGTAAAAATCTTGAGAAATGGGAGGACCTGATTCAAATTCTCCATAGATAATTTCAATCATTATCGCGTTTATTTCCTGATATCAAGTAATTAATAACTCCTTTACTCATTTTCTTTGTCGGGTAGGGTTTGGAAATGGTTCATCAAAGCTGTTAGGGGTGAATGGAAAGAGGAGCTGAGATTTCGAGAACTCAATGTAAGTAGTAGTATAGATCGGTCCTTGCATCTCTTTGATTCTTGTTTCAATACCATTACCATGTTTGATTATTAATTTGATTGAACTATATTCTTGTGAAGTGTTTGAGGCAAGGATCCGGGAATAATTTATGTGGATACTATGTTTGCAAGTACATTCGCGAGACGACCTGTGAGCATGGCAGAATTTTGCAACAACATGAAGTACATAAACAATGTTCACAATCTTATTTTATTACCATCAATTGTGTTGAGTTTCCTTCGTATATATTGATCCCCTTTTTAAAATTAGATCGAACAGATGCGGGACAGTCTCCTATCAAAGGATCGCATACGAGCAATTCAAGAGGAATTGATGGAATTCTTAGTTAAGGAGGTCATAGATCCAACCAAAGCATACCATCGGAAATTTATATTTAGACAATAGGGATTGTATGAGAAATTATATTGTATATATGCATGGATGTACTGTATGTAATATGTTTGACCAAGCATGAAGAAAGGGGTCACTTCGATCTCTATATTCATGACGATGTTGTGTAATGGTTCCTTCATTGATGTATGTAGTAACGTCGAGTTGTATATATATCATCTCTCGACACGTCACTTACGCCAAACTCTCCCTCCTGGCGTGGCAGAAATCCGCCCCAAAACTCTGCCGCGGCAGAACCAACTGCCGCACCGTCATCTCTTGCCGCGGCAGTCAAATCCCCCAAAACGCTGTTGCAGCAGATCTTCTTTAGTCCTGGTTTGTGTTATGAACTGGGACTAAAGGTCCTCCACCCGCCACTCTCCACCGCGGCCACGTGGAGTGCCTTTAGTCCTGGTTCTCCACACAACCAGGACTAAGGGGGCTCTAGTCCCGGTTGCACAACTGCAACTAGAGGCCCTTACGAACCGGGACTAGAGCCGTGTTTTCCCCTAGTGCCCGCCATTGGAAGTTTGGGCCAACTGTAGAGGAGTCAGAAGTGAGCGCATATTGTGGCCAACACAGACGCCAATCTTCTCCCCCTCCCCCGGCACGGATTATTTGAATACCTAGGTTTCCACCGTTATATATACCTCTTGTAAGCCGCCGGCTGGGATAAGTTGCATCTGACATAATCCTTGATGATTGTAAACTTTCGCCAATATAGTGAAATTTCGCTGGCTGGCCCCGTGGTTTCCCATGTTAAATCATGTGTCCTCCTGCTGTGATTTTGTTTTCGTTCTTAGTTATTTGCTTGTCGCATTTATAACACAAACTCGTTGTCCTGCTCCTCTTTTTCACTCACAAAATACTTTGCTGGCTCTGTCAATTTTCCTATTATGTTCTAGGAAGTGTGGACTACAAGTACAAAGATGTCCCTTCCGACATGGCAGTTTGTTTATATGTGTACAATATGCCGAAGGAGCGAATATGCTTGCCTTGCCATACTCCACCGTTTCAATGAACCGCAGGGTTATAAGAAAAGCAAGGTTGATTTAAAACTGGTCACTTGAAATAGGTTTTAAGGCGCCAAAAGGTAGGTTCTAGGGCACCCGAAAATTTTCTACCCTAGTAAATGATCTGAAATAGGGTACCAAAAATTTGGAAACCATGCAATTTGATGGTGGGGAGGGAGGAAAGCGGATCTGGGCACTGAGCTCAATTTTGGCAGCGGAGGTATTTGTAGGCTAAGGATAGGCGGCGAGGGTGTGGTAGGGGCCAAAGGGGAATCAGGGAATGCATCCAATCCGGTGGTTTAAGTTCGGGTAGTGGAGACCACTAATCGACGTCAGCGGGCTGCGGTGGTGCTGCGACAACCATTTCTGGTAGCGGTGGGGCAATAAATGGCTAGAATAAATTGGCGGTGTCTCGGCATTCGGTGGTGATCGCAGGGGTTGCGACGGACGTCCAGAGTGGTGGGATCGGGCGACTGAGACGGGGTTGAGCCAGGGCGGACGACGGACCAGCGGGGGTGGTGTCAGCCGTCGAGATTCCGCCAGGGGAGAGATGAAATTGGATTGGATGCATTCCCTAAAACAAAATTGATGTTGCTTTTAGGGAAATTGTGGCGCCCCAATTTTGCATCACTTGGTGGCACAATATAGGGAATGATGTAAAAAATCGTATCACTATATAGGTATATACATCATCTCTTGAAGCACCGTTTTTGGCCCAAAGTGATGTAAAAAGCAGTTGTTTTGATACAAGCCTTATTTTTTACATCATCTCTGATATGCTCCAAGGGAACTTTTAGTCTGGGACTAATTCACTCTACATGCCTGATGCCTAGTGTTTGTAACTTCAGATTGATGGTAAAGTTTCTTCTATCTCGCGTAGTAGAGATGAAAAAGGACAACTTGTAAGCTTTATTATTTTGTTCAAGAACTTGATATAATATACTAACTTGGAGTACGTAAATCAGGAGAATGTCTTATTTTAGCCATTCATATGCTCTAGAAAAAAAGGGTTTGCATTCAGCATTCGTCAGAGGAGCCGACCCCCGTTACTGATTTCCTCAAAATAAGCAAGGTTTTTTGCTATTATTATGCAATTATTCCTTTCTCCAACTAGCTCCATCAGATGCATGTCTTCCATGTTAGGGCAATAGATCTTGTATTACCAGAGGGCCAAAGGCCAGAATATATAGTACATTTACAGGTGCAAATATACAGGAAACCCCCTAACATATGGAAAAACTACAATACACAAATATACTCTAACACCCCCCCCCCCCCCTCCCTCAAACTCGTGGTGGATCCATAACACTGAGTTTGGAGAGTAAGAAATCATGCTGAGCGCGAGTTTGTGCCTTTATAAAGAAATCTGCCAACTGCAAGTCTGAAGGCACATAATGGAGCGCAACAACCTGATCCTGCACCTGAGCACGTGTATAAAAAGCATCAACACCAATATGCTTGGTCAGCTCATGCTTGACCGGATCACGTGCAATACTGATAGCACCTGTACTGTCTGATAAAAGTGGAGTGGGCGTCGTAACAGAGACCCCAAAATCTGCAAGCAACCACCGTAACCAGGTCACTTCAGCAGTCACCGAAGCCATAGCCCGCAACTCAGCCTCAACACTCGAACGGGAAACCGCTACATGTTTCTTCGTCTTCCAAGCAACAAGCGAACCACCAAGAAACACACAGTAAACAGGAAGTGAACGACGATCCGTAGGATCATTCGCCCACGTAGCATCCGAGTAGCACTGGAGCTGGAGAGAGCTAGAACGAGGGAAGAAAAGGCGACGAGTAATCGTGCCACGAAGATAACAAAGGACACGGAGGAGATGACCGTAGTGAACAGTGGTAGGAGCTGAGACAAACTGGCTCAAAATATGAACAGGATAAGAGATATCAGGACGGGTGACAGCAAGATAAACGAGACTCCCAACAAGATGGCGATAACGAGTGGGATCGGAAAGAGGATCACCATCCGTAGGACAAAGCTTAACATGAAGCTCCATAGGAGTCTCAACGGTGCGCTCATCCGCAAGAGCAGCTCGAGCAAGAAGATCCTGAATATACTTTTCCTGAGAGATAGAAAACCCATCAGAAGTGGAGGAAACCTCAATCCCATGAAAATAGCGAAGAGGACCAAGATCAGTCATAAGAAACTAATCACAAAGACGAGCCTTGACAAAGGCAATATACTCAGGATCATCACCAGTAATGATCATATCATCAACATAGAGAAGGAGAAGAGTGCGTCCACGAGGAGAAGTGTGAACAAAAGCGTTGGATCATGAGAACTAGGAGAGAAACCAGCAGCAGTCACCACAGAGGCAAAGCGCTCAAACCAGGCACGAGGGGCCTGTTTTAGGCCATAAAGAGAACGTCGAAGACGACAAACCATCCCATCGGGAACAGAAAACCCAGGAGGAGGTTGCATATAAACCTCCTCACTCAACTTGCCATTAAGAAAAGCATTCTGAACATCAAGCTGGGACACAGACCAGCGTCGAACAGAAGCAACAGCAAGAAGAGTACGCACAGTGGTCATATGTGCCACAGGAGCAAAGGTCTCATCATAGTCACGACCATGTTCCTGCTGAAAACCACGAGCCACAAGACGCGCTTTATAGCGCTCAAGAGACCCATCAGAGCGGGTCTTAATTTTATAGACCCACTTACATGTGATAGGACGAACACCAGAAGGGGGAGAGACAAGATCCCAGGTGCCTGTGCGCTCAAGCACAGCAATCTCCTCAGTCATGGTAAGCTGCCATTCAGGATGACACGCAGCATCCCGATAAGAAGTCGGCTCGGAAACTACAGAAAGGCCATACTGACTAGGGGAGTAACAGTCTGGAGCATGACGCTGACGAACAGGTCGGGAGGAAGGAAGCTCATCCACGGAAGATGACTCATCAGAAGAGGAGGAAGAAGGAGGCGCGGAGGAAGGATCCGAAGCTGCAGACCGAGGAGAACTAGGGGAACTAGACGGAGGAGAGGATGGCGCCGAAGACAAAGGAGGCGCAGCAGAAGGAGGAGGTGGAGGAGAAGAGACAGCGGAAGGTGTATCAGGAAAAATAAGAAAAGAGAGATCATCCGTTGGGTAAGTACCAGAGGTGGGGCGAGGATAGAAAGGACGCGTTTCATCGAACGTGACATCACGAGAGATGCGCATACGACGACCAACGGGGTCCCAACAGCGATAGCCCTTATGCTCATCACTGTAGCCAAGAAAAACACACTCAACAGACTGAGCGGTTAGTTTGGTGCGTTCACGAAGAGGGAGAAGGACATAGCAAACGCAGCCAAATAAACGAAGAGCCGAGTAGTCTGGACAGGATCCAGAGAGACGCTCGAGAGGAATGCCACCCTGAAGGGCAGCTGAAGGCTAGATATTAATGAGGTAAGTCGACGTAGCGACAGGCTCAGCCCAGAAATGTGGCGGAAGAGAGGAAGCAATCATCATAGCGCGGGTAGTCTCAAGAATATGACGATGCTTACGCTCGGCGACACCATTTTGAGCATGGGCGTCGGGACACGAGAACTGAGCAAGGGTGCCCTGCTCAGCAAGGATACCACGCAGGTGCTGAGAGATATACTCTCCTGCAGAATCAACACGAAAAATACGAATATGTGTGGAATACTGGGTACGAACCATAGCCACAAAGCGCTGATAAATAGCAAGCACCTCGCTGCGAGAGCGCATAAAAAATAACTAGGTGTACCGTGAAAAATCATCAATAAACAAAATATAGTATCGATGGCCCCCTTTTGAAGCAAAGGGAGCCGGACCCCACACATCTGAATGAACTAAATCAAAAGGTCGCTGAGATACAGACACACTAGTAGGATAGCGAAGCTGAATCTGTTTACCTAACCTACAACCCTGACACGAATGTAGCGACGACACATCTCCTGAGATAAGCCCCAGAAGATCACGACGAACTAAGGATGATAAACGGGAACCACAAAGATGGCCCAGCCGATGATGCCACTGCTGAAAAGAGCCAGTGACAGACGCAGCAACCGCAGGAGAAGTGGCAGAAGAAGTGTCGGCAGAAGGAACATGAAGCCAGTCTAACTCCCAGAGCCCCGGAGACTCAATGCTCCGAGGGCCAGCTCCAACCAGAGCCTGTGTACGACGGTCCTGAACAGCACAAGAATCAGCATCAAGAATGACCCTACAACCAGAATCAGTAAGCTGACTAGCAGAGAAAAGATTCATCTTAAGACTGGGAACATGAGAAACATGAGGAACAGAGAAGGAAGAAGTAGAGAGGGTGCCTCGACTGGAAACAGGAAGAGAGGTACCATCAGCCGTAATAACACGGACAGGAGAAATAAGAGAGCGAAGAGCAGCAAGAATAGAAGATGCAGAAGTCATGTGAAAAGAAGCTCCAGAATCCAGATACCACGGGGATGACGTACCTGACTTTGTAGAAGATGATGGTCGCGCAGTGCCAGAAGAACTAGTCACAGAACCAGCAGAACCCGACAAGGAGGAGCCTGTAGCAGCGAGCAGACTCCGAAGACCATGAATAATGTCCTGATCAGACAGAGCACCAGCAGGAGGTCCAGAAGCACCAGTAGGAGGTCCAGAGGCAACAGCAGAAGATCCTGAAGACCCAGACTGTCGACGAGCAAGATACTGCTGACGTAAGCGTGGATCCCTCGTCCAGCAACTAGAGATGTCGTGGCCAGGCTTGCCACAGTGGGCACAGGGAGGACGAGAACCACGAGGCTGCTGAGACTGATGCTGACCCTGGGCCGGTGGAGTAGAGAGTAGCGGCGGTGCGAGAGACCGCGACGAAGCCGGCGGCATGGGGGGACCATGAGCAGCAAGCACAGACAGAACCTCAAGAAGACCACCACCACGAAGACGAGTCTCCTCAGCACGAAGCTCAGCCAATACCTCAGAGAGCGGAACACGACCACGGGCAAGCAGCTGGGCACGGCGCGGCTCAAACTCCTTGCGGAGCCGTGACAAGAACTCAAAGACGCGCTGAAACTCCAGATCCGCGCGCACAATCAGACAGCAGGGACAGGTGTTACACACCGCTGTACGAAGAGAGTCAAGCTGACGCTAAATAGCAGCACTCTGAGTGTAGAAATCATCAATGGTAGAATCACCCTGCTTAAGCTCATGCTCCTGACGAACCACGGACAGATAAAGAGCATCTCCAGATGGCTGATAGCGCTGACGAAGAAAAGCCCACTGAGCAGCAGCAGTGGGAAGACCCATGAACTCAGCAGCATACTGAGGCAGAACACTGGAAGTGAGAACAGCAGCAGCACGAGCATCCTCATCTATCCACTGAGTGTAGTCGGCCAGATCCAGCCGGTAGGCCGTAGTAGCAGTAGAATGCGCCTGAACCTGGCGCTCATAGTCAGCCCGAGCAGAATCATCAGCACTCTGGGCTGCATCCTTGACCGCCTGAGTAGCATCGGGGGCAAGGACAACAGGCGTCGGTGCACGAGGCACTGGAGGCACAACGGGGCGCGGTGGACAGGAGACCTCACCGGAAAGCACACCCCAAAGGCGAAGCCCGCGCATATGAACGCGCATAAAGGCAGCGAAATCAGGATAATTCGCGCCATCAAAAATCACCGGGTAGCGAGGAATCGCAACATAGCCCGAGGAGGAAGACATTTTTTTTTCAACTCAAACCAGATCGAATCTGGATCTGGCGAGGCGGCGGCTGGCCGACGGGCGACGGGGAAGACGGGGCGGCAGCCGGCCGGGGCCGGGGCGGCGGTGGAGCGGCGGCGCGGCCGGGGCAGCGGCGATCGGCGACGGGCCGGGGCGACGGCGGCGGCGGCGGGCCGGGGCGGCGGCGACCGGCGGCGGCGGCGACCGGCGGCGGCGGGAGAAGAGAGAGAAAAAAAAGGACTTACGGCTCTGATACCATGTTAGGGCAATAGATCTTGTATTACCAGAGGGCCAAAGGCCAGAATATATAGTACATGTACAAGTGCAAATATATAGGAAACCCCCTAACATATGAGGAAACTACAATACAAATATACTCTAACATTCCACTCCCTCAATGTACCATATCTAGGATAGGTCCTAGGCCTGCCTCGGTGCCTTACTATCTTGATACCAACCCGGAGAAAATTAAGGAGCCCTTGATATCTTTCACCAATCTGAATTCTTTCTTCGGTTTATTGATCATGCCTCACTTTGGCCATTTAGAGTGTGCGTCAAGCATCTTTGATTGAGAGGAAAGGTGCTGAATCTTGTTACCCCGGGTTTATGTGGCAATGTGGCATTATTCTTACGGTGCCTTTTTTCTTTCTTTTGAGGTCGGAGTATTCTTACTGCGTAGTACACGTAAAAAGGTGAAAAGAAAATGCAGTGACCGACCAAAATATAAAATGTTGTAGTTTTTTCTGAAGCATATGAATCAAGACGTTTTTTAGTGTGTAGATTGTTTCAGAAAGTGGTTAGAACGTCTTATATGTTGGAGACCTTTGTTCTATAGCTGTATCTATATTTTCTAAACCTGGATCGCATGTTCCCTTCAGGATTTATGACCGATCGATAGACAACGAGGGCTATAAAATATGCTCTGGCTGATGGTGAGCTCTAGAGGTGGAAGCGAGGCGAAGAACCGTGTTGGCTGCGGAAGCAAGCAAGAATCCTGCTGCCACACTTGTGTGAGCGCTTTGAGTCCTACGAGCAGTCCTGGAGGCGCTGCACCTACCGAAGCGTGTGACCGGCACACTGATGATGGGGTGTCGGTTTGCAATAACTCACGAATGTTAGATGAAGGAGGAGCTTAAGCGGTGGCAAACAAGACGTGAAGATTTGCACGTAAGCAAGCAAATTAGTTAAGGTGATTTTTCCAGCAAATCGGCCCATGCGGTGTCTGAAAATGCCTTGCTCTGTAACTAGTCTACCGAATTTCGTGCCTATAACTGTAAAAAAGGCAAACTCTGCGGGCATTGGGAGCGCCGGCACTCCACGCCGCCGCATCTTTCAGAGACACGAAACCAACGCAAATCAGTATGTGATTAGAGCATCTGAGCATCTCCATCGACTCGTCCCAAATCGTTGCCGGAGGCAGCAACGCCAACACAATGCTATTGGGACGCCGGCAGTTGTTTGGTAAATAATGGGAAGGTCGTCCCACATCGACGCGTCAAAACGACCTGCTCCGAAATAAAATGTGGAGACAAATAGCATTGCTGGCGGATGGGAGGCAAGCACGGGAAGACATTAGCGTCAGCGGCGATAGCATTGCTGGTGTGGGAGGCGAGATGGGTAGGGCTGGAGCCTGGAGGGGGATGAGTAATGAATGTGTTTGGCTGCCAGAAGGGCCCCATAGGCTGAAAATTGTCGTGGCCTGGAGTGTCGGCGCTCCCAATGCAACCCATGTGGATAGCGGCCGAGGTGGACATGTTGGTTATTCTGTTGAGCTCCAAAATGTGCCTGCAGAGTTTGGACCGGTGTGAGTTAGTTTTTGGTCCAGGAATCAATAGGTCTATTAGAAGCCCTATAGGTAGAGCAGGTCCCGCGTCCGTTCTTGTCTGACCGGACCGAAGTCACGGCACAATGGGCACCCGCAAACGGAGCAGCAGACCCGAAGTGGTTCGTTTCGGCGCAAACCTAGCCCAAAATTGGGTCTAGAATGCGGTGGAACGGATAGCTGCCGCGTCCGGACGCATCCTCCTGATAATTCTATGGCCCCCAGCCGTCAGTGTCCGATGGAGAGGCGAACCCCATCGCAGCGTACTTTATAACGTCGTTTGCATCCACTCCCTGGTCCATTGTTGGTCAAACCCCTCTCCATCGAAAACTCTAGCTAGCTCCCTCCACACCGACCGACATAGCTATCGACAGCCGGTGATGACAAAGCAGACATGGAAGAAGTGGTTCAGGCCCAGCCACAACGACCACGAGGTCGGGTCGTCATCGTGCGGCAGCCACCACCGCCATTCCGTCTCCTTCTCCCGCTCGCGGGCCTACAACTCCTTCCCGCGCTCCCCATCGGCGCGTGTGCGCCATCGCATCCTTGCTCGGACAAGGGAGTGAACGTGAGCCTCGAGGTCGTCCGCACGCTAGCTGAGGCGGGGATGTCGTGGCCTTGGATGGATGTGCACCTGCCGGCGGGATGACACCTCAACTAGGCCCGCTTCCCCGTCCCAACCATTACTGCGTTTGGCCCTGCGCGCCGACGGGAGGTCTGCCACCGTCGAGCATCCCCTCCGCCCCCTCCCCAGATCTTCACTGCGACCCAACCTACTACATCCACTTCCGGCCGTGGGACTCGTGTTTCGAGGCCAAGAACGGGACTCGTCGCGAGGCCATCGAGACCTACCTCGAGAACCTCGATGATTTAGACGAGAACTACTAGGAGGAGTTCGGGGAAGATTCTGGCGTCGAGGACGAGCCGGAGAAGGAGGACAAGCACCATAAGCTCTACAACCTCTTCGGCCCATTGCAGCCTGGCCTGCTGGACTGGTTGCGGTACATGGGCGCCAATACCGTTGACGCCGAGGTGTTCCCCAAGGTCGCCATCAAGGTCGAGCCGGAGGACGTGGTCAAGATCGAGCCGGAGGAGCGCACTATGACAGAGGAGGGGGAGATCGAGGCCACCATCATGGCCTCCCAGCTAGAGGAGGAGCGGAAGTGGAATGGCATTGGCTGGCCCTCCAAGAATCGTGGATGGCAACTCACTCTCTCGCTCCAGCTGCGCCCGCTCCACTAGTGATTGCTCCACCGGCTGCTAGTGCTCCTTCGGCCCTCGTTTGGCTGCCGTCGCAGATCTTCATCGATATCTTTGACGACGAAAATGAGTAAACCTCCTGCGCACGTCGTGCGGCAGGACTAGAGGCGGCTGACATCTGCACTGGCATCACCCCGCCGCCCCTACCAAGCTATGGCCACCTACTAGGGTGTTTTTTCTGTGTGCACATTTTGGACGTGCAACAATGCCCTCTTTTAATATATTTGTATAGTTATTGTAATTTCATTTTCCTTGTGCAATGTTTTTTTAGGTGCCCCTCAGGTGCAGTGGTCACCGCAAACGGACTCAGCACGAACGACTGAATCGGACCGATTCGCTACCCAGTCCTATTGTGTGGACTGGATTGAAACATGAGCAAAAGCATAAAGGATGACAGAAACCAGAGGCGGTGAAAGCGAAAGCAGCGAGGGCAGATACACGAGCGAGCTCGAAGCTGTTCTTCGAGCGCCGGCAAAAAACACAAAATTAACCTAATGTTAGAAAGAAATTACAAAATAACCTGGTTCTAGAAAAATTTCACGATCTAACCTATTTGCTTGGCGCTCTACCGGACGGCTGCAAAGTCAATGGGATGACGTCATACAAAACGGCGCCATACCTAGCATGGTGCAACAGTTAAAGGCGCCATGGTCTCGTCCGACGTGGCGGTCGTCACCTGGCCCTGGCCCACTCCTGCTAGCATGGCGCCATGGTACTTAGCATGGCTCCATTGTAGGAGGCGCCATGGTACTTAGCAGGCATTGGAGATGATGATTCCTATGCTGTTCTTAGCAGGCATTGGGTAAATAACTAACTGCATTATATACTCTGCAGTCCGATTAGCAATATGTCATGAGAAGAATGCTTGGCTGAAATTTCCTTTGTGGATTCAAATAGTGCGAGTTGCTAATGAGCTTGGTGCGAGCAATGGAAAAGGCGCAAGGATTGTGACAATTGTGGTGACGACGACTAATTTTATGATTCTGGCACTCGCCTTCCATAACAAAATCGTGCTCATCGTGTCGTCAAGCAAGGCCGTGATGGACGTCGTGGACAATATTTCCGTTCTACTAGCGCTCACCATCCTCCTAAATGGCGGCCAGACTATTCTTTCAGGTACTCTTTTCCACCCAGCAGATATTTGTGAGCTTGATTAGAATGTGAAATGTAACGCAGAACTGACGATTGAGGAGTTGCTATTTGGTCAGGGTGACAAGCACTAGTGGCTTATATAAATGTAGGAAGCTACTATGTCATATGAGTTCCTGTTGGAGTTCTGCTGGGCTGGATCTTCAGCATAGGAGTTCTTGTACATTATATCCAAGCCGACCATATACTTGTATATTTTAATAGTATATTTTTAGACATGCATGTGTGAATAAAAAGACCAAGTACCATGGCGCCTCTTGCCATGGAGCCATGCTAAGTGCCATGGCGCCGTCGTCCATGGCGTCATGCTAGTAGGAGTGGGCCAAGACCGGGTGACGACCGCCACGTCGGACGAGACCATGGCGCCTTTGTCTGTTGCGCCATGCTAGGTATGACGCTGTTTCGAACGGTGTTATCCTATTGACTTTGGAGCCGTCCGGTAGGGCGCCAAGCAAGTAGGTTAGATCATGAAATTTTTTTAAAACCAGATTATTTTGCTAACATTAGGTTAATTTTGTGTTTTTTTTTTTTGCCTCGAGCGCCATCCACGCCGTCGCGTCCCTCTAGCTAACTTGCGAGGCAGCGAAGGAAGGCATGATGGCAGTGCGTACCATGCGTGCGTGCCGGCCCTTTGATTGCTCGCCGGCCGGCCCGTTGGCGATGGCGGCCACCTAACCGACCACGTGAACGTGCGACGCCGACGTTGTGTTTGTGCTCCACGAAAGAATCGTTCCCGCTATTAATAATGTACGCGCCTCGTCGTCTATGCAGACGCTTCATACATGCTGGTGCGCAGGGCTACGGAGTAGTGTATACTTGGCTAGCTTGCTGTTGGCATTTACACACACACACCAATCACTGTTGTTTGGCAGTAGTATACGTCAGTTTGGCGTATATCCTGGCTAATGTAGAATTAATAATAAATACGGCCTAAGGTACGTACAGTACATAAGTAATACTCCCTCCGTTTTAAAATATAAGATGTTTTAGCTTTGTGAAAAAAAAATATCTAGACTCCTTTTAATGTGTAGATTCATTCAAATCTAGATGAATCTATAGATTAAAAAGAGTTTAGATACACTATTTTCAAAAAGCTAAAACATCTTATATTTTGAAACGGAGGCCGTTGCCAGATTTCCACAGACTTGTCCGCTGGCCACACATGTACTGTACTGCACCTTACTGTTCACTGACCGATCTCCCTTTCTCCATCCTGCAGGTCCTCGTACAAGGTACAGTGGAAAAGAAGAGGGATGAAAACCATCGCGTGGCACACGATCAGCGCCCCGCGGTACGCACCAAGCTCGGAGGTGCTAGCTACTAGTACTCGTAGCGGCAGCAAGTGAACTAGTGAAGTACAGATGGATGGTTGCACTAAGAAAATGGGCCTTTGGTTCGGGCCATTAGGGACTAATAGTCTGAATCTGACGGTCCGAGGAGGCCGAGGCACTATGTCTCGGTCCGTAAGAAACCATTAGTCCCGGTTTGAGATACAAACCGGGACAAATAGGTCTGGGCCGGCACGCGTGCTCCTGACAGAACCTTTAGTCCCGGTTTGTATCTCAAATCGAGACTAATGGCCTGGCCCTATATATATATGCACCCAGCCCTCCACTCTCTTCTGTTTTTTTCCTATGTGAGAGGTGGGTATAACTTTGTGCTAACTTTTTTTCTTCATATGCACTAGAGGTGTTCGGTGAAATGCCTATTAGAGCGATGCCACTTGAGTTCACACAAGACAAAATATGATATGAGGTGCCAGAGCGACACTTAAGGTTTCTCCTCTTTGTTTTGAAGTGTCCTAAAATGTTAGCAACTATTTTCTCGTTTTGACTGCGCGGTACTAATTTAAGCATCGTGATTGCGTTTGATATATATGCATGGTTGTATGATGCAGATGAGCCACCCATGGATGTACGGTGACCGACGCTCTGACGCTTACAGAGAAGGCGTGCGTTCTTTTCGCCTTGTGGCCGAGGCGAACAAGCGGCGGGATGGTTTTATGTGTTGTCCATGTGTTGAATGTCGGAATGAGCAGGCTCACACTTCCTCAAGAGTCATTCAGAGCCACCTGCTTCGGTCCGGTTTCATGTCCGGCTATAATGTTTGGACCAAGCACGGAGAAAGAGGGGTTATGATGGAAGACGGCGATGAAGAAGAGAACGATGATGACAACTATCGATCTATGTTCCTTGAATACGATGATACCGCAGTTGAAGATAATGAAAAAGAAGGAGGTAAAGAACGGGAACCAGATGAGCCCGTTGATGATTTTGGTTGGGTCATTAGTGATGCAAGGCGAGACTGCGACACGGAAAAGGAGAGGTTGCAGTTCGAGCAGATGTTACAGGACCACAACACATTACTGTATCCAACTTGTGAAGATGGCCAGAAGAAGCTGGGTAGCACACTGGAATTGTTGAAGTGGAAGGCAGAGACCGGTATGACTGACTCGGGATTTGAAAAGTTGCTGGTAATAATGAAGAAGTTGCTTCCAAGAAATAACCAATTGCCCTCCAATACGTACGAAGCAAAGAAACTTGTCTGCCCTCTAGGATTAGACGTGCAGAAGATACATGCATGCCCTAATGACTGCATCCTCTACCGCGGTGAGAAGTATGAGAATATGGATAAATGCCCGGTATGCACTGCATTGCGGTATAAGATCAGAAAAGATGACCCTGGTGATGTTGAGGGCGAGCAACCCAGGAAGAGGGTTCCTGCCAGGGTGATGTGGTATGCTCCTATAATACCACGGTTGAAACGTTTGTTCAGAAATAAAGAGCATGCCAAGTTGTTGCGATGGCACATGGAAGACCGTAAGAAAGACAGGATGTTGAGACACCCTGCTGATGGTTGGCAGTGGAGAAAAATCGAGAGAGACTTTCCGGACTTTGCTGGTGACACAAGGAACTTATGGTTTGGTCTAAGTACCGATGGCATGAATCCTTTTGAGGAGCAGAACTGCAGTCACAGCACCTGGCTCGTGACTCTATGTATCTACAACCTTCCTCCTTGGTTGTGCATGAAGCAGAAGTTCATTATGATGCCAGTGCTCATCCAAGGCCCAAAGCAACCCGGCAACGACATTGATGTGTACCTAAGGCCATTAGTTGATGAACTTCTACAGTTGTGGGCCAAACCAAGTGTACGTGTGTGGGATGAGCACAAACAGCAGGAATTTGACCTACAAGCGTTGCTGTTCGTAACCATCAATGATTGGCCTGCTCTTAGTAACATTTCAGGATAGACGAACAAAGGATACAATGCATGCACGCACTGTTTAAATGAGACTAAAAGTATATATCTGGATAAATGTAGAAAGAATGTGTACCCGTATAATCGTCATTTTCTTCCGCCCAGTCATCCCTTAAAGAAGAAAGGCAAGCATTTCAATGGCAAGGCAGAAACCCGGACGAAGCCTGTCCCCCGTAGTGGTGCTGATGTATTTGGTATGGTCAAGGATTTGGATGTAATCTTTGGAAAGGGTCATGGAGGACAACCTGTTCCGAAAGACCCCATTACCGGACACGCAACCATGTGGAAGAAGAAATCTATATTTTGAGAGCTACCCTATTGGAAAGTACATGAGGTCCGCTCTACAATCGACGCGATGCACTTGACGAAGAATCTTTGCGTGAATATTCTAGGCTTCCTGGGCTTGTATGGGAAGTCAAAAGATACCCCGGCAGCACGGGAGGACCAGCAACATCATAAAGGACGAGACAGCAAGCATCCAGGGCAGTTTCAAGGGCTTGCCAGCTACGCTCTTACCAAAGAAGAGAAGGAAATCTTTTTTGAAGTCCTTTTTAGTATCAAGGTCCCGTCTGGCTTCTCGCCGAATATAAAGGGAATAGTAAATATGAAAGAGAAAAAATTTCAAAACCTAAAGTCTCATGACTGCCATGTGCTTATGACGCAATTGCTTCCGGTTGCATTGAGGGGAATTCTACCAGAAAATATTCGACTAGCCATTGTGAAGGTATGTGCATTCCTCAATGCAATTTCTCAGAAGGTAATCGATCGAGAAAGTCTATCAGGGTTACAGATTGATGTGGTCCAATGTCTGGTCAGCTTCGAGTTGTTGTTCCCGCCATCCTTCTTCAATATTATGACGCACCTCCTAGTTCACCTAGTCGAAGAGATTATAATTCTCGGTCCTGTGTTTCTACACAATATGTTCCCCTTCTAGAGGTTCATGGGAGTCTTAAAGAAATATGTTCATAATCGTGCTAGGCTAGAAGGAAGCATCTCCAAGGGCTATGGAACAGAGGAGGTCATTGAGTTTTGTGTTGACTTTCTTCTTGACCTTAAGCCGATTGGTGTTCCTGAATCTCGGTATGAGGGGAGGATGACTGGAAAAGGCACACTAGGAAGGAAATCAATGGTATGTAGGGACGAGCATTCTTTCACTCAAGCACACTACATAGTTCTACACAATTCCACCATGGTGGCTCCGTATATCGAGAAACACAAGAATATTCTACGCTCCGAAAACCCGGGGAAGCCTGAAACCTTGATTAAAGGGGAACACGAGAAGTATTTTGGCAATTGGTTGCAGACACATCTCATGAATAACACCACTGTTGGAGATGAGTTGTACTCGTTGGCCAGGTTACCATCTTCGACTATATGTACTTTCCAAGGGTACGAGATAAATGGGAATACATTTTACACGATCGCCCAAGATAAAAAGAGCACCAACCAAAACAGTGGTGTCCGCTTTGATGCAACAGATGACAATGGGCAGATTGACACATATTATGGGTACATAGAGGAGATATGGGAACTTGACTATGGACCTACTTTTAAGGTCCCTTTGTTTCGATGCAAATGGGTCAAGCTGACAGGAGGCGGGGTACATGTAGACGAAAAGTACGGCATGACAACAGTGGATCTCAACAATCTTGCATACATGGATGAACCATTCGTCCTAACCAACGATGTGGCTCATGTTTTCTATGTGAAGGACATGTCTACCAAACCGAGAAAAAGGAAAGATAAGCAAAAGAGTACAGAATACGATGAGCCAAAGCGCCACATAGTTCTTTTAGGGAAAAGAAACATCGTGGGAGTGGATGATAAGACAGACATGTCAGAAGATTATAATAACTTTCATGAAATTCCGCCCTTCAAAGTGAAAACTGACCCAAGCATCCTGTTAAATAATGAAGATTCTCCATGGCTACGGTGCAGAAGAAAACCACAACACTAGATGTTGGTGATGTGTAATAATGTATTAAACCTTTTATTTGAGACATAAATCTATGTAATTAAACCTTTTATTTGAGACATAAATCTATGTAATGTATTAAACCTTTTATTTGAGACATAAAGGTCCCCTTTCATGTAATACATCTTGCTCAATCAAACTAGACGTTCTGAGCCGCGGTAGGTGATCACACAAAGAGAAGGAACCATCACAAGAGAAGGAACCCACAAACACTAAGGATACATAGGACAACTGAAAATTAAGAAACATGCCTAATGGTTGGAGTGATTCAGTCATGGTCCTGCCTAGCCCTGTAAAAATGGCGGGAAGACAGAGGTGGGAACCGGTGGAAAGCGCGGGAACGCAGTGGCACGGGAAACTTTCATCCCGGGTGGAGGCTCAAACGGGGACGAAAGATGGGGGGCCTTATCTGGGAGAGGCTTATCTGGGAGGGCCTTATCTGGGGGGTGGCTAACCTTTAGTACCAGGTGGGGGCTCAAACCGGGACTAAAGCTGTCGGTAGGATAAGGACGCATGGGAGGAAGAAGACAAAGTAGAAGCGGCGCCGTGCCTATAAAAGGAGCATCGATACGCCATGGCAAGCAACTCAACAAGCCAACATGGATGGAGAGTTTCATCCCCATGGATGGAGGAAAGGGTTGGGAAATCTCCCGTGGCGGAACTTCTCGAAGATGCCCTTGGTGCACACGCCCTATGGCATCTTCGGAAGTTCCGCCTCGGAAAATATTTTCCTGCTAGCCCGTGAAAGACTCCATCTCGGCCTCCCTGGGGTTAGAGGTATGGTGGAAGCCATAGGATAGAGTGGAGAGAGGCGACAGATATGATTGTAAATGTGCTATGGCAACGACCAAGCCAACATGGATGGAGAGTTTCATCCCCATGGATGGAGGAAAGGGTTGGGAAATCTCCCGTGGCGAAATTTCTCGAAGATGCCCTTGGTGCACACACACTATGGCATCTTCGAAAGTTCCGCCTCGGAAAATATTTTCCTGCTAGCCCGTGAAAGACTCCATCTCCGCCTCCTTAGGGTTAGAGGTATGGTGAAAGCCATGGGATAGAGTGGAGAGAGGCGGCAGATATGAGTCTAGATGTGCTATGGCAACGACCAAGCCTACATATATATAGTGAGAAATGGCGGAAAGTCAGAGGAGGGAAGCCTAAACCCTAAATCCTAAACCCTAAAGGGGCTACCCTCGTACGGAGAAAGCTATAGGGGTAGACGATCCGAGGTCCCCGGTCTAGGGTTTCGCCGGAGGAAGACCACCGGAGCGTCGGAATCACATGAAAATGGCAAAATGGTTAATAGTTTGACTAGTTAGAATAATTATTTTATAAAACAGAAAATGGAATTTGAATCTTTTGAATCTTTGATTCAAATTCAAGCACTTTTTATGTTAAAAATTTAGTGAGATTCAAAAATATGCAAAATATAATAGTTAATGCATTTTTAAATTGGAAATGGCAAAATGGTTATTAGTTTCAGTAGTTAGAATAATTATTTTATAAAATAGAAAATATATTTGGATTACTTATTCAAATTCAAAAACTTTTCATTTTGAAAATTTTCTCAAATTCATAAGTATGCAAAAACTGTATAATTCAAATGTTTAAAAAATCTAATAGTTACAAATTGTAATATTTGAAAAAACAGGTGCCAACTTAGACCCAGCACGCGCAAATTTGGGCCTTTAGTCCCGGCCCAGAACACCATCCGGGACTAAAGGCTCTGCAGGCGAAAAGGCATCCAAAGCCTTTAGTCCCGGTGCGTGGCTGGAACCGGGACTAAAGTCCTGTCTTTAGTCCCGGTTCCAGCCACGCACCGGGACTAAAGGCTGGGGGTATTTAATGCACCGCCTTCTTCCCCGGTCAAATCCATCGACCGGAGCGAGGAGTACCACTACGCCGCCAGGCTGCCGAAATACCTCGCCACGCCTCTCCGCTCGTCCGTGTACCCCGCCGTGTTGCCGCGCCGCGCCGCCGCCTCTCGAGACGCGCGCTCGTCCGTCCCACTGCTGCGGGAGGTAATCCCTCCCCCCACCGTGCGCTCTGCCTCCTCTCCGTCCCCGGCCCCAGCGAGCGCGGGCGGCACCCCGCGACCGGCCGCGCGCTGCCTCCATCCCCCCAGCGAGCCCGGGCGGCGCCTCGCGACCGGTGAGCCCGGGCGGCACCCCGCCGGCCATTTTTTGTTTTTTTGTATATTTTTTGTATTACTAGTATTTCTAGTGTATGTTTTTTTGTATTACTAGTATCTTTTTTGTAATAGATAGATAGAATTATTACTTGTATTACTAGTATGTTTTTTGTAATAGATAGATAGAATTATTACTAGTATTTTTTGTATCTTTTTTATATTTCTAGTGTATGTTTTTTTATTAATTTCTAGTATAGTATATATTAATTTCTAGTATAGTATATATTAATTTCTAGTGTATGTTTTTTTATTTCTTGTATCTTTTTTATATTGTAATATTTATTACTAGTACTATATAAATATAGTATATATATATGTTTGTGTATATATATTTATTACTAGTAATAAGATATATAGTAGTATATTATATAGTATGTAGTATTATAGTATCGATTGAGACAGACAAGCATCAGTGCTAAATAAAGATAAGCTAAAGAAATAACTACCCTAAGTCCGGTAGTGCTCGTGGGCCCCCGGACTTAGGGTTAGGGTGGTAGTGCTCGCGGGCACCCGGACTTAGGGTTAATGTGGTAGTGCTCGCGGGCCCCCGGACTTAGGGTTAGGATGGTAGTGCTCGCGGGCCCCCGGACTTAGGGTTAGGGTGGTAGTGCTCGCGGGCCACCGAACTTAGGGTTAGGGTGGTGGTGCTCGCGGGCCCCCGGACTTAAGCTAAAGAAATAACTACCCTAAGTCCGGTAGTGCTCGCGGTCCCCCGGACTTAGGGTTAGGGTGGTAGTGCTCGCGGGCACCCGGACTTAGGGTTAATGTGGTAGTGCTTGCGGGCCCCCGGACTTAGGGTTAGGGTGGTAGTGCTCGCGGGCCTCCCGGAGATAGGGTTAGGGTGGTGGTGCTCGTGGGCCCCCAGACTTAGGGTTAGAGTGGTGGTCCTCGTGGGCCCCCGGAGATAGGGTTAGGGTAGTGGTGATTGCGGGCAGCCCAGACTTAGGGTTAGGGTTAGGGCATCACTAGAATTTTGCTATTGTTTAGTATTATTGTAGCAAATTGCGTGTTCATATTATTGTTTAGTGTTATTTTATGCAGCAATATTGAATGAAAAATATTATTGTGTGCATTTTGTAGAAAACTATGGATCCAATCCAGAGAGACCTAGCACAGGAAGAAATTCTCGAGGATATGATCAACGACACCACCCATGTTGATCCACCCGAATCTCCGTCGATTTATTTGAACCCCTCCGGTGAGGGAGAGGAGGTCGACCGAAATGATCAAGGAGAAGCCGACGGCTCCGGTGGTGGAGAAGCCGACGGCTCTGGTGGTGGAGAAGCCGACGGCGAGGTATATATATGAAGTCTGGTGATCAGTAGATGCATTAACTGAGTTGTATATATATATAAATTGACGAATGTTTCTTCTCTTAGGCCTCCACATCGAGCAAAAAATATTCCAAACGAGGCCCGGCCAAAAAGTTGGACGCATCTACGCGTTATACAATTACGCGGGTATCACCACGGGGTGAATCGGTGAAACCCAAAAAGGCTAAAACTGTATTTAAACAACAATACGGAGTTATGGTTAGGGATCGCATCCCGATCACCATTCGAGAGTGGAATAAGACCAAAGGGGCGAAAGAGGGTGAGTATGTCTCTGACAGGTGCAAAGAGGGTCTTTGGAATGACCTCATGACACATTTCACCCTGCCAGAATGTGAGGATGATGCCGACACAGCTGATAGGAACAGAGATACTTATAGGAGCCGAGAGAGAGCAAAGAGGCGACGATAGGAGGAGGAGGGAGACAAGTTCACCGAGTTGATAGGAACACTTCAAATGCATCAGCAACAGATTGACGAATTTCGAGGAGCAGCGCGCCTGCAAGATCATGTACTCAATATTACCGCCGTCCCATCTCAGTGGAAAAGCAGCGTGGCTGAATCGGAGGTCCCTTCTAACGATGCACGTATGGTAGATGGTGGTCCCGGCTACCCCATGGATGGAATCAAGGA
This sequence comes from Avena eriantha, assembly GCA_910589775.1. NCBI lineage: Eukaryota > Viridiplantae > Streptophyta > Magnoliopsida > Poales > Poaceae > Avena > Avena eriantha. The sequence goes on along the minus strand of OU342740.1, from coordinate 505,460,855 downwards.
GCAGGCATCTTGTGAGCTCCATCAGAAGGTGAAGAACCTATCCATCAAGATGGCGGTCGGATGTGCTTTACCTTGTCCACCTGGCGCATGCTGGCATGGCCGTGAGATTCCAGCTGGCTATGCTAAAGTTGGTGTGGATGAAATCGCAATGGGGTGGGACTCAATGGAGCTTGACATCCCTGGACCTGAAGGTGAGAGGACACTCGGAGAAGTACTGGGTGGTATCATTCTATGGGACAAGAACAACATCAAGCTTCCAGGCTGGACGCCAAAGCCAACACCGCCTCCGAGTGGTCGCATGTCACCTTCACCTCCAAGAAGGCCACCCCATGACTACTACCACCACAGCCCGAGTCCATCTCGATCTCCGCCGCAGCCTCCGATTAGTACTAAATGACGCAGGAGCCCAAAACGACAAATGCCCTCCCAAGAGTACCTCATAAGAATCTTTCTATCAGACCTTACGATCGTATTGACGAGAAAACCGACATGATCGTAAAGGCCAAATGTGTTGCGCAGCTTCAAAATAAGAAACCCGAGCCCGCCCCGGTATACACCGAGAAGCAAAAAGCGTATGCACTTTCTTTTCTGAACACAAAATCGCAATATGACTTGCACCATAAGCCAGATGACCATCGACGCACACTTCAGAAGGAAGTGAAGAAGAGCAAATCAAGTAGAAGTGCAAGCGGGAGCAAATCATCAAGTCAAAGTGCAACCGGGAAAAGAAAGGACGTCCCCCAGCTCGGGGAACAGGCCAAAAAATCGACCCCACCCCTCAAGGTGGTATCCTATGATACTCCCCAGCAGGATATGGAAGAAGCTAAGAAGCTTGCGGCCGCTATGAATGTGACTGTTGAGGAATTGCTAGGTTCCCAAGACGACAAGTTACCCAAGGCTCAGGTAGTCCCTACATATGTCCCAGGGAAGCCTCTGGTCAGCTTTGAGCAGTTCCAACAACTGTCAACACAAATGCGGAGTTTACATAAATGGTACTTGAAAGCTGTAAAGGAGGAGAGAATAATGATGGTGGCGAAAGTCCCACATGACTACTACTTCCGAGAAGAAGAGGTCCATGTTGAGTTTCCAGAACTCTTCCAGTTATACACTTTCGACGCCCTCGACAGAGGTAATTTTCGCGCTACGACGGTCTCCTTCGTTGATTTCCTGAGATATCACGTAATAAATAACTCATTCATTTTCTTTACCGAGTAGGGTTTGGAACCAGTTCAAGAGTACGGTTACGGGTGACTTTACTGAGAAGCTAACGTTTAAGCCGGTCTCGGTAAGTAGTAGGCGCATCTCTTTACTTCTAGTTTCAATACAATTATGATGCTGGATTATTATTTTGATTGAATTCTATTCTCGTAAAGTGCGCGAGGCAGCCACAGGGGACGAATCTATGTGGATTCTACGTTTGCGAGTTCATTCGCGCGTTTACCAGTGAGCTGAATGATTATAGAGTCGATGTAAGCAATACATTCATAACATTATTTTTATTACCGTCACTTTTTGTTATCATGATTGATATTCATATTGATCTCCTTTTCTTAAATAGTTCGAGAAAATGCGGGATCAGCTCCTACCACAGCAACGCGTAGTACCAATTGCTGAATAACTGGCAGGATTCTTGATGAACGAGATGATAGATGACACCGAAGAATTTAGTGTGAATAGGCGTCGATGATCCCCGACCGTGTAATTGAATAGACGGGCTCTAGTCCCGATAATTGTGATCTCCATGTGTAACTATCATGTATATATTTGAATACTCGATCTTAAGAGAAGTTATCTTATGTATGCACGAACATGTACGGTATGTGGTAGCGTAGAAAACTATTTTGAAATGAAAAAAAATACAAATTAAATTCGCTGCCGCGACAGAGAAAGTGCCTAAAATTCTGCCGCGGCAGAGAACCATTTGTCCCGGTTCGTAATACGAACCGGGACTAATGGGGGCACCCAGCGCTCGCAGAGACAGCCATGTGGATGCCCATTGGTTCCGGCTGGTAAGAGGGCCGGGACTAATAGGTGGGCATTTAGTCCCGCCCCTCCAGTCCCGGTTATCAGGACCGGGACTAAAGGCCCTTACGGGTCAGGACTGGAGGCCGGTTTTCCACTAGTGTTGGACGGGGGTTAAAGTTAAACCACGCGCTACCTGTTCGGGGCAGCCGAGGTGCCGAGGTGACATGTTGGCGTGAACAGATAGGGCCCGTCCGTCCGTATGGGTTTCGCCGATCACACCAAACAGTACCGCTACACGTCTAGGGAGACGGGCCGATCGATGGGCTTTACCGCTGCCCCTTTCGTCGACCTTCCATGCGTGCGGTTGTAGACGGGGTTTGCATGAACGAGTCGGTGGGTATACGACTATACGGCGATGACAACGAAGTTGTATAAGTACGTACTTTTATTTGCGGGGTGTCATTCCCAGTACGGGCTAGGGCGTGGACCTTGGTGCGAGCTTATTACCGGAGTCGCCTCCACTCACGGAAGCAGGGTAATCCACGGTCAAAACACGGTGTGCTAAGCCCCGTTTCGCAGCGAAAAAGGACTGTGGCATGATGGCTTCAGGCCTTCACCGGGCAACAACAAGGATCATCGATCCCAGTAGTCCAACGAGGGTCAACGGGCAACAACGTGTCGCCATGCTTGCTTAAACCTTCACGTCTTGTTTGCCACAGCTTCAGTCGCACGCAGGCAGACGGCGCGGCCGGACAAGGAAGGGCCCACGCGTCATACCTGGTTCCCTCCTGTCTACGCTACGCAGCTGCTGTGTGGACCAAGCAGTTTAGCGGCGTGATCCGCCTCGGGTCGAGCGCGCCCGCAGCTTCTTCCCCAGGGGAAAAAGGTCGGTCACTACGCAGGCGGCCACTATTAAGCCCGCGTTAATTGTCGTGCTAATTCATCCAGCACAGCTCAATGCTAACTAAGAGCATCTCCACTCGTTGGAACATTCCCATGAACTTCTTTAGCCTGGGAATGGACATTTACCAGCGGTGTTCCTAGCAATGGGAGTTCAACGACAGCTTTAGCGACAAGGGGCGCCTATAACGGTAGCGACGACGCCGGTGCGCGCGACGTGCCAGGCGTTGGGGACACCGAGGGCGTCGAGCTCCGCACGCACGAGCGCGGACGTGCGGTGCTCCTAGAAGGCCAGCTCTGGGTGCTGGTGGATCCGCCATCGCAGGCCCCACACCCATGCCGTGAACTCCGGCTCCCGCGCCTCCTCCAGGAGCTCCCTCCCCATCTCAGGCGCAACCGCCATCGTCGAACAGTCAAGTGTGTGAGCAGTGGGCGGTACAGGAGATGGATGAGGACGGACGGATCGACTCGCGTGCCGATGGAAGACAACTGTATATGGGGGTGTGGCGGGGCAGGGAGTAGTACTTCTGCCCGGAGAGCCCCAGCTTCAGCGAAAGAGATCGTCGACACCGGCATCTAGCCTGAGAGCGGACTGCAGCTGCAAGATCGTCGACGCGCATCTTCTACAACGTCGCTACCACGGCCGACTCGCCTGTGCCGGACATGCTTTCCATCTCCCTCGGCGGCGGTGCCTCCCCTTGCTACCGCGATAGCTTGGCCGGCAACGCCGGCGCAGACCCGGCTGACAACAACTACTGTGGTGTACATGGGCGGCCAGGTGGGGAGAGAAAGGACAAAGATAGGGGGAGAGAGGGGGGACACGTGTTGGAGAGGAAGTGGTGGCGGTTTGAACAGGCATTCCCAGCGCGTTCCGGCTAGCTGGGATCGGTCTGGGAACCCCGGACGTATTTTAGCCTAAAAACGTCTTAGGAACGCTTGATGGGAATGCTACCGGGATTTTCTAAGAATGGTTTGCTGATAATGCTAGTGGAGATGCTCTAACGTCCGAGTTAGTGGCAACTGACCAGCCGATGCAATCCGGGAAGAGAGAGAGAGTGACGGGCGCCACGTGGATGAGACCCGTGGCCACACCATAACTGCCGCTTCCTCCGAACGTGGGGAGCAGCTCCTGCAAAATTGCCGTCCTACTACTGGCACATTGGCACTCATGGCCTCTCAACTGTTATTCGGAGAGATCCGTGTTGCAAACTAAAACTAACAAATCCAGAGCATTTGTTTAGTGCTTAAAATTAGCGGATTTGATGAGAGGGACGATTTGGTTAGCGGGAGCCCGTGCATTAGTTTAGTGCGGGACGGCGGTGGGGCCCACCGCACAGTGGGCGAAGGGGAATGTGGTAGGAAGCCAACAGAATGTGGGCTATAGGCGAATAAAGTACAGTCGTTTTGCTGCTCCCAGCAAGCAGCTGGAGGGACGGCAAACGCAGGTGGTGGTGGGCAGGAACCAACGCTTGCTTTGGCCGATGATCCTACATTGCGAAGATTGCTATTTTGTTGATTAGTGGCTTTACTAATGAGTGTGGTGCATTGGTGGCATGGTAAAGTCCCATGCTATGCTATGGACAGTTGGACAAGAACAGCTGGAGTCTGCAACAGAAAGCAACAATTTAGCTGAATTCTGCCTTTCCATGTTTATTTCCTTGCACTCCCTGCTAGACTACTACCAAGATCAATCAACAAAACACAAAGAGCCACTACCATGTTCCATAGCTTGAAACAAACAAAAAGACAGGCCAGAGTCGAGCTTGAACTACGCCAAGCAGCAGTCTTTCTCGCTAATCCGAAGACCGGAATCGTCTCCACTGGAATCAACCGAAAGGTGCGCAAAATAAAGCGGCCGGATCGCTTGCTTGCTTGCTCTGCTTTGCTTTCTCATAATAAGTGAAAATAAGAAAATTATTCTTTGCTTATTATTATGCAATTATTCGTTTCTCCAACTAGCTCCAAGGCATGCATGTCTTCCACTTCATCAATAATGTACCATGTCTAGGATAGGTCCTAGGTCTGCCTCGGTGCGTTACCAGTTAGTATTACCAACCCGGAGAAAAATAAGGAGCCTCCATGTTTCATTGATATCGTTCACCAACCTGAATTCTTGTTCTTGTTCGCTCTATTGATCATGCCTTACTTTGGCCATTTAGAGTGTGCGTCAAGCATCTTATGAGAGGAAAGGTACTAAATCTTGTTATTCTCTGTTCAGGTAAGCGAGTAATTGGGTTCGGGTAACCAAGAGTAAATGGCACGGGGAGTCACACAATTTGTCTCGCATGTGCACATAACTCACATAACTTGCAAAAGTCACACAACTTGTCCCGCATGTGTACTTAAATCACAAAACTTGCAAACTGAACTAACAAGTCACACAACTTGCGAACCGTGCACCCGTGGTCATAAAACTCAACTACGTGGTTTTTGACCAAAACCGGTTAGAGGCGGACTAAATTTTTATGAAATTTACAAAATATGAGCTATACAAATTTACAAACACTAGTAGGAAACAACCTATAGATAGACAAGATATTCAGTGGCGCATATGTGAAACCATGCGCCACAGATAAATATCAGTGGCGCACTAGAAAATATGCGCCACCGAAACCTGGAAGTTCTGTGGTGCATTCTCTATAATATGCGCCATAGAAGATTGGTGGGACCCGCCAGCCAGGGTGGGTTGATCCAAGTTCGGTGGCACATAGCGAGATATGCGCCACAGAAGTTATCTCTTCTGTGACGCATATTTTATTATGCGACACAGAACATGGAGGAGGGCCCCACCACGGAATCTAATTCACCCAAGATCTATGACGCATTTTCGGATTTGCGCCACAGATGTGTTTCACTTCTGTGGCGCATATGGCGCATATCCCCACATGCGCCACAGAACATGGAGGAGGGCCCCACATAGGAAATCTAATTCACCCACTTCTATGGCGCATATGGACTTATGCGCCACAGAAGAACCAGATGAAGATATTGGTCGGGATAATGCTCTTGCTCACCATTATCACAGCTGTATTCTATTTGATCCTAGTGTAGGCGGTGGTGGCCACTTCATATTTGTAATGTGAGATGATATGAACTTTGTATTCGGCGCTTGTGTAAAAATTCGACACTTGACACTATATATGTATCTCGATCGGGCTCTAAGTGTGATGACATTATATTTGTGTTTGTATTATATGTCGGTTTTCATCTACTACATGTGCAATGTACTATTTATACTGATCTGGGTAAATACTATATAAATCCTATATAAATACCTGATTATACACCAGGAATGTATTTTATTTTAAATACATGTAATATACTTAGTGGCGCATATAGCCTATGTGGCGCATTGGACTGTATGCGCCACTGATATCTGCTTCATGTGGCGCATATGCAGGAATGCGCCACAGAAGTGGCGACAGGGATATGCGCCACTAGGGTAACACTGGCGACAGGGATATGCGCCACTAGGGTAACACTGGCGACAGGGATATGCGCCACAGAAGATGGAATCCCATACGCCACGGAAGAGTTGTTTCCTAGTAGTGAAATGTGTGATGTATTATAGATCCGCACCGATATTTGTTACTGAAATTTGTACCCTCCATTATTTAATCATGGTTATAATACTTGTATCTCAATTTGAATATCTTTAAGACATACCAAGTCTAAGAAAAACATGGTAACAACTAGTCTTACCTATATATAGGACGATTATTTTGTAGAAGTATGAGAGGGTTATTGTAAAAAATTAGTCTGCCTATGACCGGTTTTGGTCAAAAACCACCCAATTGACCAGTTTTGTGACCAAGGGTGCACATGTTCGCAAGTTGCGTGACTTGCTAGTTTAGTTTGCAAGTTATGTGGCTTAAATGCACATGCGAGACATGTTGTGTGACTCTCGATGACATTTACTCTGCAAACTAAACTAATAAGTCGTACAACTTGCGAACCTGTGCACCCATGGTCATAAAATCGGTCAATTGGGTAGTTTTTGACTAAAACCGTTCATAGACACTAGGAGCCGTGACGACACCATAAACATGTACAGAGAAATAATTCGACTCGACCAAACAAAATATAAGGTTAGGTGTTTTTGTAAAAATCTAGTCTATGACCAATTTTGGTCAAAAACTACCGGTTGGCCGGTTTTGTGACCACGGGTGCATGGGTTCGCAAGTTGTGTAACTTGTTAGTTCAGTTTGCAAATTATGTGACTTAAGTGCATATAAGGACAAGTTGTGTGACTCTCAGTGCCATTTACTCAGGTATCAACTTAGTTTGACTTTTGCAATTTTTTACTTATTGAAAGAACATTTCATGATTTCCTGTGTTTTGAGTGTTAGATAATAATACCGTGGCGTTTTCTCATGTGTTCTAAGTGTGTAGGGAGTTATATTGTGTTTAGGGGGCCGGATTATCCGCCCTCATCAAGGGCCGGATAATCCGGCCTACCTCACTTGGCAAAGGCTGCCCGAGCGCGTCGCACTGTCTAGGGGTGGATTTTCTCCCGAAAAATCCGAACAGGGGCAGATATTCTTCCTCTGCCCAGATAATCCGGCCATCACCTTGGGTCAGATAATCCGGTCTCCAGAAGACGATCAAGGGAAGGCACGGCATGACACCCTGTCTAGGGGAGGATTTTCTCCCGGAAAATCCGAACAGGGGCGGATATTCTTTCCCTGCCCGGATAATCCGGCCCTCACCTTGGGCCGGATAATCCGGCCCCCAGAAGATGATCAAAGTCAAGCTCGGCGCGACGCTCTATCGAGGGACGGATTTTGGGTCGGATAATCCGAGTCTGGGGCAGAGTTTTCCCTAGGCCGGATAATCCGGCCCGCACTTGGGCCAGATAATCTGCCCCTAAAGGCTCCAATGGCTAAGTTGGGGCAGGGGGTATAAGAGCCCCTTCATCCCCTTCAGTCAGAACTCTTGATTCATTTGAAAAAGGCCAAACCTGTTACAAGAGCTCTCTCTCTAGATCTCCCACTTCAACCACCTGAAGGCTTCGATCTTTGGTGGAATTGAAGGAGGAGACAATCTACATCGTCATCATGAATCAAGCGCATCAACTCCTCTCCATTCACTTGGAGAAATCCCCGATCTAGTATTCTCGTTAATATCTAGATCTTGTGTTTTGTTATTGATAACTTGTTCTTGTGGCAACTTGTTGTCATTACAGGAGCCTCCATTTGGTTGTGGAGTTGTGCCCCGCTAGTTGTGTAAAGGCGCCGGTTCCCGCCTCGAAGGGTTCCTATAGTGGAAAGGTGGATCAGGCCTTTGGTGGTGGGATCCATCGGAGAACAGGGTGAGGCCTATTGTGGCGTGGTGGTCTTAGTACCGCCCACCCCTCCAACGCAGATGTACTTCCCTTAACAAGGAAGGAACTGCGGTAAAACAAATCATGTGTCTCCGCGTGCTCCACTACGGTTTACTCGTTCCTATATCTCACTCGCCTTTACTCGCTAGTAGTTAGGTTTGCATATAGGGAAATTCTTCATAATAGCTTATCTAGAGAATTTACCTTTTGTGTCAAGCCTAAAACTGAAAAAGCATTAAAATTTGAAGTAGCACCTATTCACCCCCCTCTAGGTGCCCATACAATCCATTTCAATTGGTATCAGAGCCCCGGCTCCTTATTCGTGCTTAACCGCCTAAGAGAAGTATGGGTACCAAGGAGAATGGGAATGAGACTGTGGACAAGGTCACAATGGATCACTTCAAGATGTTGGAAACAACCTTGTTGAAATCCTTTGAGACTAAGATGGAGGAGATGCAACAAATGATTGCTCGCCTCACATCATCCGCAGCCCCATCTCCATCTTCCTCTGAGGCTGCCACTCCATCATCCAAGGATAAGGCCAACACCGGATCTAAGGAAGATGAAGTGGTAGGTGAAAAACATAATGGTTCCTCCTCTAAGAAGGGAAGTGGTAAGGAGGACTATAGTGAGGTTCATCACCTATATTCCCCCGACCCACCTATTCCTCATCCTCATATAAACAATAGGGGTGATCCACCCAAGCTTACTGCATCTTCTTTTAATCAATGGCAATTCTTAATGAAGTCACATGTATGCAGTTCGTCAATTGAACTTTGGAAGATTATCGAAGAGGGTCTTCATATTGGACATCACACCAACCTGACAAGAAGAGAAGTGGTGGATAGTCAGTTGAATGCAACGGCTCTCCACATGATACAGCTCGGAGTGGGTCCCAAGGACATGCCCCACATTGAGCATTTCAACACCGCTAAAGAATCTTGGGATGCTCTCACCGATCTCTTTATTGGAAATGAGAGCATGAGGAGGAATAGGTATGATGCCCTTAGCAATGAAGCTGAAGGATTCTACATGTTGGATGGTGAAGACCATGAAGATATGTATAGAAGACTCAAGGGCATTGCAACAACATTTTTAGAAAGCATGGAGCCACTCACATTGATGATGCATGGATAAAAAGGAGTGGTTTAATTCCTTTTGAGCCAACGGACTTGAAGAGCTTGCAAGGTAGACACAACTACCATCAAATGACTTCCAATGAAGTCATGCAAGAAATGGCATCATTCAAGTTTGCATCTAAGAACGCGGAAGATGCCCATGCCCGAGCCATCGGTATGCAAAAAGGTGTCAGTGTTGCTCTAAAGGCAAATGTTGTTGAGCAAGATGAGGATGAAAGAGGTTTCGAAGGTGTCTCCATGGGCTGCCCCGAGGAAGTCAAGCGTGCTCATGGTGAGTACATGGCATTCTATGCAAGGAACTTTTGGAAGGATCCAACCAAGACCAAGTCGGAACTCGGGCGCAAGAATGGGTCAAGTGGAAGAAGAGAGAATGGCCCAAAACTGAGAACATGCTACAATTGTGGAGATAGGCTGCACTTTGTGGCTGAGTGTCCATATCAAAATAGAGAAGACAATGGTGGAAGGCTCATCCTTAAAGAAAAATCCAAGGCACCCCGACAGAAGCCATTTATCAAAAAGAATGGCCCTTACAAGAAGCAACCCAAGATTGTCTCGGTGGCACAAGAAGAATATTCCTCTACAAGTGAAGATGAAGAGAATGATGATAGTACTCATGAGGTGGCTGCTATAGTCACCACATCTACTCCATCATCACTCTTCGACTCTCCAAACGAAAACGCCATCAACAACAACGTCACCTGCCTTATGGCGAGAGGGTCCGAGGTATCATCTTCTATTTCTTAATTTCCTAAGACTAACATAAATATGGATATGGATGATCATACTAGTATTAAGATAAAAAAAGAAGTTATTTCTTTGGACACCTTTTTCACTAACTTGCAAGGTGAGCACAAACATCATTTTGATGCTCTTATGAGTCAACTTGCCCAATCCGAAGATCTTATAGAAGAAAAGGGAAGAATTGAAAGAGAATATGCCTTGGAGATAGCCTCCTTGAAGAATGCCTTGGAAGAAGAGGAAGCTCGAGTATCCTTGGAAGAGAGACTCGAGTTAATTGAGGAGTCCCATGAAGAGGTTGTTGCTCAGCTCATCAAAGAACATGACAACGCTCTTACTAAGGTAAAGAAACTAAAAAAGGAAAAGATTGAATTTGGGGCTGCTCATGCTAGACTCTTGGAAAAGTTTGAGAAACTTGACATTTCTCACAAGGCTTTGGAGAGTGAACATTCTACTCTAAATGAGTCTCGTGACCAGCTCCAAACTCAATTGGAGAAGTATGATATGCCCAGCACCTCCACACCATCTTGTGGACAAGAAGAACTTGCAAAGGGATCTCAACACAAAGGTAAAGAAGTTCTAGATGAGGTACTTAGCAAGCAAAGGACAAACAATGGAAAAGAGGGTCTGATGGCCCAAAATATATCGAGCTCGTTGGGGAACCCCAAGAGGAAGGTATGATGAGCACAACAGCAAGTTTTCCCTCATTACAAAACCAAGGTTTAATCGAACCAGTAGGAGCAAGGAAACACCCCAAAGGTGTTGCTAGCTGAGCCTTGGTAGGGAGCACCACCGGTGCCAGCAGCAACATAGAGACCTTCACAACACAACCACAGAACTTTGCCCCCAACTTGCGATGAGGTTGTCAATCTCACTGGTTTTGCTAAAAACAAAGTATTAAACATATCGAATGGAAGGAAGTAATAGTTTGCAGAAAGTAAACACAAAGCAGTAAACAGTTTGTAGATTGTATGTAAAAGAAAGGACTTGGGTCCATAGTTCACTAGAGGTGGCTCTCCTTAAGATAGATAACATGCTGGGTGAACAAATTACAGCGGGGCAATTGACAAACATCGAGAAAGCAATACATGCATATACTAATGATCTTGACTCCTTTGAGATTCGATTGGGCATTACAACATTATACATAGACCGCCATCCAACTGCATCTATGACTAATAATCCACCTTCAGGTTATCATCCGAACCCCCTCCAGTATTAAGTTGCAAGCAATAGATTATTGCATTACAAATTGCGTGTAAAGTAAACAATACGATTGTTCTATGAACAAAGGATTGTTGTTTTCTCCCTAGTAGCAACAGCACATCTAGTACCTTAGAGATTTCTGTCACTTCCCCAGATTACCAAAGGCATGAACCCACTATCGAGCATAAATACTAACTCTTGGAGTTGCTAGCATCTGATGACCCACAAGTATAGGGGGTGTATCGCAGTATTTTCGAGGGAAGTGAAACCCAATTTATTGATTCGACACAAGGGGAGCCAAAGAATATTTATAAGCCTTCACAACTGAGTTGTCAATTCAGCTGCACCTGAAAACAATCTTGCTCACAGCAGTTTATCAGTAGCAACAGCTTTGTAGTAGCAATAGTAAAGTAACAACAGTAGTAAAGTAAAGACATCAGTAACAATTGAAGTAAACAGTAGGATTCGAGTGCGGTAGGCATAGGGTTGAATGGACGGGCGTTGCATGGACAAGACAATTCACATAGCAATCAGATCATAGGGCAATTGCAGATAGATAAAATAAAGCATCCAAATAATAGATAATCATAGGCATGTGTTCCATATATAGTCATACGTGCTCGCAATGAGAACTTGCACAACATCTTTTGTCCTGCCAGCCCGTTTGCAGCGGGGCCTCAAGGGAACTACTGGCAATTAAGGTGCTCCTTTTAATAGAGCACCGGAGCAAAGCATTAACACTTCGTGAACACATGTGATCCTCACATCAAAGCCATTCCCTCCGGTTATCTCGATCTCTGTCACTTCGGGGCCATTGGTTCCGAACAACAATGTGTGTAAACAACTTGCAGATAAGACCATAAACAATACTATCATAATGAATCAATAACATGTTCAGATCTGAAATCATGGCACTCGGGCCCTAGTGACAAGCATTAAGCATAACAAGTCGCAATAAAGTCATAAAGCACTAATAAAAGATACTAGGCACCATGCCCAAACAATCTGATGCCATTACATGAACGATCTCATCCAATCCCTACCATCCCCATAGCCTACAGCGAGGGATTACTCACTCATAGATGAGGGAAACATGGATGGTTGATGGAGAAGCGATGGTGATGATGATGGTGATGATCTCCTCCAATTCCCCGTCCCGGCAGGGTGCCGGAACGGAGTTTCTGGTGCTGTTTCATGGAATCTGGTGGTGGCGGTGGAGCGGAACTCCTTCTGGAAAAACATCGACCCCCCTCCCCCCGAGTTTTTAGGTCAGAAGGCAACTTATAGGCGAAGAGGGAGGCCGAGGGGGTGCCTGGGCTAGCCACACCACCCCCTGGCGAGGCCAGGCCTCGTCCACGCGGCCAGGTGGTGTGGTGGCCCCCCTGGCTCCTCTTCGTCTCGTATTCTGGCTCCAGATGACTTCCAGTAAAATAGGAACTTTGGCTTTTGTCCCGTCCAATTCCGAGAATATTCATTTTCTGACTTTCCTGGAACCAAAAACAGCAGAAAACAGGCAGCTGGCACTATGGCTCTTGTTAATAGGTTAGTCCAAGAAATCATATGAAAAGTACTCCAAAGTGTGGACAAAACACAAGAAAGTAGATAAAACCAAGCATGTAACATCAAAAATTATAGATACATTTGCAATGTATCAACATCCCCAAGCTTAACTCATGCTCGTCCTCGAGTAGGTAAGTGATAAAAAGAAAGAATAATTTTTGAGGTGACATGCACCATCGTAAACTTGATCAAAGTATTTGTAAAACATTCAAAGCTGGGATCATTGTACTTCAATCATAACATGAAAGACAAAGTTCTAGCAATAAGACAAAGAAACTATGTTGCAACATGAAAAGGCATGAACAAAAGATTCATGAATAACAATGCTTTGCAATAGGTTTGTTTGTTTCACATAAAGAAAACATAGCATAGTGGCATTCAGCTTGTCCCTCATAGAGTAGCAAACATAAATGCATAGGACACCTTAAAAGTTCATAAGAGTGAATAGATACAAATAGTTTAAAACAAGCAATATCAAGGTATGCATCAATCAACAAGTCTTGGGACAATGCACATAGAACTAAGAATGGCCACTATGCTCTCAAAGTAAGTGCATAAAGGTAGAAGGTGGAGACTCAATATATCTGGTGGAAGAAGGGCCTTCATAGAAGGAAGTAGGGATTCAAGTCTCATAAAGAGCTTCCAAAAATTATGGTACTTGTTAGCTTTCAGCTCTCATTGCCCCTATCATAAGCATCTTTAAGGTGATTAAGGTTAAAGTGACACAACTAAGAGGATATGCTTGACAAGTTATAAACCGAAATCTCATGCCCCTTACTTACGAAGACCGAACCTCATGCCACTCAACTTTAGTCACATGTAAGCTCTTGTCATTGTAAGTACATATGTGTCATAAAGAACCGCAACGGGGTACCCCTTGCACATGATACAGGAGCTATCAGATAATCAAAATGACAAGGCAAGCAGACAATGAGCATCTCAGCAATCTTTTTATTTGATATTTGCATAGGTTTTTATTGAGGATGCTTCATAGAGTGCTCATTATAGTGATGCTGCAAGTTTCCACCATGATTAAGCATGGCTTAGGCTAGCGGCCCAGGCGTTTCTCTAACACACATACAAACTCCATGATCTTACAAGTTCCACTTTTATTTCACACCGTCGGGATCCATAAGCAAAAGAACATGATATCAACGGGGTACAAAGTACAAGTGCAATGTTGAAAGTGTTCCCCATGATACATGGTTCTGATAATTTCAACTTATAAAGCACAAGCATATACGCAACAAAGATGGACCCAATGGTTCAAGTTTATTAAATGCAGAAAGTAAAGTGTGCCATCAAGTTCGTGAGAGATTTAATCACTAGTTTTCTCATAACAAGTTTAATGTGGAAGCTAAACAAAAACATGAATATACTTGGAATAGCATAAGCTAGTGGGTAGGTATGGTGGACTCTTTGGAATAACTTGGTTTAGGGAGTTGGATGCATGAGTGGAACTCATACTTGGTTGTGGAGGCTAGCAAAAGACTGGGAGCAACAAACTAAGAGAGCAATAATGGCCATAATCATGCAGAGCGACAAAACATCATTGATCAAAGCAAAAAGTGATACTACAAGTTGAAAACTAAAGGATCATAAAGGCTATGGTGAATTTTTGATAGTCATAACATGGTGTGAGCATGCGCCAAGTAAACCCAAATAAAGCATCATAGGAGAATACCACTATACTATGCTTTAATATGCTAAAACAACGCATGATTCATCCAAGGCACATTAAGCAATCTCAATTGTTTATAACAAGTCATGCTATAGCAAAGAATACTAAGCATAAAGCCAAAACAATATCAAGCATGGCATGACAAAGCATAGGCCATAGTCAAAAACAAGCTCTTTTTACCACTTAAGCATGAGCTTTCCTACTCTTTTCCAAACCAAACCAAACTATTTGAAAACCAATGTATGAAAGAGGGGGTCCAACCAATTTATTCAGCAAACAAAGCAAACGAAAAACCAAAACGAAAACGAAAAAGAAGAGGCTCCAAGAACAACACAACTGTGCATGAAACAATAAAAATGAAGCGTTTGGAAGAAACCTGGGATTTTTATTGATGAAGAAGGGGATGCCTTGGGCATCCCCAAGCTTTGACGCTTGTACTTCTTGGATATTTCTTGGGGTGACACACATGGTATCCCCAAGCTTGAGCTTTAGTCCATCCTTCATCTCATTACTCATTCCTTCCATACACCTGAAATTTTTCCTTCATACAAAACTTCACACAATCTTTATTAGCAACATTAGTGCACTCAAAATAATAAGTCTTAAGGTTCAGTTCTAACACCAATAAACTTCCATTAGAACACTAGCTACTGTAGCACTTCCCTCAAAAAGCTCAATTCCCCAAAAGAACTTAAAAAGGAACCAACAAGAAGCAAATGCAGAAAATGGCAGAAATCTGTCAAAACAGACCAGCAGGTAAAGACGAATTCTTTCGAAGACTTTCTGTTGATCAAATCAAAAAGTGTTGAACTAACGAAAGTTACATAACAACCTGGGGCAGAAGCACAAAAATGCACGCCTCAAAAAGACGTACAGAGATTTTACACGAATGTTTACGGTGAAGCACAGAAATCTATTTCGGTACAGCAACTTTCCCAACCATTACTTCTCTCTCATTAGAGGTTACTCTTGGCACAATAAGCAAATAAAAAGGATAAGGAGCGGTTATTACTGAAGTAATAACTTCCAAGACTCATCTAAAACTTTTGGGTTATCTCCCAATAAGTACTTTTCTTTAATGCCTTTAAGTTAGGCATAAGAAGCAATAAAAAGGATCAAGTGTTCTCAAATGAAGAAGCATTAAGAGCAATACCAGAAATATCTTCAACAAGGCAAGGTATATCATCCAAATAACTTCTAGAGGATCCTCTCTCAATGCTCTTAGGTTCACTATTTTCATCAAAAGGGTTTTCAGGAACATTCCAATCAAGATTCTTTTCTATGGCTTCATGTATTGCTACCAGTTTAAAGGGTATTGGTACCTTAGTTTCCTCCCCATTAGGTTCAGTTTTGTTCATCTTCTCTCATGTACCAACAACATCTACACATGAGCCTAGCATATTGAAACGTTCAAAGACTTTTCTAGCTTCCTTGGCAACATATAGAATTCCTTAAACAAAGTTTCTAGAATAAAATCCCTCTTTTCAGGGTCCTCAATTCCTTTAAAATTAAGAAACATTACTTGCATTAAGGGATTAAGGTTAACAAACCTAGCTTCTAGCATATGAACTAAAGAAGCTGCAGCAATCTCATAGCTTGGAGCAAGTTCTGCAAGGGATCTATCCTCAGTATCTTCATGCTTACTAACATGATTAAAGAATTCTTCAATATTATCTTTCCCAATTATAGAACCACTACCAATTGAAAGGTCATTCAGGGTGAATTTAGGGATCAACATGGTGAGCTAAGTAAGAGGCAACAACTAAAGGAGACTTAATTTTTTTGTGTTTTTTATAAAGAAAGCAAACTAGTAAAACTAATTTTTTGTGTTTTTGATAATAAAACAAGCAAACAAAGCAAAAAGAAACTAAGCAAAACAAAAATAACAAAGTAAAGAGATTGGTTATGAGGGACTCCCCTTGTGAAGATGTCCTTGACTCCCTAGCAACGACGCCAGAAAAATAGCTTGATGGCCCAAAATATATCGAGCTCGTTGGGGAACCCCAAGAGGAAGGTATGATGAGCACAACAGCAAGTTTTCCCTCATTACAAAACCAAGGTTTAATCGAACCAGTAGGAGCAAGGAAACACCCCAAAGGTGTTGCTAGCTGAGCCTTGGTAGGGAGCACTACCGGTGCCAGCAGCAACATAGAGACCTTCACAACACAAC
Organism: Avena eriantha; assembly: GCA_910589775.1. NCBI lineage: Eukaryota > Viridiplantae > Streptophyta > Magnoliopsida > Poales > Poaceae > Avena > Avena eriantha. The sequence continues at coordinate 505,444,173 of OU342740.1, read as the reverse complement.
CACGGAACTTTGCCCCCAACTTGCGATGAGGTTGTCAATCTCACTGGTTTTGCTGAAAACAAAGTATTAAACATATCGAATGGAAGGAAGTAATAGTTTGCAGAAAGTAAACACAAAGCAGTAAACAGTTTGTAGATTGTATGTAAAAGAAAGGACTTGGGTCCATAGTTCACTAGAGGTGGCTCTCCTTAAGATAGATAACATGCTGGGTGAACAAATTACAGCGGGGCAATTGACAAACATCGAGAAAGCAATACATGCATATACTAATCATCTTGATTCCTTTGAGATTCGATTGGGCATTACAACATTATACATAGACCGCCATCCAACTGCATCTATGACTAATAATCCACCTTCAGGTTATCATCCGAACCCCCTCCAGTATTAAGTTGCAAGCAATAGATTATTGCATTACAAATTGCGTGTAAAGTAAACAATACGATTGTTCTATGAACAAAGGATTGTTGTTTTCTCCCTAGTAGCAACAGCACATCTAGTACCTTAGAGATTTCTGTCACTTCCCCAGATTACCAAAGGCATGAACCCACTATCGAGCATAAATACTAACTCTTGGAGTTGCTAGCATCTACTTCGCCAAGATAGCTACTAACAACGAAAAGCATGCAAGATCACAAATAACAAAGACATGATAGAATCAATAATCAATCTAAAATAGCATCTCAATATCCATCGGATCCCCACAAACACAACATGCAGAATTACAAATAGATGATCTTGATCATGAACGGAGCTCACAAGATCTAGACATGAAAGCACAAAGAAGGAGAACCAGCCATCTACCTACTACATGGACCCGTAGTCCAGAGATGAACTACTCACGCACCACACCGGAGGCTTGCATGATGATGAAGAAGGCCTCCAGGGTGAATTCCCCTCTCCGGCAGGGTGCCGGGAAGAGCTTCAGATCCCTCCCGATCTAGGGACAGAGACGGCGACGGCTACAGACTCTTTCATGGATTTTTGATCGGGTACTTAGGGTTTTGGTACCCGAGGCATCTTATAGGCGGAAGGAGAGGCCGAGGGGGTGCTGGGGTCAGCTAGACCACCCCCTGGCGCGGGCCGGGCCTGGCCGCGCGGCCAGGTGGTGTGGCTGGCCCCCAGTCCTTCTCCGTCTCGTATTCTGGCATTAGATGTCTTTCGGAAAAATAGGCACTTTGGCTTTTGTCCCGTCCAATTCCAAGAATATTCATTTTCGGACTTTCCTGGAACCAAAAACAGCAGAAAACAGGCGGCTGGCACTGTGGCTCTTGTTAATAGGTTAGTCCAAGAAATCATATGAAAAGTACTCCAAAGTGTGGACAAACCACAAGAAAGTAGATAAAACCAAGCATGGAACATCAAAAGTTATAGATACATTTGCAATGTATCAGGGTCTTGGTTATATTCCCAAGACAAAGAACAAGAAGAACAGGAAGAAGAAAAAGAGCAAGACTGCTCAACCAAAGACTAGCACCACCACTAACGACAAGTCTAATTATGATGGTTTTGTAGGGGCTAATAATCCTAACCATGAGTTATATTGTGATTATTATGGTGATGTTTATGCTGGTTATGTAGGTCCTTATGATTGTTACATTCCTTGGTCTATTTGGGTTCCCAAGACCCTTGTCACTAACATGAGAGGACCCATTGAAAAATAGGTACCTAAAACAAAAAAGTAACTTTCTTGCAGGGCTATGCTTCCGGTGAGTCTAAATGGGTACTCGATAGCGGGTGCACAAGTCAGATGACCGGAAGCAAGGAGATCATCACGGAGATGCGGCCAAATCATGATCATATAACCGTCTCCTATGGTGATAAGTCAAAATCTGAGGTATTGGGTCTCGGCAAAGTTGTTGTTGCTCACGATATCTCTCTCATGGACGTCATGCTTGTTGAGACCCTCGGTTACAATTTACTTTCAGTTCGCTCCCTTGGTAAGATGGGCTTTGCAGTTTTTATTGATGCTAATTTGGTGGTACTCTTGTGGAGCAAGTCTCTAAAAGTCGCTTTCGTGGGATATGTCGAAAATGACCTGTATGTGGTGGACTTCTTGGGGAAAACCACTACAGGCCCGATGTGTCTTTTCGGAAAGGCTGATGCGGGTTGGTTATGGCATCACCGACTAGCCCACGTCAATATGAGAACTTTGCAAAGTCTCCACAAGGGTGGCCACATCCTTGGACTAAAAGAAAATGTTTCCATTGCCAAAGATCGTGTTTGTAGGGCTTGTGTCAAAGGGAAAATGCATGACTCTCCTCATCGAAGGAAGACTATTATTTCGTCAAAGAGGATCTTGGAGCTCCTTCATGTGGACCTCTTTGGACATCCATCACATGCAAGCCTTGGTGGGAAGAAGTACTGCCTTGTGATTGTTGATGATTACTCAAGATACACTTGGGTCTATTCTTCAAGTTGAAGAGCGAGACTCAACAAACGGTCATCGACTTCACCAACGAGGTTCAACGTCAACACAATGTCCCTATATTGGCAATAAGAAGTGATAACGGCTCCGAATTCAAGAACTGGACCTTAAATTAATTCCTAAGTGAAGAGGGGATAAGACATCAATATTCCACTGCGTACACCCCTCCACAAAATGGTGTTGCCGAGAGGAAGAACCGGACCTTAATGGATATGGCAAGGTCTATGCTAGCTGAATTCAAGTCTCCTTATAACTTCTGGGCCGAAGCAATCTCTACCGCTTGTCATTCATCCAACTGGCTATACCTCCGTAAAATCTTGGACAAGACTCCGTATGAAATACTTACCGGTAACAAGCCAAACATCTCATACTTCCAAGTATTTGGTTGTAAGTGTTTCTTTCTCATCAATGGAGTTCGTTTATCTAAATTTGAGTCTAAGGCTTTAGAAGGCATTTTTGTTGGTTATGGTGCCGAATCCCACACTTATAGAGTCTACAATAAGATCTCCGGAACTGTTGTAGAACCTTGTAGTGTGGTGTTCGAGGAAAATGATGGCTCCCGTGCGGGGCAAGTTGATGTTTGTGATGCAGATGTTGAAATACCCCAAGATGCCATAAAAAGAATGGGTGTGGGATTTTTCCGCCCATTGAGGAACCCCTTGTGGCAGATCAGGAAGGACAATGCTCTACTCATGTAGAGCCCTCATCTACACAGGCTCAACATGCTCCAACCACGGGAGAAACTTCTACACCAAATCCACCAAATGCTGAAGGTCAACATGCTCCTGAATGCTCCAGGACGGATTATCTGGTCGACACCAGATTATCCGGCCGTCCCTCCACTGTCGACCAAATTGATCATCATATCGAAGAAACAGCTGCAAGTCCCAAGCCAGATTTTCCGGCTGACCCCGTATCCGGCCACTCGCCAATTCAAGCAAGTTCCAGTCAAGCTAGTGAAGATGCTTCAGGTTCTCCTAGGCCGAATTATCCGGCACCACCTACGGCCGGATTATCCGGCCCTGAAACTCCTGAAGAGCAGTAGCCTCCTGTTACAACTGTTGATCCACATCAAGGGCAAGGTTCATCATCTCCTACTCCTGCTAATCAAGCTACAGATCAAGGCCAAGCCAATGATTCCAACGAAGACTCAAATGATGAAGTTATTCCCCCAAGAGACAACAAGCTAATTGAAATTCGTCGCCAAGCTCGTGCCGATAGGAACCTTGAGTTAAGAGGTCACACTCTTGACAAAGTTGTAGGTGATCTTAGACGAAGGGTTTCCACAAGAAGGGAGTTGGCAAGTTTCGGTGAGCATCAAGCCCACATCTCAATGGTGGAACCTAAGAAATTGTTTGAAGCTCTTGAAGATCCGGACTGGGTTGTTTCTATGCATGAAGAGTTGAATAAATTTGAATGCAACAAGGTTTGGAAACTAGTAGAGAAGCCCAAGGATTGCCGCAATGTTATCGGTACAAAATGGATATTTAAAAACAAGCAAGATGAAAATGGCATTGTTGTGAGGAACAAAGCGAGACTCGTGGCACAAGGCTACTCCCAAGTTGAGGGCATTGACTTCGGCGAGACCTATGCTCCTGTGGCTCGTCTTGAGTCCATCCGTATCATTCTTGCTTATGCTACTCATAATATTTTTAAATTACAGGAAATGGACGTTAAGAGTGCTTTTCTTAATGGTCCTCTACATGACTTGGTATATGTAAAGCAACCCCCGGGATTTGAGGATCCTAACTTTCCGAAGCATGTCTACAAACTCGATAAGGCACTTTATGGCCTTAAACAAGCCCCACGTGCGTGGTATGAGCACCTTAAAGAGGTCTTGTTAGACCGTGGCTTCGAAGTTGGGAAAATCGATCCCACTCTTTTTACTAAGAAGGTTAAGGGGGAACTCTTCGTATGCCAACTATAGGTAGACGACATCATCTTTGGATCTACTAGTAAAGCTTTTAATGATGAATTTTCAAAGCTTATGACTAACAGGTTTGAGATATCTATGATGGGAGAGTTATGGTTCTTTCTTGGGTTCGAAATCAAGCAACTTAGAGAAGGGACCTTCATCAATCAAGCTAAATACATCCAAGACATGCTCAAAAGATTCAAGATGACAGATCTTAATGGCGTCGCCACCCCGATGCAAACAAAATGTCACCTTGAACTCAATCCTCACGGTAAAGATGTGGACCAAAAGGTATATCGGTCCATGATCGGCTCTCTTCTTTACCTCTGTGCATCTAGACCTGATATTGTGTTGAGTGTGGGGGTGTGTGCAAGGTATCAAGCAGCTCCTAAAGAAAGCCACTTAGTGGCAGTCAAGAGGATCTTATGATATTTGGTTCATTCCCCTAATTTTGGTCTGTGGTATCCCAAGGGCTCCAATTTCTCTCTATGTGGTTATACTGATTCAGATTGGGTTGGTGATAAGAATGATCGGAATCGACTTCTGGAGCTTGTCAGTTCTTGGGAAGGTCTCTAATACGTCCAAAACGTATCTACTTTCCCGAACACTTTTGCTATTGTTTCTCCTCTATACTTGTGTGATCTGGATGCAACTAATGCGGACTGACGCTGTTTTCAGTAGAATTGCCTTGGTGTCTACTTTTTGTGCAGAAAATCAACTATCGGGAAAAATCCCGGAAAATATGCCAAAAATCCTATTTCACCCATAGACTCCAGGAGCCAGAATACGAGACGGAGAAGAGCCAGGAGATGGCCACACCACCTGGTGGCGCGGGCCAGGCCAGGCCACGCCAGTGGGTGGTGTGGGCCCCCCAGGCACCCCCTCGGCCTCTCTCTTCGCCTATAAGGAGCCTTCTGACCTAAAAACTTCGGGGTGTTCGGCGTTTTTCCAGAAGGAGTTCCGCTCCGCCGCCACCACCAGATTCCACGAAACAGCACCAGAAACTCCGTTCTAGCACCCTGCCGGGACGGGGAATTGGAGGAGATCATCGCCATCATCATCACCATCGCTTCGCCATCGACCATCCATGTTTCCCCCATCTATGAGTGAGTAATCCCCCGCTGTAGGCTATGGGGATGGTAGGGATTGGATGAGATCGTTCATGTAATGGCATCAGATTGTTAGGGCATGGTGCCTAGTATCTTTTATTAGTGCTTTATGACTTTGTTGTGCTTAATGCTTGTCACTAGGGCCCGACTGCCATGATTTAAGATCTGAACTTATTATTGATTTATTATGATAGTATTGTTCTTGGTCTTATCTACAAGTTGTATACACACGTTGTTGTCCGGAACCTATGGCCTCGAAGTGACAGAAATCAGGATAACCGGAAGGGAATGGCTTTGATGTGAGGATCACATGTGTTCACGGAGTGTTAATGCTTTGCTCCGGTGCTCTATTAAAAGGAGCACCTTAATTGCCAGTAGTTCCCTAGAGGCCCCGCCGCAAACAGGCTGGCAGGACAAAAGATGTTGTGCAAGTTCTCATTGTGAGCACGTATGACTATATATGGAACACATGCCTAGGGTTGTCTAGTACTTGGATGCTTTATCTTATTTATCTGCAATTGCCCTATGTTCTGATTGCTATGTGAATTTTCTTGTCCATGCAACGCCCGTCCATCCATCCCTATGCCTACCGCACTCGAATCCCACTGTTACTGCTTTTGTTACTACTGTCTTTGCTCTGCTACTGCTGTTACTTTACTATTCCTACTACAAAACTGTTCCTATTGATAAACTGCTGTGAGCAAGATTGTTTCTAGGTGCGGCTAAATTGACAACTCAGTTGTTAAGGCTTATAAATAGTATTTGGCTTCCCTTGTGTCGAATCAATAAATTGGGTTTCACTTCCCTCGAAAATACTGCGATACACCCCCTATACTTGTGGGTCATCAAGACTATTTTCTGGCGCTGTTGTCGGGGAGCATAGCTTTATTTATCAAGCTCACTTGGATTCTCTATTGTTCCCTGCTATCCATCCATCATGGGTAAGTCTCGTGATGGCAAGGTTCCTATTTTACCATCCACTACAAGAAGAGGTATAGTTCTGAACACCTCTGCTGCTTTTGATTCACCGTCTGTTTTGAGTAAGTTCCTTACACCACCACATACACATGCTACACACACTGCTACTACTGCTGAATCTGAAACTTCTGATGCTTATGATCTTGGAGATATGCCCAAGAGGCAATAATAAAGTGGTTATTATTATATCTTTATGTTTATGATAAATGTTTACATCCCATGCTATAATTGTATTAACCGGAAACATTAATACTTGTGTGTTTTGTAAACATAAAAGAGTCCCTAGTAAGCCTCTTGTTAAACTAGCTTGTTGATTAATGGATGATCATGGTTTCCTAATCATGGACACTGGATGTCATTAATAACAAGATCATATCATTAGGAGAATGATGTGATGGACACACACCCGTAGTAAGCATAGCATAAGATCAAGTCATTAAGTTCGTTTGCTATAAGCTTTTAAATACATAGTAACCTAATCCTTCGACCATGAGGTTGTGTTAATCACCATCACCGGATGGGTACTTTGATGACATCAAACACCGCTTCGTAACTGGGTGGTCATAAAGGTGTCATTGGGTATTCTGAAAGTATGTGTTGAAGCGCATGGACCAAGATTGGGATTTGTCCATCCATATGACGGATAGATATGTTCTGGGCCCTCTCGGTGAAATGTCGTCTAGTTAGCTTGCAAGCATGTGACTGGGTCACAGGGGATGACATATCACGGAACGAGTAAAGAGTACTTGTCAGTAACGAGGTAGAACTAGGTATGGAGATACCGATGATCAAACCTCGGATAAGTATAGTATCGTGTGACAAAGGGAATTGGTTTCGTATGTAAATGGTTCAATCGATCACGAAGTCATCGTTGAGTATGTGGGAGCCATTATGGATCTCCAGGCCCCGCTAATGGTTATTGATAGGAGATGTGTCTCTGTCATGTCTGCATATTCACGAACCGTAGGGTGACACACTTAAGGTTCAAAGTTGTTTTAAGTAGATATGGAATGTGCGTTGGAGACCGAATGTTGTTCGGAGTCTCGGAATGGATCCGGGACATCACGAGGAGATCCGGAATTGTCTGGAGAATAAGATTCATATATTGGGGATCATTTTCTGAGTTAGGAAATGTTCCGGAGTATTTGTATGAGGATTCTAGAAGGTTTCGAATGTTCCGGAAGGTTCTAGAAGATTTCTTGGAGTTTGCTTGAAAACCAAGGAAAGGGTCAAGGAGTCCTGGTGGGTCAAGACAAGGAGTCGTGGGGGAGGAGGACTCCTCCCCCCTCCCAAATCCGCCGGCCCAAGGAGGTGGGGAGTCCTACTAGGACTCCCCCTCCCCAGGCGCCCTCCCTCCTTTAAATAGAAGGGGGAGGCGCCACCCCTTGCCCCTCCTCTACAACACCCAATCTCCGCTGCCTCTCTCCTCCTCCTTTATTCTGCACAGGCATAGGCGAAGCCCTGCAGAATTCTCTACTCCACCACCACCACCACGCCATCGTGCTGCTGTGATTCTGTGGAGAAGATCTACTACCTCTGCTGCTCACTGGAACGAGGAGAGGAAGGTCTGCTTCGACTCCGGACGTGTGACCGATTGCGGAAGCGCTGCCCGAACGCGGCGCCGGAAGGATCGTCCACACGATCTTGAGATCGGCAAGTGATCGACTACATCAACCACGAGATCTAATCTCGTTAACGCTTTCGGATCTACGAGGGTTAGTTCCTATCTATGTCGTTGCACATGTCTAATAGATTAGATCTTGGCTTTTATCTAGATTAGATCTGGGTTTTGTTCGTTCTTGCGGTAGAATTTTTTTGTTTTCCACGCTACGGACCCATCAGTGGTATCAGAGCCGTATCTATGCGTAGATCTGTTGCACGAGTAGAACACAATGTTTTTGTGGGCGTTGATGCTTTTGTTGTCGGTGTCTTAGCGTGTACTTTGCATCTTGCGGCATGGTGGGATGAAGTGGCTCGGGCTAACATTACATGTCATCACACATGAGACTTGCTCCAGGTTTGACGTGCAACTTGCTTTGCACAAGTGGCTTTGCGGGTGTCTGTCTCTCCCACCATAGTTAAGATTCAATTTACAATGAGGATCTGACAACACTTGTATCAACGTTGTGGTTCTTGTTCGTAGGTAAGATCGGTCTTATGCGAAAGCCCCAAACCACGTAAAACATGCAAAGAAAATTAGAGGCGTCTAACTTGTTTTTGCAGGGGTTTTGTGATGTGATATGGCCATCATGTGATTGTGATTGTGATTGTATTTGATGTATGCAATTATCCTTGTTGTAATATGGCAACCGGCAGGAGTCTAATGGTTGTCTTTAATTCTGTTAAGACCTGCGTGTCTATTCATCTTGTAATAGCTTTATTCCAAGTAGTTGTAATAGTTGCTGGTGATGATGGACAACCATGAAGCGGCGCCACTGACCTTGACGCAATGCTGGTGATGATGGAGATCATGTTCGTGCTTTGGAGATGGAGATCAAAGGCGTAAGAAGAAAAGGCCATATCATATCACACTAATTATGAATTGCCTGTGATGTTAATCCTTTATGCATCTTATATTGCTTAGATCGCGACGGTAGCATTATAAGATGATCCCTCTCACTAAATGTCAAGTAATAAAGTGTTCATCCTTAGTTGGCACCGTTGCTAAGACTCGTCGTTTCGAAGCATCTCGTGGTGATCGGGTGTGATAGACTCTACGTGTGCATACAACGGGTGCAAGCCAGATTTGCACATGCGGAAACTAAGGTTAACCTTGACGAGCCTAGCATGTACAGACATGGTCTTGGAACATGGAATACCGAAAGGTAAAGCATGAGTCATATGGATGATATGATGAACATGTTGATTGTTCGCCTTTAAAGCTACATCATCTGACGTGATGATCGGACTTGATGTAGTGGATTTGGTTCGTGTAATCACTAAAACAACTCGAGGGATGTTGTTTTGAGTGGGAGTTCATTTGTAATTTGGATTAGTCGAACTCAATTTATCATAAACACAATCAAAGTGAATTTGCATAGTTTGTTGTAGTCATTGGCATCCGTTCACCACCTTACGCTTAGTTATAGTTGAGATAGTGGAACTATAGAAATTCTGGATATTTACTTTACGAACTGGTATCGTATTGTTTTCAATGTCAATTTATAAGTCCTATTGCAAACTTTCAGCAAACTCTATTTACTCCATGAAGTTTAATAAATAGTATTAAATCAAGAGTAACAATTCCAGTGTTAGTATCTAATGTATCATGTTTGCCTCCATGATTCTTGATACTCAAAAGATTGTTTTTAATATCAAGTTTATCTAAGAGCTGAAAGCAATATTTCAGAAATCATCATATGTGAAAGGTATTGCGATATCTAAAACAATGTGTTGGTTACAACATGATAGAGTATACGTCCTCATATTTGATGAGAATTTGTGAAGGTTGGAGACGCTAGTCGTCCTAATCCTCCAAAAGGTTTTGAAAAAGAAACATTATACTCACAATTCACCTTTATAAGCTATAGCAGCTTGATCATGAAAGTTGTCATGATAAGGATGAATAGAAGATGTAAGTAAAATGTTTACTACACTAAAAGATTACTAAAGAATGGATTTTGAAAGAACACCAAACATTTGATGATGGTGATCCACCTCAAAGTGCAAGTCCAAAGGTATTAGTGGTTGACTATATACGCTTTGTACCATGTGTCATGTTGATGACACCACTATTGATGTTGATAGATTCTTTTAAAAGAAAAGGAATTGCTGAAAGAGAGTCTATAAAATATTTGGCAGAAAATAAAAGGTTGGATATGTCCAACTTAGGCATATAGAAGATATACATGTTATGGTTGTATTCCTTGGTTGTTAAACAATGTGGTTCTGCGGTATTGGATACCGAATTGGTTGGTATGAAGTGTCATACAGGACAATACAATTCATGAACTGCAATGGCCTAAGTAACTAGCAAGAGAAAATGTGATGATGTTCATCGAAAACAAACAAAGGGTTGTTGTGTTGCTCGTTAACATCAAAGCTTGCCTTCAAGATTTGTTTCAATAATTGTTATTTTGATCAGGTATTATGACGACAAAAGGTTGTTCAAATAATTACCGTATTCCATAATATATGGATAATATACAAGTCCGGTAGGAGAAATTACGACCATAAAACTAATGCTAAAATGTCGCAAGACAAATGATTGAAAGATCACTTGCGAAGTGACATCGCCGTTTAAATTATATTGAAAGGGATACATGAAGAAACTCCATGTTGATGGATTTTTGGAGTCTTTGATTTGGATCAAATGACGCTTGTGATACTTTCCTGGAGATAATTAAAACTCCGTTCGTAGGCCAAAAGAGGAACGGACGACTAACTGATTGGAATTTGTACATATTGATGTATATAGTCCATTATGTGTAGTCGTGGGCGATGGATTTCAACTTCATATGCTTTCTCTGAAGATTTGAGTGAGTATATGTATATACTTACTCAATAAGGAAGAAGTATGAAACATTTGAAAAATGTTCAAAGACTTTCAAGATGAAGTGGAAAATCATTGTAACAAGAAAATAAAAGAGTTTATGATTGGATCATAAAGAAAGATGTTTGAGTTACAAGTTTAGCAAAACACCTAAGATTTGAGGAATCGTTCCATGGATTTGCATTTCCCAAAACGCCATAGGAGTATGGAGTGTTCGAGATATGTAATGAAACCTTGTTTTACATGGTAAGATCAAAGGTGTCATTTATAAAACTGCCATTATATTTTAAAGATTAAAGCTTTAGTGACTACCGCTTTTACACTAAAAAGAGCTCCATCGTGATCCGTTGAAATGACACCATATAAGTCATGGTTTGGGATAAAACCCGAATTGTCTTTTCTTAAATTTTGGTATGCTATGCATAAGTAAAATGTTTACAACCAAAGTCAGATAAGCACGTCTTTGTAGGTTATTCCAAAAAATTTTTTTTGGAATTTCTCCATAAACGCCGAGGACAAAAGAGTTTGTCGCTTGGAATGTCAAGTTTCTTGAGAAGGATTTTTTCGTGAAAAGTTAAGTGGGAGGACAATAGAACTTTTATAAGGTTGTTGAACCTTAGCTATATGTGCTAAGTAGCGCAGCGCTGGAAAGTGTCCCGGTGGTGGCCACAATGCTCATGGCTCTCGTGATTACAAAAGGTGTGATCTCGGAGATTAGAGTTCCTACAGAACCGTGTGGGTCGGTAAGAATCAAATAGTAAGATTTGATAAGTAAGTCGTTATTGTTTTGACAATGATGAACCGACTACATGCAAAGAAGCGATGATGGGCCCTGACTCCATAAAATGACTAGAAGTCAAGGAATCCGTGATAGTATCCATACACGAGAAATCAACTTTCTGAACTTAGAAGACCCTCTGGAAAGGTGCAAGACCTTACAGTCGTGTATGGATCTATAAATAGACGTGGCTGTTTCACATCTATGAAATTGTCGACATGTCGGAAAGAGTTTACGACAATGTTCAAGGAATTGACTATGATAAGATTTGATCTATCATAGCGATATTTAGTCTGGACGGATTAATGTAGCAACCACTACATATATTTTGATATATGGTAGTTGAACAAACAAAACAAGTTCTTCTAATAGAATGGTTACCTAGGACGTGTACATGACACAATCCAAAGGGTTTTGTTAATTCAAAGGATGCTAAAAGAGTATGCAAAACTTCAATGGTTGAAGTGAGCATCGCGGTGTTGGAATCTTCACCATGATGAAACTGTTAAAAGGTTTAATTTCATCAGAGACGATGAAGATGTTTACATTTTGCAAGAAATTAAGTGGGAGCGCTAAGACATATTTCAAATACATTATGTGAAAGACATATTGTTGATTCGAAATTATGTATCTTTTATTGACACAGGTTAAGAATTTCATTTCAATGAAAGACTTAGGCATAACTCAAGAATCAGGCATCAATGTCTATATGGATAGATTGAGGCGCTAATATGATTTTGCCAAATGTACATAGATAAGATGTTGAATGAGTTCAATATGGAAACAACAAGAAAGGTTCTTGACGCACGGAAAGGACTAAATCAAGATTCAAGTGTGTTGACACAAGATTCAAGTGTTTTGCCACTTGGTGAAATCACAAGAATATTTTGATCAGTCATTCTTTGAGATGTACACATCCAGATATGTCCTATGCTCTAAATGTTATGAGCATATACCAGAATGATTCATAAGATGATCATTGGACAATAGTAAAGATATTCTTATGAGCTTTGGAAGAACTAAGAATATATCATGTATAAGTGACAAATAGTTAAAGGTAGTTCATTGTAAAGTGTTACATTGATACTAGTTTTATCACAAGATACAAATTAAATTTATCTCAATTTAGACTATGGGTGGCACAATATAATGGAAAGGATGTTCCATGATGGATTTGGATGAGTTCCAAAAGTTGAGATATTGTGACGGATACTACAACAAAAGGCTAAGTATATAACTGCTATAGTAGCAGCAAAGGAGGGCATTTGTGTTAAGTAGTTTGTTATCAAACTAGGTGTGGTTCATAGCGGGATAATATTATGAAAGATACATTGTATGACAATTTTATCAACATAATTTAATCCCAAGGAACTAAAGGTCTCACCAAAGAACCAAATTTATACAATGCCATCTCATTGGAGAATGAGTAATGCGTAGAGACGCAAGGACATGCAAATACACACGGACCTGGAAGTGTCAGATCCGAAGATTATGTTTACCACTAGCAATAGTGTCTATACAACACCAGAAAGCCATAGGTGTTGAATGCACAAGTTTTTAAATAGATTATTGACTCTAGTGCAAGTGGGAGACTCTGGAGATATGCCCAAGAGGCAATAATAAAGTGGTTATTATTATATCTTTATGTTTATGATAAATGTTTACATCCCATGCTATAATTGTATTAACCGGAAACATTAATACTTGTGTGTTTTGTAAACATAAAAGAGTCCCTAGTAAGCCTCTTGTTAAACTAGCTTGTTGATTAATGGATGATCATGGTTTCCTGATCATGGACATTGGATGTCATTAATAACAAGATCATATCATTAGGAGAATGATGTGATGGACACACACCCGTAGTAAGCATAGCATAAGATCAAGTCATTAAGTTCGTTTGCTATAAGATTTTAAATACATAGTAACCTAATCCTTCGACCATGAGGTTGTGTTAATCACCATCACCGAATGGGTACTTTGATGACATCAAACACCGCTTCGTAACTGGGTGGTCATAAAGGTGTCATTGGGTATTCTGAAAGTATGTGTTGAAGCGCATGGACCAAGATTGGGATTTGTCCATCCACATGACGGATAGATATGCTCTGGGCCCTCTCGGTGAAATGTCGTCTAGTTAGCTTGCAAGCATGTGACTGGGTCACAAGGGATGACATATCACGGAACGAGTAAAGAGTACTTCCCCAAGAAGCTGTTATCAATTGTAATCAAGGAAAGGTGACCTTCAATGTTAATGACAAGGAACATACTGTCTATTTCCCCAAGAAGATTGAAAGGACTTATGGTTTGAATTCAATTGAACATGTTGAAGGCATTCAAGTTAGAGAAATATATTATCCCATACCAAGAGAAAAATTTGAAACTATTATGATTGGGACCATTGCTATCAAGGTTGAGGTAACATAATAATTAGTGGAGTACAAAGTTTTGTTTCATATGCAATTGTTTTGGTAGCAAAACTTGATCAACCTTGTTAACAAAAGGATTCCATTGAACAAAACAATGTTTTCATTATGATTATCTCCGTTTATTTCTATCCTTTGCATTTTAGTTTTTGCTTTCGTTTAGTTTTCTTTGTGTTGTTAGTTGCTTGCATGTTAGAACTTCTGTAGTTCTAGCCTTGTTTTGACCTTGCATCATGTTTCCAAAAGAAAAAAATCTGTCTGTCAGAAAAATCATTCTTTTATTTCTGAAAAATGCCCAAAATAAAGTGTCTCGAAAAATTCAAGAAAAGTCATATTAATTTTTTATGTGAAAAAAGGGGCAAAGGAGTACCTGGTAGGTACCAGGGGGGCCCACCAGGCAGGCACACCACATGGTGGCGCGGCCAGCCTTGGGTGGCGCAATGCCATGGTGTGGGCCACCCCTGGCCCCCCACTACCTCTCTCACCTGCCACTTTCTTCTCTCCCGAGTAAGCTCCAGTTCGTGGCTCAAAATCGCGTTCTTGCTGTGCTTGCTCTCGATTTTTTTTTGATCTCCTTGCTTAGCCCATCTTTCTTGCTGAAATTTGGAGCATTTGTTCCTAGGTATGTGACTCCTCCCTTTCTCCAAGTAGATTTGTGTTTAGTGGATTATATGTTGAGTATTTTGCTGCTGTAGGTGACTGGTTATGAGAGCTTGTAAGCTTGTTTGATGCTTAGATATAGTTTTGATGCATGTTTAGGCCTCTTGCAAGTCCCTATGAGTAGAATCCTTCATTATATTTACTTTGCAATCACTTGTTTAATAGGTGTTTAAATTTCAGAATAGAAGATGAGTGAACACCACCTAAACCAACATGAGCTTTGGGTACCTGAGGTCATGAAGTTCCTCCGGGAGGAGGAAGTTTTTCCCTCCATTTATCCATGCTCTGAGTTCATGAGTGCTGCAGGAATTCTACAAGATTTCCACACTTTGGTTTCTAATGCAGGGTTAGAGCACTTTTTGGAAGATGAACCTTGTCAATTTGTGAAGCTAACCATGTCTGTGGTGTAGGATTTCCAATTTAGTCACTCTTTGCCTAACCCCATGGTCCATTACAAAATTTACAATATTGTTGTCAACCTTTCTCTTGATGATTTTTGTGCAGCTATTAAGGTACCTCAATGGGGATCATGTAGGAAGATTAAAGAGAGACCTGAACCACTCATGGATTTATATGCAGAAATTTGCCAAGGGAGTAGCTTCTCGAAGGAGAGTGGAAAAATCCATCTCCCCCCATTCGCTACTTTGCCTACTTTATTGCCAAGTGTGTTCTTGCTAGGAAAACTGCCAATAAGTTATCTTCGTTTGATTTAGCATTTATCTCTGCTGCTCTTAGACGAGATAGGTCTTACAACTTGGGTGCTTTGATAGCTTACCGTCTTGCTGCTAACCGTGAGAAAGGTGGAATTTGTGGAGGCCTCATTGCTTCTTGTTTACTAGCATTGCATGGTTTAGTGCCTCATCATCTAGACCTACAGTTTCCCATAGAGAGGCTTGATCTTAATTCCATGATACAACATAAATTTCTTTCCTTGTGGGCTAGTATGAGTGAGTTATCTTATGAAATAACCTTTCTCAAGGCTGGTTGGAGAAAGAGCAAGTCCGAGCGTGTTGTTCTTTTGCCTGCACCTGTTTTGTTTAACCTTGATAACAGGGAAGGATGGTCCCTCACTGAGGATGAGCTTGACACGTACATGGGAGAGCTCTCCCAACAGGAGTAGGACACTAGAAGGGAGGTCAAGGATGATTCGGTCTAGCCCTCGAATGAGGGAGAGTCTTCATATCAGTAGCCCGCTTATGATTGGGGAGCTTCCTCTTCTTCTCATGGGCCCAGTTACGACCATTCTTACCAAGATCCGCCCGCTTGGAACCCCTATTCGTACATGGGTTGATACCCACTTAGGCCAAAAGCCTAAGCTTGGGGGGAGGTACGCCGACACCATGCTCATCTTCATATCATGTTTCATCGGTACTTTGTATATTCATGTTTTCGTTCTCTTTTTAGTTTTCGTTCTTCTTTGCTTTTCCTTTCTAAAAACACAAAAAGACCAAAAATATTTCTGTTGTTTCTCTTTGGTTTGGTTCTTCTTTTTGCCTTGGTTTGTTTTTCCCTTTTTCCTTTGTTTGAACTATTCGAAAAACCCAAAAATATTTTGCTTTGCTTGTTTCTCTCTTTTGGTTCTTGTTTAAAAATCGAAAACACCAAAAATATTTGTCGTTCTTCTTTGGTTTTTGCGAGTTTGCTTCAGGGTTCGGCAGCCCTCAGTGGATATTGGTTTCATATTATTATTCAAGTTACACAAGTGAAGAGCAATAATGAGGATCAATGACAACTTGAGGCGTGGTAAGAGGCTGGTAACGAACTCTATTTGTTTTCATTTTTGTACATATACTCATCACTATGGGCATGCTTAGTCCTTTCATGTAGAGTGTATGTTTTCTTTGGATGCTTAATAGTTCTTGCTTTCTTATGATTAGCTCCAGCTCGCTAATAGTTTGTAGCATGTCTCATGAATGTTTGCTTGCATTGCTCTATTCATAAATTGGTATGACACCGTGGTATCCTCCTATGAATGTTTCATTTGATTGACTTGGCACATGCTCACGCATGCACATGACTGTAATAATCAGTTAAGCCTCGATGAATTATTTTGCCTTGAGGATCTTGAATCACTTTCATGCCATGAGTAGTCCTGTTTTGTTGTAAGCATGATAATGAAAGCTATTGCTCTCTCGTTTGTCGCTCCCTTACTATTGCTAGCCTTCACTTCCACTAAGTGTTTTACTCATGTTTCCAACTCCCTAAACCAAATATTTCCAAAGTGTCCACCATACCTACCTATTAGCATCATTTGCTACTCCTGTGCATATTCAATATGCCTTGTTTTCTTCCGAATAAAATGTTTGCTTGTTATGGGAAAATTAGTTAGTAAAGCTCTCACGAACTTGATGTCACACTTTATTTCCTGCACTTAATAAACCTGAACCATTGTGAACTCTCCATGAAAGTTATATGCTTGCAAATTATAGGCTGGGGATTAGCAGAACCGTGTTGTCACGGGGAACGCTTTCAACACTTGTAAATATATACCCAGTTGATACCTTTCTCTTTTGTTTGCGGATGTCGTCGGTGTGAAATGAAAGGGGAGCTTGTAAGTCCATGGAGTTATGTATGTGTGTTAGAGAAACGCCTGGGCCGCTGGTCTAATCCATGCTGACATGGTGGAAACCTGCAGCGTAACCATAATGATATCTATGAAGCATTCTTCTTATAAAAAAAGAGAGAGATAGCTATTGAGAAAAATAAAAAAAAGAATTTTAGGAAAAGAGGAAAGAGAGAAAAAGGCACCATTTTCCCATGGTAAATAAGAACATTGCTGAGATACTCATTGTCTGCTTGCCTTGTCATTTTGATATGGGGATTCTTCCGTGTCATTGGGTAAGGGGTACCCCGTTGGTGGTTCTCAATGATACGCACATACTTACGATGACAAGAACTTACCGATAACTAAAGTTGAGTAGCATGAGGAGCGGCCTTCATACTCAAGGGACTTGGGATTTTCAGTTTATAGTGTGTCAAGCATATAACTCATATTGGACCTCACTTTCACCTTAACCACTTTAAAGATGCTTATGATAGGGGCAATGAGAGCTCAAAGCTAATGAGTACCATACTTTCAGCATTTGGAAGCCTTTCAAATTATTCAAAACCTTTTCTTCTACTTGTTGAGTCTCCACATATTCTTTGAGCACTTTCTTGAGAGCATAGTTGTCATTCTTTGTGTTTGTTCCATTACTTGATTATTTGTGTTATGACTTTGATGCTTGTACCCTTGATATCTTTACTTCTAGTCATCACTTGAACTTCAGAGGTGCCTTGGCATTCATAATCCAAGGCAAGCGAGATACCACTTTATCATACCTTTCTATGAGCATTGTAATGTTGTTGCTTCATGCTACTTATTATTCTTGAGTTGGGATCTCTTCATCTCTTGCAATGACTATTAAGTAGACTCAGTTGCATACTCTTTATTATGAACTGTCTAAGTAGTTGATCACATTGCTGAGAATATTTACATCTTATGAAGCAAATGTGTTCGTGAAAGTTCTTTTATCTCACTCAGTTTTCAACTGAATTGCTTGAGGACAAGCAATAAGCTAAGCTTGGGGGGAGTTGATACGTCCAAAACGTATCTAATTTCCCGAACACTTTTGCTATTGTTTCTCCTCTATACTTGTGTGATTTGGATGCAACTAATGCAGACTGACGTTGTTTTCAGCAGAATTGCCTTGGTGTCTACTTTTTGTGCAGAAAATCAACTATCAGGAAAAATCCCGGAAAATATGCCAAAAATCCTATTTCACCCGAAGACTCCAGGAGCCAGAATACGAGACGGAGAAGAGCCAGGAGGTGGCCACACCACCTGGTGGCGCAGGCCAGGCCAGGCCACGCCAGTGGGTGGTGTGGGCCCCCCAGGCACCCCCTCGGCCTCTCTCTTCGCCTATAAGGAGCCTTCTGACCTAAAAACTTCAGGGTGTTCGACGTTTTTCCAGAAGGAGTTCCGCTCCGCCGCCACCACCAGATTCCATGAAATAGCACCAGAAACTCCATTCTAGCACCCTGCCGGGACGGGGAATTGGAGGAGATCATCGCCATCATCATCACCATCGCTTCGCCATCGACCATCCATGTTTCCCCCATCTATGAGTGAGTAATCCCCCGATGTAGGCTATGGGGATGCTAGGGATTGGATGAGATCGTTCATGTAATGGCATCAGATTGTTAGGGCATGGTGCCTAGTATCTTTTATTAGTGCTTTATGACTTTGTTACGACTTGTTGTGCTTAATGCTTGTCACTAGGGCCCGACTGCCATGATTTAAGACCTGAACTTATTATTGATTTATTATGATAGTATTGTTCTTGGTCTTATCTACAAGTTGTATACACACGTTGTTGTCCGGAACCTATGGCCTCGAAGTGACAGAAATCAGGATAACCGGAAGGGAATGGCTTTGATGTGAGGATCACATGTGTTCACGGAGTGTTAATGCTTTGCTCCGGTGCTCTATTAAAAGGAGCACCTTAATTGCCAGTAGTTCCCTAGAGGCCCCGCTGCAAACGGGCTGGCAAGACAAAAGATGTTGTGCAAGTTATCATTGTGAGCATGTATGACTATATATGGAACACATGCCTAGGATTGTCTAGTACTTGGATGCTTTATCTTATTTATCTGCAATTGCCCTATGTTCTGATTGCTATGTGAATTGTCTTGTCCATGCAACACCCGTCCATCCATCCCTATGCCTACTGCACTCGAATCCCACTGTTACTGCTTTTGTTACTACTGTCTTTGCTCTGCTACTACTGTTACTTTACTATTCCTACTACAAAACTGTTGCTACTGATAAACTGATGTGAGCAAGATTGGTTCCAGGTGCAGCTGAATTGACAACTTAGTTGTTAAGGCTTATAAATATTCTTTGGCTCCCCTTGTGTCGAATCAATAAATTGGGTTTCACTTCCCTCGAAAATACTGCGATACACCCCCTATACTTGTGGGTCATTAGTCTCTAGTCAGTTGGTCTTCTAAAAAGCAGAATTGTATATCTCTCTCCACCGCTGAAGCTGAATATGGTGTTGCTGCTAGTGCCTGCACTCAATTATTATGGATGAGACAAACTTGAAAGGAATACAGTGTCAATTGTGATAAAGTGCCTCTTTTATGTGATAATGAAAGTGCAATCAAAATTGCGTACAATCCGGTACAACACACAAGGACGAAGCATGTTGAGATACAGAATCATTTTATTCGGGACCATGTTGCTCGAGGCGATATTGATGTATCTTTTGTGAGCACAAAGAACCAACTTGCTGATATTTTCACGAAGCCACTTGATGAAGCAAGGTTTTGTTACTTGAGGAATGAGCAAAATATCATTGATTTAAGGAGCTTGTCTTGATTACCCATGCACTCACTCTTACATCTTAGCCTTATTTGGTCTAGATGTGGGCATGGACATAGGGGCAGTGTGGTCCTAATTGATTGGGCTAACCCTCCCCCCATAATGCCGAAACCAAGTCAAATCATTTTCTTAATATCATTCTGTGATATGTGAGCTTATTGATGAGTATTGGTCATGAACCCAAGATATATCTTCGCGGTGTCATACCATACACTCCAACAAGGTGGCTTCGGCCACCGCCCTCTTCCATGAGAAGAGTTGGATTTTTGTGGATCTTTTTGGTTGTTTTAGCTCATCTCATGTTCTTATGGGAATCACACTCAATTTTGGCTTTTAGTTGATTTGTTTCTTGCAATTTTGAGTGTGTACCACCATCTCAGTTTGGAATTCTATCCTAAGCCTTTCCCTACCCCTAAGCCATCCTTTCTTGCACACAAGTCCCTTGTACACCTTATGGGGGTTTTGTTTGGGGACACGCATGCCTGAATCTGTGTACAACAGAAATTCAGAATTTAGGCCGGATAATCCAGCCCGAGTATAGGTCGGATAATCCGGCCATGGCGGATGCAATCTTTAAGGGCTGGGGTCGGGGGGAAGGGCTCATAACGAGCAACACTTCTCCCCGACCCTCTCCCTCTCCCCAGCCGCTGCCTGCCGTTCCCCACCCTCCTTGGAGCCTCTTCGGCCGCCGGATTGTTCAGGCCTCCCCGAATCTTTTTCTCCGTGCCTCCGGGTACCTTCTCCTCCGCATTCTTCCTCTAACGAGTGAGGGTAACTCCCTCTCTCCCCATCTTTGGCTAGATGTGTTACTTGATGGGTGGAACACTATCTAGAAGGGTGTTGTTTCACATAGAAATTGTAGTCTTGCAGTATCTAGGCCCGATCTATTGTTTTGCATTCAATCTAGGCGATTCTAAAAATTTCTGCCAGGGCCGGATTATTCGCCCCTGGCCAGGCCGGATAATCCGGCCTAACAGACTCAAAACTGGTTCAGTTTCATATAGATTTGTGCATTGAGTAGGATTGGATTATGAACTGTTTGCCTATTTTTGTACGTTCTATCTTGGGCTTGTGTGTGTGCTTATCCCCATGCTATCCATCTTGTTCACTTCATAGGTGGTTCCAGTGCTCCCCAGACCTACAAGTGTCGTCCTCGTGCAAAATACTTTCGGGACGACGGAAACGGTTACCTAGTGGACGAGGTTGAGCTGAGGAGAAGGAAGAACGAGGAGAAACGCATGGCTGAACAAGTAAAGAGGGATATGAGGGGTGTGTCCAAGAGGAAGGGCAAAGAGCCCAAGGTTAATTATGAGTCGATGGTCCCGTTACCTACTCTTCTATTCGTCATCATGATCTTTTTGCTGAGTTAGCACATGATACTGAGCTAGGCAACTCTCGTTTTTGGTGTGCTGAGCAAAAGGGGATCTATGAAGATGTCTATGCTCGGCAGAAGATTCGGCCTATTCATCCTCTTATTCTTGCTGAGGCCTTGGAAAAGCCTCACCTTGTTGATGTAATGTATGTGTCTGAACGGATGGGGCTTCACCATCTCATGGCTCTTCAATGCTCCTACGATTCTGAGATTGTGAAGCAGTTCTTCTCCACCTTGGTTATTTGCGGTGATGACCACCGCACCATGAAGTGGATGACTCGTGACCAGCCTATGCAATCTGATTTTTGTGTGTTTGCTGAGGTTAATGGCTACTCTTTCCGCGGTAGGGATCGTGCTAGTGGCCAGCGTATCATCACCCAACTCAAGCCCCATAAAGATGCAGTCCTCTCTCCGTGCACAATGTACAATGGTATTGTGGGCACCCTTGCTAGTCTTTCTCCAATTTATGCTTCCTTGGTGGGTCTCTAATACATTGCAAATGTATCTATAATTTTTGATGTTCCATGCTTAGTTTTATCTACTTTCTTGTGTTTTGTTCCAACTTTGGAGTACTTTTCATATGATTTCTTGGACTAACCTATTAACAAGAGCCACAGTACCAGCTGCCTGTTTTCTGCTGTTTTTGGTTCCAAGAAAGTCACAAAAATGATATTCTCAGAATTGGACGGGACAAAAGCCAAAGTGCCTATTTTTCCGGAAGTGATCAAGTGCCAGAATACGAGAGGGAGCAGGGCCAGGGGCCGGCCACACCACCTGGCCGCGCGGCCAGGCTGGGCCGGCGCCAGGGGGTGGTGTGGTGGCTCCCGGCACCCCCTCGGCCTCTCCTTCCGCCTATATATTGCCCTCGGGACGAAAACCCTAAGTACCCGATCAAAAATCCACGAAAGAGTCTGTAGCCGCCGTCATCTCCATCCCTAGATCGGGAGGGATCTGAAGCTCTTCTCGGCACCCTGCCGGAGAGGGGAATTCACCCTGGAGGCCTTGTTCATCACCATGCAAGCCTCCGGTGTGATGCGTGAGTAGTTCATCCTTGGACTACGGATCCATGTAGTAGCTAGATGGCTGGTTCTCCTCATTTGTGCTTTCATGTTTAGATCTTGTGAGCTCCGTTCATGATCAAGATCATCTATTTCTAATTCATACATGTTGTGTTTGCGGGGATCCGATGGATATTGAGATGCTATTTTAGATTGATTATTGATTCTATCATGTCTTTGTTATTTGAGATCTTGCATGCTTTCTGTTGTTAGTAGCTATCTTGGCCAAGTAGATGCTAGCAACTCCAAGAGTTAGTATTTATGCTCGATAGTGGGTTCATGCCTCTGGTAATCTGGGGAAGTGACAGAAATCTCTAAGGTACTAGATGTGCTATTGCTACTAGGGAGAAAACAACAATCCTTTGTTCATAGAACAATCATATTGTTTACTTTACACGCAGTTCGTAAAGCAATAATCTATTGCTTGCAACTTAATACTGGAGGGGGTTCGGATGATAACCTGAAGGTGGATTATTAGTCATAGATGCAGTTGGATCGCGGTCTATGTATTATGTTGTAATGCCCAATCAAGTCTCAGAGGAGTCAAGATGATTAGTATATGCATGTATTGCTTTCTCGGTGTTTGTCAATTGCCCCGCTGTAATTTGTTCACCCAGCATGTTATCTATCTAAGGAGAGTCACCTCTAGTGAACTATGGATCCCGGTCCTTTTCTTTACATACAATCTATAAATTGTTTCTACTTTGTGTTTACTTTCTGCAAACTTTTACTTCTTTCCATTCGATACGTTTAATCCTTTGTTTTCCGCAAAACACGATCAGATTGACAACCTCATCGCAAGTTGGGGACAAAGTTATGTGGTTGTGTTGTGCAGGTCTCCACGTTGCTACTAGCACCGGTAGTGCGCCCTGCCAAAGCTCAGCTATTAACACCTTTGGGGTGTTTCCTTGCTCCTACTGGTTTGATTAAACCTTGGTTTCATAACTGAGGGAAAACTTACTGCTGTGCTCATCATACCTTCCTCTTGGGGTTCCAAACGAGCTCTACGTCGAAAGTCGAGCGCATCAGTCTCTTTTGTGATTCTATCACCCCGAGTGGAGGCAACAATGACAGCATCTGTGGTCACCTGGTTCAGCTCCTTGCCTTCTCTCATGAGGTTGCATCTTGCGAGGATGAGTCTGTTAACTACAAGCTGGATGTGATGGACTTCATTTACCATGAGTTGATTGGTGCAATGTTCAACAGGCTATCCATCCCTTATGCTCCTTACATCATGATGCTGATCAAGCACTTGCTTCCCACTAGAGAGTTCAACAATGATGTTGTGCACAAGGCAAAGAAGATCTACAACAAGGTGAGGAAGACCTTGATGTCTAGGCACTTCTATTCTTGTAGACAGTTGTTGGGCCTCCAAGTGCAGAGGTTTGTAGAATAGCAGTAAGTTTTCCCTTAAGTGGATCACCCAAGGTTTATCGAACTCAGGGAGGAAGTGGTCAAAGGTATCCCCTCTCAAGCAATCCTGCAATCAAGATACAAGAAGTCTCTTGTGTCCCCAACACACCCAATACACTTGTCAGGTGTATAGGTGCACTAGTTCGGTGAAGAGATAGTGAAATACAAGTGGTATGGATAATTATAAGTGGTAACGGTGCCAGAAAATAGCTTGCTGGCGTGTGGTTGACGTGGGAAAAGACTAAAGGCAAACTGAAATAAAGATGGAAGCAGGCAAACATGTAACAGATCTAGTTGCAAATGGTGTATCAATGCAAAGAAACAAGGCCTAGGGATCATACTTTCACTAGTGAACACTCTCATATAAATATCTTCTCTTTATGATACTACTCTGAACTACTCTTCGGTTGGACACTCTAATCCATGGTAGGGATATAACAACACTCCTCAAAGTCCGCTTTCCCCATCTAGATAACCCCACACTATCACCTTGTTGACGGCGGCGCTGCGGAACTTTTCGTGGCTGGAGGCTTGACAATTTAGGATTTCTGTATCAGGAGGAATATATAGGTGAAGGGGCGAGGTCGGTGGCCAGCCAGGGGGCCCACACCATGCCCTGGCGCGGCCAGGGGGACCCGCGTCTAGGGGTGGTGTGGCCACCCTGTGGCCCCTCTCCGTCTCGTCTTCTGGCTCCGTGAGTCTTCCGGTAAAATATCGACTTTGGCTTTTGTCCGGTCCAATTCCGAGAATATTCATTTTCTGACTTTCTGGAACCAAAAACAGCAGAAAACAAGCAACTGGCACTGTGGCATCTTGTTAATAGGTTAGTTCCTGAAAATGCATAAAAGTACTCCAAAGTTGGAACAAAACATAAGAAAGTAGAAAAAACCAAGCATGGAACATCAAAAATTATAGATACGTTTGCAACGTATCAACATCCCCAAGCTTAACTCCTGCTCGTCCTCGAGTAGGTGAGTGATAAAAAGAAAGAATAATTTTTGAGGTGATTTTCACCATCATAAACTTGATCAAAGTATTTGTAAAAAATTGAAAGCTGGGATCATAGTACTTCAATCATAACATGAAAGACAAAGTTGTAGCAATAAGACAAAGCAACTATGTTGCAACATGAAAGGGTACAAAAAAAGATTCATGAATAACAATGCTTTGCAAGACGTTTGTTTTGTTTCACATAAAGAAAACATAGCATAGTGGCATTCAGCTTGTCCCTCATAGAGTAGCAAAACATAAATGCATAGGATACCTTAAAAGTTCATAAGAGTGACTAGATACAAATAGTTTAAAACAAGCAATAACAAGTTATGCATCAATCAACTAGTCTTGGGACAATGCACATAGAACTAAGAATGACCACTATGCTCTCAAAGAAGGTGCATAAAGACAGAAGGTGGGGACTCAACATAAAAGTAAAAAGAAAGGCCTTCATAGAAGAAAGTAGGGATTCAAGTCTCATAAAGAGCTTCCAAAAATTATGGTACTTGTTAGCTTTCAGCTCTCATTGCCCCTATCATAAGCATATTTAGGGTGATTAAGGTTAAAGTGACACAACTAAGAGGATATGCTTGACAAGTTATAAGCCGGAATCTCATGCCCCTTACTTACGAAGACCGAACCTCATGCTACTCAACTTTAGTTACGAGTAAGCTCTTATCATTGTAAGTACATATGTATCATAAAGAACCTCCAACGGGGTACCCCTTGCACATGATACAGGAGCTATCCCATAATCAAAATGACAAGGCAAGCAGACAATGAGCATCTCAGTGATCTTTTTATTTGCTATTTGCATAGGTTTTTATTAAGGATGCTTCATAGAGTGCTCGTTATGGTGATACTGCAAGTTTCCACCATGATTAGGCATGGCTTAGGCTAGCGGATCAGGCGTTTCTCTAACACACATACAAACTCCATGATCTTACAATTTCTACTTTTATTTCACACCACCGGGATCCATAAGCAAAAGAACATGATATCAACGGGGTACAATGTACAAGTGCAATGTTGAAAGCGTTCCCCATGATACATGGTTCTGCTAATTTCAACTTATAAAGCACAAGCATATACACAACAAAGAAGGACCCAATGGTTCAAATTTATTAAATGCAAAAAATTAAAGTGTGCCATCAAGTTCGTGAGAGCTTTAATCACTAGTTTTCTCATAACAAGTTTAATTTGGAAGGTAAACAAAAACATGAATATACTTGGAATAGCAAATGCTAGTAGGTAGGTATGGTGGACTCTTTGGAATAACTTGGTTTAGGGAGATGGATGCATGAGTGGAACTCATACTTGGTTGCGTAGGCTAGCAAAAGACTGGGAGCGACAAACTAAGAGAGCAATAATGGCCATAATCATGCAGAGCGACAAAACATCATTGATCAAAGCATAAAATGATACTACAAGTTGAAACTAAAGGATCATAAAGGCTATGGTGACTTGAGATGGTCATAACATGGTGTGAGCATGCGCCAAGTCAACCCAAATAAAGCATCAAAGGAGAATACCACAATACTATGCTTTAATATGCTAAAACAACGCATGATTCTTCCAAGGCACATTAAGCAATCTCAATTGTTTATAACATGTCATGCTACAGCAAAGAATACTAAGCCTAAAGCCAAAACAATATCAAGCATGGCATGACAAATCATAGGCCACAGTCAAAAACAAGCTCTTTTTACCACTTAAGCATGAGCTTTCATACTCTTTTCCAATCCAAACCAAACTATTTGAAAACCAATGCATAAAAGAGGGGGTCCAACCAATTTATTCAGCAAACTAAGAAAACCAAACAAACGAAAAACCAAAATGAAACGAAAAAGAAGACGCTCCAAGAACAACACAATTGTGCATGAAACAATAAAAATGAAGTGTTTGGAAGGAACCTGGGATTTTATTGATGAAGAAGGGGATGCCTTGGGCATCCCCAAGCTTTGACGCTTGTTCTTCTTGGATATTTCTTGGGGTGACACGCGTGGCATCCCCAAGCTTGAGCTTTAGTCCATTTTTCATCTCATTACATCATTCCTTCCATACACTTGAAATTTTTCCTTCATACAAAACTTCACACAGTCTTTATTAGCAACATTAGTGCACTCAAGATAATAAGTCTTAAGGTTCAGTTCTAACACCAATAAACTTCCATTAGAACACTAGCTACTGTAGCACTTCCCTCAAAAAGCTCAATTCCCCAAAAGAACTTAAAAAGGAACCAACAAGAAGCAAATGCAGAAAATGGCAGAAATCTGTCAAAACAGACCAGCAGGTAAAGACGAATTCTTTCGAATACCTTCTTTTGCTCAAATCAAATAGTGTTGAACTAAGGAAAGTTAGATAACAACCTGGGGCAGAAGCACAAAAATCCACGCCTTAAAAAGACGTACAGAGATTTTACAAGAATTTTTACGGTGAACAACGAAAATCTGTTCCGGGACAACAACTTTCCCAAGCATTACTTCTCTCTCATTAGAGGTTACTCTTGGCACAAAAAGCAAATAAAAAGGATAAGGAGCGGTTATTACAGAGGTAATAACTTTCAATACTCATCTAAAACTTTTGGGTTATCTCCCAATAAGTAGTTTTCTTTAACGCCTTTAAGTTAGGCATGATAGTTTGAGAAGATGCTCACATAGGAAATATGAATTGAAGTAAAAGAGAGCATCAAGAAGCAAATTCAAAGCATATTTAAGTCTAACCCACTTCCTATGCATAGGAATCTTGTAAAGAAACAAGTCATGAAGGCACAAAGCAACAAGCATAGGAAAGCAAAATAAGTGCAACTTCAAGAATTTCAACATAAAGAGGGGAAATATTATTGAGATGCATACAACCATGTTCCCCTCTCTCATAATAACTTTTAGTAGCATCATGAATAAAATTAACAATATAACAATCACATAAAACATTCTTATCATGAGCCACGTGCATAAAAGAATTGATACTCCCTACATAAACATAGTCATTCTTATTAATTGTAGTGGGAGCAAATTCAACAAAATAGCTATCATTATTATTCTCATCACCATAATCATCAAATATAGGAGGAATATTGTAATCATAATTAATTTTCTTCTCAATAGTAGGTGGACTGAAAATCTCATATTCATTATTATAATCATCATATATTGGAGGTGTAGTATCATCATAAGCAGTATAATAATTATCTTCCCAAGTGTGTTCATTTGTAAACATATCATCATTGGAAGGATCATGGATACCACTAATAGTATAGCAATTATTAATATCATCATTTTCAGAATTGGTACCAAAGAGATTTTCAATATCAAAAGTAGTCTTCTTTTCCCAATCATGATCACTACTATAGGTAACAGACATAGGAACATCATCGAGTTCAGACTCATCAAAAACTATAATAAGAGCAACATGCTTAGGGGAAAATACCATTTTCTCTCTCCTTTTACTCCTCCTTTTCTTCTTCTCTTTAGGAGGGAGAGGCTTGAAAGGAAGCTTCTCCATATACCCTGGTTTATTGTTAGAGACAATAGAAGAAACATTGGAGGATTCCTTCTTTTCATTAATAAGATCAAAACACATATTAGTCCTATCATATTTTGGTAAAATCTCATCTTCTCTAATATTTTGTATGTAGGTATTTGTGTGGCAATTATCAACACAATAAAGATGACAACCATGTAGGACACTATTCATATCAAAAGCACCCATATCTACCAAAGAGGTTTTTCTTGATAACTCTTCACACCCCAAAAATAATGTAAGTTCATCATGCTGATTAGGAGTGATCATGTCATCACAATACAAACTTGCAGTACTCATTGGATTAGAAGGGTTATTATTATGGCCTGAGCATTGAAAATTGAAATGACCCACTTCGAAGCAAAGTTCACAAATAAAAGGATAAAGGGCACCAACTTTTTTACCAAGATCATTTAGAGCCCTATACCATGTTCTAGTTTTTTCATTCCCGTGGGTGATACAATATTCTTATTCAATTTGATTATTCTCACAAGGTCTATGTATTCCACAAAAATTAACAAGCTTAAAAGAAATAGTACTTTCAGAGGTTTGAGCATGTTTCTTGCTATCATTAATAACAATTTCATTTTCCATGCAAGTGTCTTTAAAAGGCTCATGATACATGTCCCATTTTTATTTAGGAGCATTAATATGAGAAGAAAAGGCTCTAAAACAATCAATAAGATTTTGAGGATCAAGACCATATTTAGCACTAAGCTCTTGAAAATCAGCAGTTTCAGCGAAATACTTAATGCAATCATACTCATAGTTTATACCTGGTTCTTTACCTTTGTCGTTATCCCAATCTTCGGTATTGCTTTGAATTGTTTCAAGAAGATCCCACTTATCTTTGACTTCCCTACTTGTGAAGGATCCCTCTAAACAAGTATCTAGATAGTCCTTGTAATGTCCTGAAAGCCTTGCACAGAAATTATTAATAACAATATTACTAGGGAGCTCATGAATGGGACATTTGAGCATTAGTGATTTCAATCTCCCCCATGCTTGGGCAATACTTTCTCCATCATGAGGATGAAAATTATAAATATGATTCCTATCTTTATGAATTTCACGAGGAGGATAAAATTTAGAGTAAAAGAGAGATTCAAGCTCCTTCCACTCCAAATGATGAGGATCATCTAGTAGATCATACCAGTCCCTTGCTTTGCCCGTAAGTGATAAAGATAATAACTTCTTCTTGACTTGATCTGTTGCAATACCTACACACTTGAACAACCCGGATAATTCGTGTATAAAGAGCAAATGATCACCGGGATGGATAGTTCCATCTCCAAAATAGTAGTTGTTCATAACACGTTCAACAATTTTTGTAGGTATTTTAAAAGAGATGCTTTCAGTATGTGGATTTAAAATATCACAAGTATCATTAGAATTACCACATATGGGAGATAAAGTATCATCAGAGCAAATTTTCTTCTTTAAAGCTGGGGAACTAAAAAGATCATTTTCATAGAAACTAACTTCCCCAAGCTTAGCCGTTTCCATAGCATTAGTAACAAAGGTGTTCAATAGATTCATACTAATAACATTGTTATTAGCATGCAAAGAAAGTTCCATGGGTTTTTTAATTTTCTTTTCAGACAATTCATGTTCTAACTTAGGAAAAATACTAAAAAGCTCTCTATTTTTGTTGTTGTTTTCCATTAAGCCTAACTAGTGAAAATAAAAACAAGAAACAAAAAGACAAAATTGCAGAATCTAAAGGAAATAACTTCGAGCACTCACACCGGAGGATGTGAGTACCTTTTACCTTACCTCCCCGGCAACGGCGCCAGAAAATAGCTTGATGTCTACGCACTTCTATTCTTGTAGACAGTTGTTGGGCCTCCAAGTGCAGAGGTTTGTAGAATAGCAATAAGTTTTCCCTTAAGTGGATCACCCAAGGTTTATCGAACTCAGGGAGGAAGTGGTCAAAGGTATCCCCTCTTAAGCAATCCTGCAATCAAGATACAAGAAGTCTCTTGTGTCCCCAACACACCCAATACACTTGTCAGGTGTATAGGTGCACTAGTTCAGCAAAGACATAGTGAAATACAAGTGGTATGGATAATTATAAGTTGTAACGGTGCCAGAAAATAGCTTGCTGGCGTGTGGTTAACGTGGGAAAAGACTAAAGGCAAACTGAAATAAATATGGAAGTAGGCAAACATGTAACAGATCTAGTTATGAACGGTGTATCAATGCTAAGAAACAAGGACTAGGGATCATACTTTCACTAGTGAACACTCTCATATAAATATATTCTCTTTATGATACTACTCTGAACTACTCTCCGGTTGGACACTCTAATCCATGGTAGGGCTATAACAACACTCCTCAAAGTCCGCTTTCCCCATCTAGATAACCTCACACTGTCACCTTGAGCACTAGATGGTTCCAACAAACACCACAATTTCATAAATACATCCAACTCCAAATATAACTCATAACAAGTATTTGTAATCTCTAGCCTAAGTGCCACCATGGTGTGCACACTGTCAACTTCACACACATGGGGAGAGCAGAGATCTAGTAAAGCACTTGAGTAGCAAGGTAGATCTATAGATTACAAGCTCATGATCTCAATAAGATCATGCATAGAGAGAGAGATGCACACATAGCTACCGGTAGAACCCTTAGCCTTGAGAGAGAACTACTCCCTCCTCATCATGGGAATCAGCAATGGCGATGGCGATGGTGGTGGAGATCGATGGAGATGGCTCCGAGGGCACTTCCCCGTCCCGGCAGGCTGCCGGAACAAAGACTTTCTGTCCCTCGAATCTCCTCTTCGGTGGCGGCGGCGCTGCGGAACTTTTCGTGGCTGGAGGCTTGACGATTTAGGGTTTCTATATCGGGAGGAATATATAGGCGAAGGGGCGGGGTCGGTGGCCATCCAGGGGGCCCACACCATGCCCTGGCGGGGCCAGGGGGACCCACGCCTACGGGTGGTGTGGCCACCCTGTGGCCCCTCTCCGTCTCGTCTTCTGGCTCCGTGAGTCTTCCGGTAAAATATCGACTTTGGCTTTTGTCTGGTCCAATTCCGAGAATATTCATTTTCTGACTTTCTGGAACCAAAAACAGCAGAAAACACGCAACTGGCACGGTGGCATCTTGTTAATAGGTTAGTTCCAGAAAATGCATAAAAGTACTCCAAAGTTGGAACAAAACATAAGAAATTAGATAAAAACCAAGCATGGAACATCAAAATTTATAGATACGTTTGCAACGTATCAGACCTCACACCCATCTTCTGCTTCTTAGGGTCTCATGAGGGATGCTCGTGCCAGTGCTCGTAGGCCCCAGTGCCTCCTATTGCTCGTGAGATCAAGCAACTAAACTGGTTCCAGCGGAACATTCTTTGCATGGGTGTGGACACTCGCAAGGGACAATATGAGGCTTACAAGCAGCGCCATGAGATGACTCACACTCAGCGGCTCATTCTTCACCATGTGTCCGGTGCTTCGGGCGACTCCCCTGCTCCTACTACTCCCACACCATATGCTCGGTGGAACTCTTCTTCTGGGCTTAACTATGGAGAGCTGGAGCGCCACCTGTTTCCTTCTGCGGACACTACTGATGATGAGGAGGATGACACCGAGGAGCTTGAGGATGAGGACGGGGACGAGGACGAGGATGAGGACTACGAGTGATCCATTGGGGCGTTAGCATCGCTCTTCTTCCTTTTTGGCGTCTCGATGCCAAAGGAGGAGAAGTACTTCTATTAGGTCTCCAAGGATTTGCATGGGTCAGGCACAAGTTCTTGCTCTTTAGCGTTTTGTTTTTTCCCTCGCTTGTGCCCTTTTAGCGTCGAACTTTTATGTGTGTTTGGTGCCGTATGAGACTATGTTTGTGTGGCTGTGGATTTATCTTGTGGACTATTCATATGGAGTCATCTATCATATTGGATATTCTTATGGCTATATTGGATATCTATATCTAGGGAGGCGCTCACTATGGCTATCATTGGATATTCTTATAATGTTTTGAGGACGCATCTATCTCCCTACTGGTGGTATGAGCTTTTCGCATATGCTTCAATGAAATAGACTTTTACCTTCTTGTGTGTATTTGTATTCAAATACAAATTTTAGTATGCACACATTGAGGGGGAGTCTTTTTCATTCATTAAATATTGTGTCTTGTGAACTATCCTGCAAATCCTAGTATTGTCATCTAACACCAAAAAGGGGGAGATTGAAAGAACATTTCATGATTTCCTATGTTTTGAGTGTTAGATAACAATACCGTGGAGTTTTCTCATGTGTGCTAAGTGTGCAGGGAGTTATATTGTGTTTGGGGGGCCGGATTATCCGTCCCCATCAAGGGCCGGATAATCCGGCCTATCTCACTTGGCAAAGGCTGCCCAGGCGTGTCGCATTGTTTGGGGGCGGATTTTCTCCTGGAAAATCCGAACAGGGGCGGATATTTTTCCTCTGCCCAGATAATCCGGCCCTCACCTTGGACCGGATAAACCGCCCCCTAGAAGACGATTAAGGGAAGGCACAGCGCAACGCAGTGTCTGGGGGCGGATTTTCTCCCAGAAAATACGAACAGGGCGGATATTCTCCCCCTGCCCAGATAATCCGGCCCTCACCTTGGGCCGGATAATCCGGCCCCCAGAAGATGATCAAAGTTAGGCTCGGCGCAACGCTCTATCGAGGGAAGGATTTTGTGTCGGATAATCCGAGTCTAGGGCGGAGTTTTCCCCAGGCCGGATAATCTGGCCCACACTTGGGACGGATAATCCGGCCCCCAAAGGCTCCAATGGCTCAGTTGGGGCAGGGGGTATAAAAGCCCCTTCATCCCCTTTAGTCAGAACTCTTGATTCATTCGAAAAAGGTCAGACCTGTTGCAAGAGCTCTCTCTCTAGATCTCCCACTTCAACCACCCGAAGGCTTCGATCTTTGGTGGAATTGAAGGAGGAGACAATCTATATCGTCATCACGAATCAAGCGCATCAACTCCTCTCCATTCACTTGGAGAAATCCCCGATCTAGTATTCTCGTTAATATCTAGATCTTGTGTTTTGTTATTGATAACTTGTTCTTGTGGCAGCTTGTTGTCATTATGGGAGCCTCCATTTGGTTGTGGAGTTGTGCCCTGCTAGTTGTGTAAAGGCGCCGGTTCCCGCCTCGAAGGTTTCCTATAGTGGAAAGGTGGATCAAGCCTTTGGTGGTGGGATCCATCGAAGAACAGGGTGAGGCCTATTGTGGCGTGGTGGTCTTAGTACCGCCCACCCCTCCAACGCAGATGTACTTCCCTTAACAAGGAAGGAACTGCGGTAAAACAAATCATGTGTCTCCGTGTGCTCCACTACAGTTTACTCGTTCCTCTATCTCACCCGCCTTTACTCGCTAGTAGTTAGGTTTGCATATAGGGAAATTCTTCATAATAGCTTATCTAGAGAATTTACCTTTTGTGTCAAGCCTAAAATTGAAAAAGCATTAAAATTTGAAGTAGCACCTATTCACCCCTCCTCTAGGTGCCCATATGATCCATTTCACTTATGCGTACCACTTTTGGAGCGAGTTGTTACAAATAAGGCAACTTTTCTTGGCTAATCGTGTTTTAACAACAACACTAATAGAATGACCCACAAATAACCGATGACATGGACATGGATCATACATGTAAGTGATGAGTTGGACCTGGCCCACGTGCCATCCTCTCATATCTATTCTTCTTCTTCCTATACCTCCCTGCTCGCATCAAACAATCAGCTCCACCGATGACCCCTCCTGCTACCTTGTCCGCTAGCATGCCCTCCTCATACCTTCCACTGCCACCCCCTCTTGCTACCTCCCATCACCCCCTCCTGCTATCTCCCGCCGGCACCGTATTATTACCACAGTCCCGAGAGACCGACCACGTCCAAGGATGTCACGTAAGGGAGCGTGTAGGGCTACGCTGGCGGGCGCGTTTAACTCAGAGTTCAAGGGGAACCAAAAGAGCGCAACACCACTAGTAAAAGGTCACCGGAACCTTGTCAGCAATGCGGCCCGCGCGACAAACGATGATGATTGACGACAAGTGACTATGGTGCTCGAGCGAGCAAACGGGAATTAACAATAGGGGCAAAAAGAGGGTACCTGGAATGTAAGGGGAATGTCAGCAAGCTTAGGAAAGGTTGGAGGTGACATCAACGACGGCTACCACGTGACGGAGAGGTTCATGGATAGTGGCATCGATTAGGCAAGTTTGACTTCAATTCCATCCACAGGGGAGATGCGGGAAACGAGGCAGAGGTCGTCGGCTTAACAATGGAGCTCAGGAAGGTCGCGAGGGTAGGAAGAGCGGTAGCCAAGGATACGAGAGAAGATAGAGAGGAGGGGGAAGAAGATGATAGGGATGACAGATGGACTTTAGGTCCATGTCATCGCTCAATTGTGGGTTTATTATGTTAGTTTTGTTGTTAAAACATGATTAGCCAAAAAAAGCCATATTTGTAACAGCTCGCTCCACAAGTGGTATCTATCAGCAAAAAATTGCAAAAGTGGCACTAACTTGTTACCCTAGCCCCAATTATGGTACTAAAATGTAATTTACTCGACTTAAGCGGTGGCAAACAAGACATGAAGGTTTAAGAAAGCAAATCGATTAAGGTGTTTTTTTAGTAAACCGGCTCGTGCAGTGTCTGAAAATGCCTTAACTAGTCTACAGAACTCCTCGAAACAGCCTTTTGCCCCGTAATATTAATATAGCAACCAACCGATACATGCGAGTCCAATGCTAGGGCAAACAGCACAACCAAGCCCAAAAAGGAAAAAGAGAAACGAAAGAGAAACAAATGCCGACACTAGCAGATCGATGAAAGCTAAGATGGTCCGCCACCACTGCGCCCTCTGGAGAAGCTCCACCACGAACCTAGCACTCCAAAGTGCCGTGTAACAAGCAACACCTTCAAGAAGGACTGCGTTGATGACGACGTTGCTACCCGGACAAGGCCTAGGGTTTCCCTCGATACACGGAGGGGAGTGGAGAGGGGATACACCCGACACCCTTCAGAAAGGACAGCGACGCCTGCAGGTGTCACCGCATCGGTGCCGAATGAGCCGGTAGGGATTTCTCCCAACCCCCAAAGAACACAACCCTCACCACTCTGAAGCGCTCCACCAGACTTGCCGCCCACGAGCACACGCCACCACGGTCTTACGATCACCCTTGTCATCTCACTCCAGCACCAGAAGCGAGATCGACTGACCTAGAGAACATAGCAGACATAGGACGGTAGACCAGCAACCACCCGGGAGGGACCAACCTTCACCGCCGAAGGCGATAGCCGACTAGATGTAGCAGACGGGGAAAACCATATCACTAGGGAGCGGCAGAACATCAGCACGCGGGAGTGACCGGCCGCCACCACCAATGGCGATAGTCGACCGGATGCATCAGCAGTTGCAAACCTGGCTCCGCCCCATTCCGAAGGGTCCCTTAAAGCCCCGACGTCGCACTACAGCAGGCGTGCCATCGTCACCGCCACCCTTGGTATCAAGCCCGGCTAGGCCTAGAGAGGACCGACAAAGCCCCACCACACACTGCAGCAGGGGTGCGCCGCCGGAATGATCCCAAGTCAGTGTCTTCCTTGGGCCGCCGGAGGAGCAACCGAACCGATACATCCCGTCTCAGACCTAGATCCAACCCGCAGGGCCCAGTCTGGGCCTCAAGGGCACCGGTGGTCGCCCAGGCTAGCACCTCACCCCCAGGGGAGGCGCCCCCGTCTCCTCGCCATCCAACACGCGCAGGACCAGGAGCCAGCCGAGCGGCACCGCCACAGCTGTCGTCGCCTGCGCCGGCACCACGTGCGCACATGGAAAGCCGATCCGCCCCCACCCGACCTACACGAGCACTGCCTGGACGACGCCCTCCGGCGGCGGCGACGGCGCGGGGGAAGAGGAGCGGGTTGTTTTCTCGGTTCGACAAATTGTAGTAGTCTACAGAACTTCGTGAGTAAAAGGGAAGATCAGCATCTTTCAGAGACACTGAAAACCGACTAACGCAAATCAATACTACTCCCTCCGTTCCAAAATATAAGATGTTTTAGCTTTGTGAAAGTAATGTATCTAGTCCTTTTTAGTGTTTAGGTTCGCTCCAAATCTAAATGAAACTATACACTAAAAGAGATCTAGATACACTCCTTTCACACAGGTAAAACATCTTGTATTTTGGAACGGAGGGAGTAGATCGGTTAGCGTACCACTCTGCCCTGTCACTTTCAGCATACCCATACGTTGTGCTCCAACTCCATGTCTGGACTGGATTGAAACGGGAGGAAAAGCACGCATGCTGACAAAAACCGAAGGCGATGAAAGCGAAATCAAGGCGAGCAGATGAGCGCGCGACTGGCGAGCGAGCGAAGGATTCCACACCGTCGCGTTCGTCTAGCTAACTTGCGAGGCAGCGAAGGCATGATGGCAGTGCGTACTATGCGTGCGTGCCCCGGCCCTTTGATTGCTCGCCGGCCGGCCCGCTGGTGATGGCGGCCACCTAACCGACCACGTGAACGTGCGACGCCGACGTTGTGTTTGCGCTCCACGAAAGAATCGATCCCGCTATTAATGCTCGCGCCTCGTCGTCTATGTATACGCTCCATACATGCTGGTGCGCAGGGCTACGGAGTACTGTACTTGACTAGCTTGCTGTTGGCATTTACGCACACACACACCAAGCACGGTTGTTTGGGAGTATATGTTAGTATTTCGGTGACTTTGGCGTATATCCCATCTAACGTAGAATTAATAATACGGCCTTGGCGTACGTACAGAAGTACATTACGTTATCAGATTTCCACGGACTTGTCCGCTTGCCACGCATGTACTGCACTGCACTGTATTGTTCACTGGCCAATCTCCCTTTCTCCATCCTGCCGGTCCTCGTACAAGGCACAGTGGAAAAGAAGAGGGAAGGAAAACCATCCCGTGTCACACGATCAGCGCCGCGCGGCGCGCACCAAGGTCGGAGCTAGCTATTCCCTCCGTTCAAAAATATAAACGTTTTAGCTTTGTGAATCAATAGTATCTAAACGTCTTTTAGTGCATAGATTTATAGAGGTTCAGAGTAAACCTATACACTAAAAAGCGTCTAGATACATTCAGTTTATAAATCTAAAACGTCTTATATTTCTGAACGGAGGGAGTAGCTAGCTACTCGTAGCGGCAGCAAGTGAACTAGTGAAGTATAGATGTTTGGATGGTGGTTAAGGCCAACCCAAACGGGTCGACCGAAACAGTTCGTTTTCGCTCTTTCGGTTAGGCCGCGGTTACTTTTGGCTCGTGTTCCGATCTGTCCGGCCAGCCGTGCCCAGCGCTGACCCATCTGTCTATCTACCCTGTTGTCACATTTGACACCCTCGACAATGTGATGTTAATGGCGACGCGACGTCGGCTATCAGTGCTAGCGGCTTTCCGTGCGACCGACGTTTTCCGTAATCGTAGCTTTCCGTTTCCCGCGTACGCCTTCCTGGCTGTTTTCTGCCTTCGCCGCGGTCTATAAAAGACGACCACCGACGCGACTGAGACAACAAGCCAAGCAAGAGCAACCACCGTCGAAAAAAGCGCCAACCACCAGCAGCCATGCCTCACCGTAAGATCGCCAACTCGACCAAGATCAGGAGATGTGCCGCACCTGCTTCCAGGAGGCCGACATCGACATTGTCGACCTCTAGGCTATGTTGTTGTCCTAGCGCATGGCCGACGCAGAGGTAGTGGTCTTCGAGGAGGAAGGCCGTGTGGCCAAGACGGCACTGGGGCAGGTGGTGGAGGCGACCGCACAGGTGGTGGCCCAATGGACGGTGCGTAAGGTTACACCATGTCACCGCCAAGGAGGCGGTGGCCAAGGAGGCCGCATCAGCAGCCCTCCGCGAGATCCGCCACGAGGCAGCCATGACCACGCTGGAGGAGGTGGACAGGGAGGCCGCCAAGGTCGTCGTCCGTGAGCTTCTCCATGTCACCGCCACACGTAGTGCGATGGAAGCGGTGGAGCACGTCGCCGACGCGGCGGCGGATGTGCTGTGCGTAGCCTCTCGTCGACTGGGAGGAGACAGAGGTGGAGAACGACGACGAGGAGGGGGAGTTGGTGCAGGCGGAGGCGGAGGAGGAGGCGATCGTCATCCCCCTGCAGATCGCGCTGACACTAGGCCTCGGCCCCAACGGGTCTCCGGCGAGG
Source organism: Avena eriantha (assembly GCA_910589775.1). NCBI lineage: Eukaryota > Viridiplantae > Streptophyta > Magnoliopsida > Poales > Poaceae > Avena > Avena eriantha. Next base: position 505,405,506 of record OU342740.1, on the reverse strand, counting down.
GTGAACCCCTTGGCAGCAAGGGTGCCGACGGCGACGGAGCTGGCCTATCAGGAGGCGAGGGACCACTGGGCGGACGACATGGAGAAGACCCTGGCCAACCGAGCGGCGGTGGCCCGCATGAAGGCGGTGGGCAAGACGGAGGCTCGTGACCGAGCGCGCGACCGTTACCGCGAGCGTCTCCAGCAGCATGCCATCTGGACGACTAGGGCGACGATCGACGGGGCCAATGGCAGCGGCAACGGCGGCCACAACAACGACAACGAGTAGCTGTAGAGACGGCATCTTCCAGCAGTAGTAGTAGTCCTATTTTTATTTTGTTTAAATGTGTCTTTTTTATTTACATGGCTTAATGTAATGAAAAGCAAGTTTAAGTACTAATGAGACCCGAACGACCGACTGACGAATACCCGCGCGGTCCATGCGTTGTTCAGACCGACGCAACCGTTGTCAAAATTTGATAAACTAATGAACCAAACCAGACACCGCGTGAACGCGCTCGGGTTGGGTTGGCCCGGTGAGAGCAAGTACAATAAATCCTAGTCAGCTGGCTATAAGGATTAAAATACTATTTTCTTGCCTAGTTAGAAGAGAGAGAAAATGAGATTGGAAAAGAGTGGGCTCTCATGCAAGAGTCAGCTCTAACACGTGCTCCTAGGCACTTTGAGAGAGTGAAAGATGGACCATATAGTGCTAACGTAGTATATTTCTGTAGCTTATTATTATACATTCTAATTTTAAGTTGACTATAAATGGCATGGCATTTGGCTTATAGAGAGCGTCTGGCTATATATTGTCGTTGCTCTGAGATGGCCTAAATCACGCGCTACCTGTTCGGGCAGCCGAGGTGACCTGTTGGCGTGAACAGATATGGCCGTCCGTCCGTAGCGCCTGGCACTGGCTGGGTTTCGCTGATCACACCGAACAGTACCGCTACACGTCTAGGGAGACGGGCCGGTCGATGGGTTTCACCGCTGCCCCTTTCGTCGACCTTCCGCGCGTGCGGTCGTAGACGGGGGTTGCGTGAACGACTCGGTGGGTATATATACGGCGATGACAACCAAGTACCTATGTACTGTACGTGCGTGCGGGATGGGTCCAAATCAGGTGGAATTCATTCCCAGTACGGGCTACGGCGTGGACCTCGGTGCCAGCTTACCGGAGTCGCCTCCACTCCACTCACGGAAGAGTCCTGCATTGCATGCCTACGGCGACCACGACACAACGGAAAAACTAAAAAGCTGCAGGGTAGTAATCCACAGTGTGCTCCGCCCGTTTCGCAGCAGTAATACCTTCCGGCGATTTTTTTTTCCAGCGCTGTTGAAACGTCTTAGCAGCACGATCGAGTACTCTCCGGCACGGTAGTGGTATGGCTTCAGCGGGCCGGAGACGAGGATCGAGGATCAACAACGTGTCGCCACGCGAGGCAGACAGGCCCGGCCAAGTGTGTAGCCCGGACAAGGAAGGGCCCACACGTCATACCTGGTTCCCTCCTACTACTACTACTCGGCTGCTGTGTGGACCAAGCAGTTCAGCCGCGTGATCCGCCTCGGGTCATGCGCGCCCGCATCTTCTTCCCCAGGGAAAAAAGGTCGAGCGGCCTTTATTAACCCCCGATTAAGGTCCCGTTAATTATCGTGCTAATTCTTTCCAGCACAGGTCAATGCTAACTAACGCCCGAGTTAGTGGCAACTGACCAGCCGATGCAATCCAGGGAGAGGGACGGGCGCCACGTGGGCGAGACCCGTGGGCCACACCATAACCGCCGCTACCTCCGAACGTGGGGAGCAGCTCCTGCAAATTCGACCGCCGTTCTACTACTACTGGCACAGTGGCACTCGTGGCCTCGCAACTGTTTTTCGGAGAGGTCCGTGTTGCAAACTAAAACTAACAAATCCAATCCAGCTTAATTTTTTTTTGAGGGAACTTTCCTTTTTAATGTGAAGGGAGCTGCTAAACCGCAATATGGCCGGCCGCAAGCCCCCTCTTGCCGTGCCGCAACATCTTCGGTCACCGGTCCCCTCTTGTTGCGCCGCAACATTACCGGTCACCGGCATACTTCGCTACTCTGCCCGGCCGCAACAACCGGTCACCGGCCTTGCTGCCGCACCGCAACATTGCTAGGCGTCGGCCTCGTCCGCCGCATCGTAGCATTGCCGGGTGTCGGCCTCCTCTGTTACGCCGTAGCATTGCCGATTGCCCTTCTACCCAGATCGGGCCCGAGCGAGCCCAAATCAATCCTGCACCGTCACTGCAGGGCCCTAGCCGCATCACAGGCGCACGACACGACCTCTACTTCCGCACCTCCGTTAGGACGTCGCCACGTGTTATGCCGCTCCTCCACACGCGAGCCTCATATGGGCACCTGTGTTTGCCTCCTCCATGTGTTATGCCGCTCCTCCACACGCGAGCCTCATATGGGCACCTGTGTTTGCCTCCTCCATGGCCAGCCCAGTCAACGTTGGCGCTCGCCGAAGAGGACCTCGGGCTGCCGCCCGGACTCGGCATGCTTGGCCGCCCACGCCCCACACGCACGACCTCCGCCTACAGGAAGCTCTGCTCCGCCCCGCCACCGTGGCTCGGGCCAACGGCTGCGGCGGCGAGGGAGACCGGAGTAGATGGTACTGGCGACACGGTTCTAGGGTTCGCCCCGTATCGCATGGGGAGCTACGAGAGTGCTCTTCACTATTGGACCTACTCCCTCCGTCTAGAAATATAAAACGTTTTAGCTTTATAAAACAAACATAACTAGATGACTGGTAGTCTAGATACACTAGAACTCAGAGTGAACTTATATACATCCGGTGCAATTGATTAGCGCCGGACAGCGGTGTGGGCCGACCGCACAGTGGGCGAAGGGGAATGTAGTAGGAAGCGAACAAAATGTGGGCAAAGTACTGCCCTTTTTGCTGCTCCCAGCAAGCAGCTGGAGGGACGGCAAACGCAGGTGCAGGCAGGTGGTGGTGGGCAGCCGCACAAGTGCAGACGAGGAGGAGTGCGAGAAACGAAGCGATCTTGCTAGCCATGTGGATGTAACTGTGAACCAACGCTTGCTTCGGCCGATGATCCTACCACATTGCGATTGCTATTTTGTTGATTAGTGGCTTTACTAATGAGTGTGATGCATTGGTGGCATGGTAAAGTCCCATGCTATGGACAGTTGGAACAAGAACAGCTGGAGACTGCAACAGAAAGCAACAGTTTAGCTGAATTCTGCCTTTCCATGTTTTTTCCTGGCCTGCAAGACTACTACCAAGATCGATCAACAAAAACAAAAGCTGGCTGGCTAGCCCCAATCCACTAGTATGTTCCATAGCTTGAAACAAACGAAAAGACAGACCAGAGTCGAGCTTGAACTTGAACTACACCAAGCAGCAGTTTCAGAACGAATTTTAAGCAGCAAAAGACGTCTCTACTTCCTTTCTTTTTTTCTTTACCTTTTTGTCTTCCCTGGCTACTAGTACCAAGCAGGTCGATCTTTCTCGCTAATCCGAAGACCGGAACCGTCTCCACTGGAATCAACCGAAAGGAGCGCAAAATAAAGCGGCCGGATCGCTTGCTTGCTTGCTCTGCTTTGCTTTCACGAACCTGGCTTCTTGGACGAGAGGAAGGGATCTGACACGGCGGAGAGCTCCACGTCCTCGAACGGCGCGGGGAGGTTCAGATCAATGAGGTCCAGCCCTTTGATCGCGGCGGCAGCAGGATCAGCAGCGCCCGACGCGGCCACGGCGGCGGCCGAGCAGAGCTGGGACCGCCTGTGGCCGCCCAGAGCCTTGCCCGACGCGAACGCGCGGAAGCAGTAGGGGCACACGTGCGCCGGCTTGGAGCCCTCGCCATCGCATTCCGCCAATGGCTGCAGGTGGGTAGTAGGAGGAGGAGGAGGGAGTGGCGCGCAGCAGCCGCCCCTGCCGCCGCGCACGTGGCTGGCGCGGTGGCCGCCCAGGGCCTGGTACGATCGGAACACCTTCTTGCACGCGGGGCACTGGAACTCCGTGCGCTTCTGCACGAGGACCTTGTCGTCGTCGTCGTCGTCGGAGTCGGCGCCGTAGGAGTACGGCCACGGCAGCGCGGGCCAGGTGTCGCGGGAGAGCATCACGAGGGAGCGCGCGACGTCCTCCTCGGGCGTGGCGGCGTCGGAGAGCGAGCTGACCGGCTCTGCGTCGCCCGATCCGACATGCGCGCGCTTGGCGTCCGGCGGCGACGGGTACTCCGCCTCGCTCTCGCGATCTGAGAAGTCGGCCTCGGCGAGGCGGACCCTCCGCTTGGGCTTGTCGCGGAGCACGTACCCTCCCTGGACGGCGCTCTTGGCTGCGGCGGCGGCGTCGTCGTCCCCGTGCGCGAGGGAGGTGGAGGCGGAGGAGGCGGACGAGATCTGCGACCTGGCGGCTGCCATGGAGTGGGAGCGCATGTGGCCGGCGAGGGCGCGCGGGCTGGCGAAGCGGCGGTAGCAGAGCTTGCATGTGTTCTTGGCCATGGCGATCGATGGATGGAGAGCTCGGAGCGAGCGAGAGAGTAGCTAAAAATACAAGCTTGAGAGAGGAGGAAGGAAACGGAGTGTGCGAGAGAGTAGGAGGGCCAAGGAGGAGCCGCCTCCGTGGGGGTCTGGGGAAGTTGGAATATAGCGGAACTGCCAAGCTTCCACCATCAGGTTTTCCCTTTTGCGCCCCACCCCACCCCACCCTCAGGTTTTGTGGACGCCTCCTTGTATTCTTCAGTTATTACTGTATGCGCGTAAGTATCCGGAGTATTTTTGAGTTATCGTTCTGAATTAATGGTATTGTACTGTATTTATTAGTAGTAGTACGAAAAATATGTAGTACTGAATCTAATGTTTGTGCTGTGAATGCGCGTGGTCCACGGAACATTCTTTGGTATACTAGCTGCATTGCTCTTCTGGCAGCAGGAATCAAGTCATTATTTGTTACCATACAGGAATACGCGGCTTCATAATTTGCTACTACCTATGCATGCGAGCGAGGTGTATGTTGCCCATACTCTCAATGCAGGAATTCCGAGCATGATTTGGAAGGTGTCTACTAGGCTAGCGCATGCATGGCTGTCAATTCCTGATCCCTTTCCCGGAGTTGCTGAATACACCAAGGCTTTCCTTGCAAAACCAGGACGGCATGGCATGCGACCCGGATCGGGAGTTCCTTCCTTGCTTCCGTCCTCCACCTTGTTGAGTGAGTTGAGTAGGGTAGGGTAGATGAAGAGCTGGGAGTAGGATGGGAACAAACAAATGGTAGGTGACAAGAAGGTTGGGAGGGCCGGGGAGAGAAGGAAGGAGAACATTGGTGGAGTGTTGCTTGGGGCATCACTGGGTGCCAAATTAATCTCTCATCAGCTGTGGCCTGTGGGGATCTACTAAATCGGATGGCAGTGTTCACGCAAGAGTCACTTACACTGCACCACTGTTTTTTAGCGCCTTTTTCATCACATTATAAAGAGTCACACTACCTACTATGCCCAAGGTGGTGGGGAGCCAAGCCAGGGACGATCTCGATACGGTTTAGGAGGCGACGATTACTCCGGTACTACTGCTCCCGTCGCCTACGCTGCCACCGTGACCGTGTCACGCGCGCGTCTCGTCAGACCGACCGACAAGCCCGGCCGCTGGAAAAATCTCTACTACGTACGTTTCGATCTCCTGGCCCTGTAACTTCTCATGCAGACTGCAGAGGATCGGATCTCACGTCCATTTCTCTCTACCACCGCAGAGCGTGGCGGTACTATGCGAGAGAGCAGCATATGTGCGTGCGCGGTGCGAGACGTGGATCGGAGACGCCTTTGGTCCGTCCGTCCGTTCCAACTAACCGCTTTGCCAGATTTCTCTGCCGAGTAGTATTATGGGTCGCGCACACAGCGCAACTGGTGCGTGCGCGGGTCGATGATCTAGTACACGATCGATGATTACCCCACTAAACACCACCAGTACCTATCGATCTGGCCACTCCTCCAGTCCAGGCTCCAACAAAGTTTATACTATGGAGTACTACTAACCGCTACCACGATCCACCTAAAAAAAACGCTGCTATAATCTAGTACTGGAGTATAGTAATATCCGGCAGTATTGCAGCTCAAGCTTAGCATTGTTACTCTGATACCTATCCCGTCGTCAGGTTGACACTAGCGCATACTACTTCCATCGACGACAGGGGACGTGTTTTGACCTTGTTTATACAAAATATATGTATGCTAGTATTAAATTCGTAGTAGTACTACATTTAAAATCACGATGAAATATGTTTTCATCTTATATCTTTTATTAGTTTAAAAACTATTACTAGTACTTTTTTTTGCAAGGAAAAACTATTACTAGTACATTTTTTTGCAAGGAAAAACTATTGCTAGTACATTTTTACGTAAACTCGGATAAAGTTTGGGATAATTTGACTTTTGGGGAAAGTTGGAGGTACAAAGGGAGTATGTATTTTGTACTCCTATATTGATTCGGCTGGCAATCTACGTAGTTCGTACAAGTAGTGGACTGGTACCGCTGCTACAAGTCAAGCAGGCGGCTCTCGTCTTGAATACGAGGCAGCTGGGCTAGGCGAAGTGAGATCATCCATCCGTCCGTAGGCCAGCAGCGTGTTGTTGCTCGTATTCTAGCGGAGTTCTTCCTCCGCCTCAGGCTTCGTTTCTCCGTCGTCTTCCCGGTGTCTCCGTTCCCGTCTGCTCCGGGTGCCCGTCCACAGCCTTCTTTATCAGAGTTTTCCAGGGAGGAGCATTCATTCCGTCGCGTGATTCCTCGTAATCTCGAGCTGGTTTTCATTTTGGGTCGTAATTCTGGCAAGTGCCACTGCTTTCTTTTTTCTTCCCGCTGTCTGCGGTTGAAGTAGAAACAAATGAAAGGAGCAAAACTAGCCTGGCGTAAAGTGGAAACAGCTACTAGTACGTAGCCTGCACGGCTGCACTGCACTGCAGCATGCCTAGCTGTGGGAAGGAACGGTGATTTCTGTTGAGACGCGAATATGCTGCCGTGAAAAGCGACGTCGTTCTAAATTTAGGCCGCTGCTTGAAGCGATGCAAATTAAACGCCGAGAATTATGACCGGAGATGAAACTCCATGCAAATGTGTGGTCACAAGCTATATGCTGCACACGATCCAACATTTCCAGCACTGACACACAGTACGATCGTCATAATCTCAAGTTGCGCTCTGCTAAACGTGTTACTGTACATATTAGGACAACGATCGTGTTCATTGGTGCAAAGCCCTTGATTTTAGTTTGTCGGATGTGCAATGCAATCGATTTGGTTACCGACTGAAATACCGCGCCTTATTGGTTAGTATTTAACTCGAATTTCCCACACCTCCTCGACACATGCTTTCGCTTACCGATACAACCGTGAAACCATCGCTTGGCCAACAACACAAATCTAACCCAAAAGAAGAAAACAAAGAAAACAAAGAGAAAACAATGGCAACACTCGCATAACGACGAAAAAAAGGAAATGGCTCTCTGCCACTGCGCCCGTCGGAGAATTTGTTGGAGATATGCCCAAGAGGCAATAATAAAAGTGATTATTATTATATCTTTGTGTTTATGATGAATGTTTACATCCCATGCTATAATTGTATTATTAGGAAACACTAATACATGTGTGTTTTGTAAACATAAGAGAGTCCCTAGTAAGCCTCTTGTTGAACTAGCTTGTTGATTAATTGATGATCATGGTTTCCTGATCATGGACATTAGGATGTGATTAATAACAAGGTTATGTCATTAGGAGAATGACATGATGGACACACACCCATAGTAAGTGTAGCATAAGATCAAGTCATTAAGTTCGTAGTGATATAAGCTTTCAAATACATAGTAATCTAATCCTTCGACCATGAGGTTATGTTAATCACCATCATCGGATGGATGCTTTGATGACATCAAACGCTGCTTCGTAACTGGGTGGTTATAAAGGTGTCATTGGGTATTCTGAAAGTATGTGTTGAAGCGCATGAACCAAGATTGGGATTTATCCATCCATATGACGGATAGATATGCTCTGGGCCCTCTCGGTGGAATGTCATCTAGATAGCTTGCAAGCATGTGACTAGGTCACAAGGGATGACATATCACGGAACGAGTAAAGAGTACTTATCAGTAACGAGGTAGAACTAGGTATGGAGATGCCGACGATCAAACCTCGGATAAGTATAGTATCACGAGACAAAGGGAATTGGTTTCGTATGTAAGTGGTTCAATCGATCGCGAAGTCATCGTTGGGTATGTGGGAGCCATTATGGATCTCCAGGTCCCGCTGATGGTTATTGATAGGAGATGTGTCTCTATCATGTCTACATATTCACGAACCGTAGGGTGACACACTTAAGGTTCGAAGTTGTTTTAAGTAGACATGGAATGTGCGTAGGAGACCGAATGTTGTTCGGAGTCTCGGAATGGATCCGGGACATCACGAGGAGATCCGGAATGGTCCGGAGAATAAGAGTCATATATAGGGAATCATTTTCTGAGTTAGGAAATGTTCCGGAGTGTTTGTATGAGGATTCTAGAAGGTTTCGGAATGTTCCGAAAGGTTCTAGAAGATATCTTGGAGTTTGCTTGAAAATCAAGATAGGGATCAAGGAGTCCTGGTGGGTCAAGACAAGGAGTCGTGGGGGAGGAGGACTCCTCCCCCCACTCCCCAATCCGCCGGCCTAGAGGAGGGGAGTCCTACAAGGACTCCCCCTCCCCAAGGCGCCCTCCCCCCTTAAATAGAAGGGCAGGGGCGCCCCCTCCTCCCTTGCTCTCATAACTCCAATCTCTGCCGCCTCTCTCCTCCACCTTTCTTCTACACAGGCATAGGCGAAGCCCTGCAGAATTCTCTACTCCTCCACCACCACCACGCCGTCGTGCTGCTGGGATTCCGTGGAGAAGATCTACTACCTCCGCTGCTCGCTGGAACAGGGAGAGGAAGGTCTGCTTCGACTCCGCACGTGTGACCGACTGCGGAAGCGCTGCCGAATCGCGGCGCCAGAAGAATCGTCCACTTGACCGACTGCGGAAGCACTGCTGGAACGTGACGCCGGAAGGATCGTCCACACGATCTTGAGATCGGCAAGTGATCGACTACATCAACCACGAGATCTAATCTCGTTAACGCTTTCGGATCTACGAGAGTTAGTTTCTATCTATCTCGTTGCACATGTCTAAAAGATTAGATCTTGGCTTTTATCTAGATTAGATCTGGGTTTTGTTCGTTCTTGCGGTAGAAATTTTTTGTTTTCCATGCTACGAACCCTTCAGAATTTCCACCGCACTCCTAGCACTCCAAAGCGCCACGTACTAAGCAACATCTCCAAGAAGGGAATCGACGACGAAGACGCTGCCGCCCGAACCGTTCCAAGGGTTATCCCGAAATGTGTTCTAGGGTTTCACTTGGTACGCTACTGGGTGGGAAAGAGGTACACCTGAAGCCCTTCAGGAAGGATGACGACACGTGCATGCACCGCGTTGGTGCCGAGACGACAAGGATTTCTCCCGATCCCTTAAAAAACCAAACCCCCGGATGTTCCGTAGCACTCCACCGTACAATGGTCTTGCAGTCATCACCCACGTCTCACTGTGGCCCAAGTTGTGTGGCCGAAGAACAGAAACGAGGAGACTTCAGCGTGGTCGACGGAGCAAAGGCATGCAGGAAGGAACTACCTCCACCTCCGGAAGGCAGTAGCCAGATGCAGTAGCAAGGGCAAACCGCCTTTTGGCCCGAAAGATCCCAAATAGGCCAGCAAAGCCCTCGTCGTCGCATTGCAGCAAGGTCACGATTGACACCGTCAACGCCCACACCAGCCCCTACTTCGACGTTTACCGGGAGAGATGCTACCGCACCGGGCAGCCTGCCCAAGTCTAGATGGGGCAAGGCGGGCCTAGATTTGGGCCAGGAACGTGGGCCCCGCCAGCCAGCCGCCGCATCCCACCGCGAAATGGCGGCAACACCACGTCCTTGGCCACCCACACTAGCAACGTAAAGCTCCACTGCTATGTCGGGCCGCCGCCTGGGGACACCACCCGTTGCATCGCTATCCCGCGCATGAACGGTGACGACGGGTAGAGGCTGAAGTCCGCCACTGCAGCACCGCCCGGGGCTCCCCCAACAGCGGAAGGGAGAAGGTGGGGAGGGGAGTGGCGGCTAGGCCGGTCGCCTGCGAGGGATAGCTGGTCGCGAGACGGAGAGGGTTTTCTCCCTTCCAACACCCTCGGTAATGAGTTCCCATGCGAAAAATCTCCTATAGCTCGAAATCATTCTAGGTGGTTAGGCCAATCTAAACCCTGTGAGTACTCTATTATCCTCTAACATGAAGGAGATATGCCCTAGAGACAAATAATAAAGGGGTTTATTGTCACATATCATTAGTTCATAATAGTTTTATATCATGCTATAACTGTATCAAGCAGACACATTGATATAGGTGTGCTATATAAAAAAATCTAGGTCCCTGGTAGCCTCTATTCAACTAGTTCATTAGGCAGCTGATGGTCAAGTTTCCTAATCATGGTGCTATTAGAACCAACTGATAATAAAGTCATATCATCTGGAATAATGTGATAGACATTTCCCACCGATGATTGTTGCAACACGATCATGTCACTTAGTTCACATTGTAATTATTAGAAACGAAGTGTCCTAATCCTTAGACCGGGATATCATATTAATCACTATTACCAGAGGATTGCATTGACTGCATCAACCGTCATTTCTATGACTAGTTGACCATAAAGGTGCATGTTGGGTAGTCCAAAGGAGCAGGTTGAGGCCTATGCATTAAGATCGGTATTTGTTCTCCTGTGTGACGGGAAGATACACTGGACCCACTCGGTCAATTACATTCATTAGATGCGCAGCGTATGACTAGGTCATGGGGATGGAATTTCACGTGAGTAAAACAATACTTGTTGGAAACAAGTTTGAACAAGGTATCATGATGCCGATGATTAGATATCAGACAAGTCTTGTATCGCATAACAAAGGGAATTGGACATATTGTTTAAGGTTCGACACAATGGTGATTCGTGGATTGCATAGGGGTCAACATGGGCATCCTGGTCCCGATGTTGATCATTGATCGAGATCATGTCTATGACATTCCCGAACCATAGGGAAACACGCTTAAGGGCACTACGATGCTTGGAGATCCTCCTCTAATATGGAATCACAAAAGAGAGAGAAATCAGAATCGTTCAGGAGAGATCCGAAGTTGTTTGAAGAAAGAAGGAAAGGAAAAGACTGAAAGGTGTTTCAGATAAATGACAATTTATAATATGCATTTATTATATATTAATTGTGAATTATAATTGTGAATTAATATATACTAAATAAATATTTAAATTAAGATTTATAAGGAAAATTCCTTATTAGGCCAAAACCCCATAGGGAATTGGACCAAGAAGAAGTCACTAGAAAAAGATAGCAAAAAATGCACAGGCAGCCCACACAGCAGGTGGCGGCCAGAACAGGGCGCTACACGAGGCGGCACATAGCCTGCCACCGCCAGCGGGCCGCAGTCGGCCAACCCACCAAGGCTAGAGCGGGCACGGGCAGGCTCTGGGAGCACGGTGGGCCAACTGTGGCCCACCTAGCCGCTGATCTCTGCGTCGCTTCACCGCCTCAAGCCGTTGTGGCGAGCTAGGCCGCGGGCAGGTGCTCCGGCCCACCCAACCGTTGTTGGCTGCCGCGTGGGCGCGTGCTAGGCTAATAATGAATTCATATCATCTAGAATGATGTGATGGAAATTTACCACCGATGATTGTTGCAATACGATCATGTCACTTAGTTCACGTTGCAATTGTCAAAAACAGACTATCCTAATCCTTAGACCATGAGATCATATTAATCACTATTACTGGAGGATTGCATTGACTGCATCAACCGCCATTTCCGTGACTGGGTGACCATAAAGGTGCATCTTGGGTAGTCCAAAGGAGCAGGTTGAGACCTATGCATTAAGATCGGGATTTATTCTCCTGTGTGACGGGAAGATACACTGGGCCCACTCTGTAAATTACATCCATAAGATGCGTAGCGTATGACTAGGTCATGAGGATGGAATTTCACGTGAACGAGTAAAACATTACTTGTTGGAAACGAGATTGAACAAGGTATCATGATACCGATGATCAGATCTCGGACAAGTCTTGTTTCGCGTAACAAAGGGAATTGGACATATCGTTTAAGGTTCGACACAATGGTGATTCGTGGAGTGCATAGGGGTCAACATGGGCATCCCGATACCGCTGTTGATTATTGATCGAGATCATGTCTATGACATTCCTGAACTATAGGGAAACACGCTTAAGGGCACTACGATGCTTGGAGATCCTCCTGTAATATGGAATCACAGAAGAGAGAGAAATCAGAATCGTTCTAGAGAGATCCGAAGTTGTTAGGAGAAAGAAAGAAAGGAAATGAGCGAAAGGAGTTTCGGATAAATGGAAATTTATAATATACATTTATTATATATTAATTATGAATTAATATATACTAAATATTTAAATTAAGATTTATAAGGTAACTTCCTTATTAGGCCAAAACCCCAGAGGGATTGGCCCAAGAGGAATTCACTACAAAAAGATAGCAAAAAGGCAGTGCGTGTGGGCCAGGCAGCCCACACAACATGTGAGTGGGAAGAACAAGGCGTTGCGCGGGGCGGCACATAGCCTGCCGCCGCTAGCATGGCGCAGTCTAGCCCACCAAGGCTAGAGCGGGCAGGCTTCGGGAGTGCGGTGGTCCAACCGCGGCCCACTCGGTCGCTGATATCTGCGTTGTGGCGAGCTAGGCCATGTGCAGGCGCTCCGGCCTACCCAATCGTTGTTGGCTGGCACGCGGGCGTGCACTGGGCCATGAGGCTGGCTAGCCCGGTTGGTCACCGCCGCCGGCTGTCGGTGTTGCTTCTTGCTGGGTTGGCTCTGGCCGGCCCACCCGGCTGGGATCTGGCCCAGCCGGCTAGCTTACCCCTTTTCCCCTACTTCCTTTGTCTTTTTAGTTGCACATGGGACTCCCAAAGGGGAGGAAACACCTCTCTCCGCCTATATAAAGGGGTGTCCATGGGAGGGATGAAGCAAACCCAACATATATTCTCTAAGGCACTTTTCCTTATTAGAGAAAATCCCCCTCTCTCTCTCAGTTGCCTTTATGGTGGCACGGTCCCGGAGAAGGATTGTACATGCAAAGCCAACACCCCTGTGGCAATGTCGTTGTGCTTCAAGGATTCCATCCATGAGGTATACTTCCGCAACCTCGGTAGGGATCAGAGCCCGGGAGTCGTTGTATTGCACCTTATGTGTGTGATAACTCGGGGGAGCTACTGTTAGCAGCGACTAGACCATCGTGCAAGGACCTCGACAATGGGTGATGTGCCAGTAGTTTCATGACCTTGAGGTCGGACTTGTACGAGTACATCATCTACGCTCCTGCATGAGCGTAACACTCTCTCAGTCTTTAAGGGTATGTTACCGCTGTCTTCCTTCATTATTGTATTACTTCTAGATAGATCCTGGACATTAGGGTGTTCCAACATAGTAAATTTTTTGTTATCTGCTGTGAAAATCCTTCATAAGATCTCATGGGATTTATAATAACCCTTATTTTTAGGTTTTGGATGAACAAATTATGCCGAGCAGATCCTAAAAAACTGTGTGGGCCTTAATTTTTTTAAGGGAGCGGAAAAATCGACGAACTATCCCATAGATGCCCAGGTTGGGTGGCCATTTTGTCGGTGCCGTGCATGCATGGAAATCCTTGGCACACTGAAATTTCACCTGCGTGCTTCCACCCTCCTCCCTCATCACCGTGTCCCAACATCGATTTTGGCCGTTGCCCCGACTACATGTCGTGGAAAGTCGTCCGTGATCTACTGCTGCCCATTCCACACATGGAGGAGCTCGAGGCTCGTAGGTCCTTGGTATCCCGCCCGTTGTGGAAGTAAACGAGCTCGCGGCCACCATGGATCCTATGTGGAGCTCTATAGTGTGCCCCAAAAGGGCGGCGTCTTGAGTTAGGTGGTCCGATTTGAACGCGTCGGAGTGGTATCCCCCTCCTTCTTCTGATTTGACCACGGCACCCCGATTGGACCATGCAGTGATTTCAGAGATAATTTCTCTTTGTTTTAGAGATATTGGCAAATTCTCGCAGTCGGTTCGCTTTTGAGATAGGTTATTATTGCTTATTGTACATGGATTCGACTTTTAGTTTGAGGGAGCATTTTTTACGAGGACTCGTCATCGTTGGATGATTTGGATATTGAAAACTTGATGCATGATGAAGATATCGAACAACTGCTTGTTTTATGCACCGTGAAGGAGAGCAAAAGAAGTGGCAAGGATTGATAGTTGGTCGTATTTGCATCCCACAGAATCAAAGTCTTAGACACAACATGCTATTTCGCCGTGGTTCCCACCTACCCGCCACATCTATTATGTAGGAAATATTAAATGTGTGGAGATTTATTTGTGAAAATTGTGGAAGTTTGCAAGACAAACTCTCGCTTGTGTCCATGGGAGGAATAAAACAAACGCAACATATATTCTCTAAGGCACTTTTCCTTATTAGAGAAAATCCCTCTCTCTTAGTTGCCTTTATGGTGGCATGGTCCCGAAGAAGGATTATACACGCAAAGCCAACACCGCAATGGAAATGGCGTTGTGCTTCAAGGATTCCATCCATGAGGTCTACTTCCGCAACCTCGGCGGGGATCGGAGCCCGGGAGTCGTTGTATTGCACCTTATGTGTGTGATAACTCGGGGGAGCTGCTGTTAGCAGTGATCAGACCGTCGTCCAAGGACCTGGACAATGGGTGACGTGCGAGTAGCTTCGTGACCTTGAGGTCGGACTGGTACGAGTACATCATCTACGCTCCTGCATGAGCGTAACACTCTCTCAGTCTTTAAGGGTATGTTACCGCTGTCTTCCTTCATTACTGTATTACTTCTAGATAGATCCTGGACATTAGGGTGTTCCAACATAGTAATTTTTTTGTTATCTGCTGCGAAAACCCTTCATAAGATCTCATGGGCTTTAAAATAACCCTTATTTTTAGGTTTTGGATGAAAAAATTATGCCGAGCAAATCCTAAAAAACTGTGTGGGCCTTAATTTTTTTAAGGGAGCGGACAAATCGACGAACTAGCCCATAGATGCCTAGGTTGGGTGGCCATTTTGTCGGTGCCGTGCATGCATGGAAATCCTTGGCACACTGAAATTTCACCTGCGTGCTTCCACCCTCCTCCATCATCACCGTGTCCCAACATCGATTTTGGCCGTTGCCCCGACTACATGTCGGCGGAAAGTCGTCCGTGATCTGCTGCTGACCATTCCACACATGGAGGAGCTCGAGGCTCGTAGGTCCTTGGTATCCCGTCCGTTGTGTAAGTAAACGAGCTCGTGACCGCCATGGATCCTACGTGGAGCTCTATAGTATGCCCCAAAAGGGCGCCGTCTTGAGTTAGGTGGTCTGATTCGAACGCGTCGGAGTGGTATCCCCCTCCTTCTTCAGATTTGACCACGGCACCCCGATTGGACCTTGAAGTGATTTCAGAGATAATTTCTCTTTGTTTTAGAGATATTGGCAAATTCTCGTAGTCGATTCGATTTTGAGATAGGATATTATTGCTTATTGTACATGGATTTGACTTTTAGTTTGAGGGAGCATTTTTTACAAGGACTCGTCATCGTTGGATTATTTGGATATTAAAAACTTGATGCATGACGAATATATCGAACAACTAATTGTTTTATGCATCGTGAAGGAGAGCGAAAGAAGTGGCAAGGATCGATAGTTGGTCGTATTGATACGTTGCAAACGTATCTATAAATTTTGATGTTCCATGCTTGTTTTATATCTATTTTCTTATGTTCTGTCCACACTTTACAGTACTTTTACACATTTTTTGGAACTAACCTATTAACAAGATGGCACAGTGCTAGTTGCCTGTTTTCTTCTGTTTTTGGTTCCAGAAAAGCAAGAAAATGAATATACTCGGAATTGGACGGGACAAAAGCCAAAGTCAATATTTTACCGGAAGACACATGGAGTCCGAAGGAGAGACGAAGGGAGGCCACAGGGTGGCCACACCACCCCTTTGCACGGGCAACCCTAGGCCGCTCCTGGGAATAGTGTGGGCTCCCTGGCTGGCCACCGACCTTGCCACTTCGCATATAAGAAGCCCCCGGGACGAAAACCCTAAATCGAACAGTCTCCAGCCACGAAAAGTTCTGCAGCACCGCCGCCACCGCAAGGGAGATTCGGGGGATAGAAAGTCTCTGTTCTGGCACCCTGTCGGGACAGGGAAGTGCCCCCGGAGCCATCTCCATCGATCTCCACCACCATCTCTATCGCCGTTGCTGATTCCCATGATGATGAGGGAGTAGTTCTTCCTCGAAGCTAAGGATTCTATAGGTAGCTATGTGTTCATATCTCTCTCTATGCATGATCATATTGTGATCATGAGATTTGTAATCAAGTATACCTACCTTTATACTCAAGTGCTTTAATAGATCTCTACTCTCCCCATGTGTGTGAAAGTGACAGCGTGCACACCATGGTGTCACTTAGGCTAGAGATTACGATTACTTATTATGAGTTATATTTGGAGTTGGATGTTTCTATGAAATTGTGGTGTTTGTTGGAACCATCTAGATCTCAAGGTGACAGTGTGGGGTTATCTAGATGGGGAAAGCGGAATTTGAGGAGTGCTGTTATAGCCCTACCATGGATTAGAGTGTCCAACCAGAGAGTAGTTCAGAGTAGTATCATAAAGAGAAGATACTTATATGAGAGTGTTTACTAGTGAAAGTATGATCCTTAGGCCTCGTTTCTAAGCATTGACACACCATTTGCAATTAGATCTGTTACATGTTTGCTTGCTTCCATCTTTATTTTAGATTGCTTTTAGTCTCTTCCCACGTCAACCACACGCCATCAACGCTATTTTTTGGCACCGTTACCACTTATAATTATGCATACCACTTGTATTTCACTATCTCTTCGCCGAACTAGTGCACCTATACACCTGACAAGTGTATTGGGTGTGTTGGGGACACAAGAGACTTCTTGTATCTTGATTGCAGGGTTGCTTGAGAGGGATACCTTTGACCAGTTCCTCCCTGAGTTCGATAAACCTTGGGTGATCCACTTAAGAGAAAACTTGTTGCTGTTCCACAAACCTCTGCACTTGGAGGCCCAACAACTGTCTGCAAGAATATAAGTGCGTAGACATCACGTATTTGCATCCCACAGAATCAAACGCTTGGACACAACATGCTATTTCGCCGTGGTTCCCACGTACGCCACATCTCTTATGTAGGAAATATTAAATGTGTGGAGATTTATTTGTGAAAATTGTGGAAGTTTGCAAGGTAAACTCTCGCTTGTTTACTCGCTGGAGGAACACTACTGGCGTTATTGGGTTTAGCCCATATCAGAATATCTTGATGGCTATGTGGGTTATTGCATATGGTATCCCGACGGACTAAACCAACGGTTATCTTCACATTGGAGAAGATGCTACTCTCAAGTGTGTGTGTAGAGTTTTGTCGAGAAAATTGTCCGGGCCTTCGGTCTGATGTATCTCCAAGCTCCCACTAAAGAGGATACAAAGAGAGTGATTATAATTAATGAGAGAATAGATTGGTCAGACATGCTTTGTAGCATTAACTATATGCATTGGAGGTGGAGGAACTGTCCAAAGGTATGCACAAATAGTACACAAGAAAAAGTCACGATCAAACAATTGTGCTTGAGGCCGTGGCATTCGATGACTTCTGGATTTGACATTATTTCTTTAGGTTGTTGATATCACTCAAATACACAATTTCTTGAAGTGGTTTCACTTTTTGTTAGGCTTGCTAGTGTAGATGCTCTAGCTTCCAACTACATCGTCAATGAGGAAGCTCGGTTCGTTATTGTTTGAGCTCCTGCTCATTTCTAGGATAGGAAACCCTCAACAATATCATGATGACATGTATTTTTAAATATGATCATCGAGGATAAGAGGGATTTGAACTTGGAGTTATTCTATGAAAATGTAGGTAGTCATGTTAAGCCAACAAAAAATCTGGATTATATCCACACATTTATTGAGATGTGCCAGCATAAGGATCCGCCACGCATTCCCAACTTCGAGATGACCTCACTGAGAACCACTAGTTGTATGGACAATAATATCCCTCCTTTATTTGTTTGATTTCCTATTCGTTCATGTGTGACTTGAACAATTATTTTCCCTCAGAGCCATTTATTATTTATTTAATTACTGTAATTTAATTTGAACAATTATTATAATTTAATCTGAACAATTATTGTAATTATTTTCCGTCAGAGCCATTTATTAAAACATTTATAGTTTAGCTTTATTATTTTCATATTACACTTTGTTTATCCAAAATCACACATACACATGGGTTGAAATGTGAAAAATTGTTTTAAGGTGTCAGCTAGAGTCATTGGAAGTCGTAGCCCTTCACTATCTTCATACACCTTAACTCCTATGTCCCAAACTTAGAATTTCTATTCCTGCAAAATTAGACTTGAAGTATTTAGATGTTATCAAGTTGAAATCCAAATTTGAGAATCTCATCTGGAATTTCATGGGGATTTGGTGGTAATCGCACAATACTAGATATCATGTAGGGTTGGTGCGGATAGTTCGGATCAAGGACGGGAGGCGGCAATGGAAAGCCTTATGATGAATTTACATCACACCCAAGATTTGGAGCTCCGAGGGATGCTAAAAAAGAGTTGCGTGCTAATTACAGGAGACCCACTGAACATGTCGGATGGAATCAGCGGGAGAGTAATTTATGCCTCCTTTGACCTATGATGGCATTAAAATGATGGGTTCGTTGCATGGAAATTTCCTCGGAATAGCAAGGAGAATACATAGCAAGATTGGATATACGAGATGTATGTAATAAGAAGATAGATCTAATCTAGTTACCCTCAAAGAACATGAACAGTTAATGGTCCAAAGAACATGGGCGATGTAGTTGTTAACTTGCGTCGGTTCAAACCTATGGAGTCATGCAATCCGGAAGGACCTCCGGTGGTATCCACATGTTCCGTCTTGGTAGCGTCTCCTCCTTCTTGATCTTGCAAGAGAGAGAGAGAGAGAGAAGATGTTTGTGAGATTCTGGTTGCACAATGGCAGCACTGACTATGGTGGAGAAGAAATTCAGTAGGGCTTTGACGTGCTTCTTTACGGAGGAAGAGGGAGAGAATATGAGAGATAGGGGAGGCGGCGGCCAGAGCTCAAGGTGGATGCGCCCCAGCCGCCTCCCCTATCTTATATAGGTAGGTAGGGGGCATCCTTGCCTTTGCCCCCTCCAATATGATGGGTAGCAGCGGCTCAAAGGGGGAGAGGGAAACCCTCCCCCTCCGACGCGCCCCTTTAGGGTTTCCAACCCTACGCCATATGGCCCTAGGAGGCTATGGAGCCATGGCCCAGTAGGTCCGAGGTGCCCCTATAGGGCCCATGTGGCCTCACCTTGCGGGTGGACCAGCACGCGTGGACCACCAGGAACACTCCAGAACATTCCGGTCTCACATAATATTTCGAAGTCTTCTCAAAAACCTAAACTTTCCATATACTTTTCTCTACCTTCGGACCATTCTGAAGCTCCTAGTGGTATCAAGGATATCATATGAGACTCCAAATCAACACTTGATTTCACTATCTATAATCTCATCGAAAACTAGCGACACTAAAGCATTAAGTGTGTGACCCTACGCGTTCGAGAACATCAGATATGATCGAGACACATCTCCGATCAATAACTATTAGTGAGACTGAGTATGTCCATAGTGGTTCCTAAATATTAAATGGAGTTTTTATTAGTTAAACCACAATGTCGAGGATTTAATCAATTCGGTATTCGATTCCCTTTGTATCGTGATGTATCACTTGCTCGATATTTGATCATCAGTATCTCAATACCTAATTCATTCTCGTCACCAACAAATTCTCTTTACTCATACCATAGTATAGGACCCCCTTGACTAAACACATAAGTCACATGCTTGCAAGCACTAGGATGCTATACTACTGAGAGGGCTGGGAGATATCTCTCCATCATATAGAGTGACAAATCTCAATCTTGATTCGTGCAACTCAACAGACACCATTAGAGGTACTTGAAAGCCACCTTTATAATCACCCAGTTACATATTGAAGTTTGATATCAATAAAGTATTCCTCCAATGACAGGTAGTTACACAATCTCATGGTGTAAGAAAATAATACTTGACATTCACAGAAAGCGATAGAAATCAAATCTGCACGATACAATCAGGAGCTATGCTTATTATCATGTATATCCATCACATAATTCTCCTAATAACATGATCTCATTATGAATCAACATCAAATGTTCATGGTTAGGAATCCTTAACCATCATTTAATCAATGAGCTAGTTAAGTAGAGGCTTACTAGGGACGTGGCGTTGTTCATATCTACACATGTACTATGATTACAATCAATACAATTATAGCATAGAGAATAAATATTAATCATGAACAAGGAAATATGACTAGTGAGCACTTTGTTATTGCCTCTGGGGCATATTTCCAACATAAAACTGAAGGGATTCATAGAAACAATAATTTTTCATGACTAGTGCAACACCAATGCCAAGATCTAACTATGAGTTATTGCAGTAATGAAGAGAGATTTTGGTGACATACCCTTGTAAACCAAAAGTGTTTAACATTCATGAGAAACATGGATAATAGTCGTACTTGTAACCAACCTCAAGGTCGAGTTGCTCCTCGCAGAACTATCCAGCTCCTCACACGCTAGATCGGGTCCACAACTGTAGCACCCCATGGTTTCGCACATTTTCTATGCTCAATGACGACTCCCGTTCTCTTTGATCCAGCCAAGATTGCGAAAGTAGATCTTCTGGATCCGGGATCCAACAGCGTGACAGAGTTCCAAAGAAACATTGTCTCTCACATGCGTAGTTCTTCTTGGAACCACGCTAGCATGAGAGAGAACGAGAGAGACATTCATGTGTCCTTTTCCTTCCCGTATGCCCCTTTTTATATATGAGAAAAGGAGGGACTCCCATTGCCAGACTGGCATATGTGGGACTAAAGGGAGGAGGAGGCACCGACAGGTGGGGCCCATCCCACGCGCGGCCCATGGTCGGCTAGCCGGTTCCCATGACCTAGGTCCGGGGGGTCCCTCCCACATGGCACTGTCCCTTTGGGAGTTGGCCCATTAGGGAGGTTTTCTCCAAATTAAATTTAAATTAGTTTTTTCAAACATTTTTCCACCAATTAATATCAAAATCATATTTAACAATTCCTCATGATCCAGAAGTCATTTTGTATCACCCCGAACTACTTCGGATCCCTCCGAAATGATTTCGGTTCTATCACAGAACACTTCCATCTTTCTCTTCTATTTCTTCTAGTGATCCCGATGAATCCAGAACTATCTCCAAGCATCGTAGAACCCTTAAGCATGATACCCTATGGTTCGGAAACAACACAGACCATATCGAGATGCTTCTCTAATCAATGATCATCGACAAGATCTGGATACTCATAATGACCCCTACGCATTCCACGATATCAATGTCGTTTGAACCATCAACGTCGAGTCCAATTCCCTTTGTTAATTTGATAAAGACTCGTCCGAGATCTAACCATTGGTATCATCATACCTAGTTCAATCTCGTTACCGACAAGCGCTTTCTTTACTCGTTCCCGTGATATTGTATCCCCATGACCTAGTCATATGTTGTGCAACTTATGGATATAATCTCACCTATAGTGGGATCGGCGTATCTTCTCATCACGTGGGAGAACAAATGCAATCAAAGTTGCCTTGGGTACCTGACATGCACCTCAACCTATCCCGATCTTGATACATACACCTCAACCTATCCCTTCGAAATACCTGACATGCACCTTTGTGATCACCCTATTATGGTGTCACAGTTGATGCAATCAAAGTAGCCTTGGGTGATAGTGATTAGATATGATCTCACGGTCTAAGGAGTAGGATACTTTGTTTCTAATTATTCTAACGATGAACTTTGTGACTGATCGTGTTGCAATACTTATGTTGGGTAAAGTGTCCAATCGCATGATTCATCTAATGATGTGACCTCATTATCAATTGACATGAATCTCCGTGATTAGGAAATCTTGATCATCTGTTGACTAATTAACTAGTTAATAGAGGCTACTGGGACCTAGTTTGTTTCTGTATACCACACATGTACCAATTTTTCCAATTGATATAGTTCTAGAATGGTATGCAACTATTATGAACTAATTGAGATATTCTAATAAACCATTTTATTATTTGCCTCTAGGGCATATCTCCAACAATCTATCACTTGCACTAGAGTACAAATAATCTAGTTGCATTTGTTACTAATCACAACATCATATCACATATGAGCATGCTTGCTCATGGAAAATGTTCTATCAACGGTCTATTTCTTTCAGATTTGTATGTTTCTTTGCAAATCGTTAATGTCACCTAATTTGACATTATCCTATATTATCACATAATATTCTTGAAGTATATGTTTGGCAGTAGAATGAGACTTTGTTTTCCTATGTCTATATGGTTTGACCATTTGCTTCTTGTTGTCATCCATTGACATGGCTATGTGGGCATCTCATGTGACAATGATGTGTTATTCCACATTATTTTCATTGCAGTGGGCCAAAATAGTGCTATTTTTGGTAGTGTACCAAAATACTAGCCGGTATATTCACTGAGAAAGATGGGTAAAAATCACACCGAAGGCAAAAAGGTACTTTGATCAACTACCAGATGCAAAAAGGTACTTTGATCAAACTGGATATTTCCCGACCTTTTGACATTCTGTCTTGGGTGTTCCTCTTTGAAGTTCTTAGGAAGATGGGTTTGGGGGAGTGTTTGTTGCGTGACTGTCAATTCTTCTTAGCACAGCAGTCACAGTCTTAGTGAATGACGTGCCTAGCAAGACTATCAAGCATGTTAGAGGGATACGACAAGGAGATCTAATCTTGCTAGTTCTGTTTGTAGCACCAATAGAAGTAATGACAGCATTGGTAACAAAAGCAGACCAAGAGGATCTTCTGACCAAACTGCCTGGGATTAGTACTGTTCAGCGTATTTCCCTATATGCTGATGATGTGGTGCTGTTTGTTAGACCGAAGGAGATGGATCTGATGGTGCTTAAGGAGATGATGCGCCTATTTCGTATGTCATCAAGACTGTGCATCATCTACAATAAATCCACAACCACCTTGATTAGAGGTAAATAACAAGATAGGGAGCTTGTCCACACTACCTTAAACTGCAATGTCGTGGACTTCCCAATCAAATATTTAGGGATGCAGCTAACGTTGCGGCCACTAATTAAGGAAGAGTGGCAACCCCTGCTAGGCAAAGAAACATCCTTCCTCCCTGCTTGGCAACGAGGTATGATAGCTAGGCCCGGGAGATTGGTGCTAGTCAAGTCAGTAATTGGTCAAAGCCTTTGCACATGCTTTTGATCGAGGATGCCCCGGTTTGGCTTACTAAAGAGATTGATAAATGGATGAGGGCTTTCTTTTGGGAAGGGAAAAAGAAGGTGAACATAGGCTAATGCATGGTGGCCTAGGACAAGGTGTGTCAACCACTCTTCTTCGGTGGGCTGGGCATCAAAAACATGCGCTTGCATGGACTAGCCCTGAGGACAAGATGGGTCTGGATGCAGAGAATTGATGAAAGTAGGCCATGGAAGGGCCTCCCCATGATGAAATATGACAGGATCCAAGCTGTATTCCAAAGTCTAGTGAAGATCAAGGTGGGGGATGGGAAGAAGACGCTATTCTGTATCGATCGATGGACTGATGGGAGAACCGTGACAGACGTTGCCCCAGCTTGGTTGAGGCTGTCAGTACTAGGCACAAAAAACAAACGTACAGTGAACGAGGGCCTACTAGATCATGGATGTATGAAGTACATAAGAGGGCATGTGGACATGAACGCCTACATAGAATGGATCAAGTTGTGGGAGGATATTGAGGCAATTCAGAGGAATATAAATGAACCGAATGAGTTCAACTGGCCCTGTGATGCCTTTGGATAGTATATGGCCAAATCCACTTATGACTGGCTATGTTAGGGTACAATCAGAGTGGATACAGAAGCCTGCACATGGAGAAATTTGGCAACTCTGAAGTGCCGCATCTTTATCTGGCTAGCCTTGCAACATAGACTCCGGACTTCAGAAAGGAGAGTCAGCCATTTCCTTCAGGAGAACATGGTGTGTTGCTTCAATTGCCTACAAGAGGAAGACACGACGGAACATTTCCAAGTCCGATGTGTCTATGCCAGAGAAATCTGTCATTGCTACTTTGCGGCAATATGAGTACCAATAGAGGAACCTGGAATGGAGGATAGCCTGAAGCCATGGTGGATGGAAACGAGAAGGCGATGTCGGAAGACAAATAGGAAAAAGTTCAATACCCTGGTGACCTTGGTGTGCTGGTATTTGTGGCAGCAACGCAATGCCAGAGTCTTTAATAATAAGCGTTAGTCACTAGCATCATATATGAGTTCAAGACTTGTGTTAGGGCTAGAACTAGTGTTGGTGATCTTGTTGTGAGTAATAAGCCGGACTGACGGGGTGAGTGTGTGTGGGTGTCTCTCACAGACTTGTTCGCATGTCTGCTTAGACTCATGTAAATATTTGTTCTGCCTTCTATAAAGCTATGGCATACCTAGGCATGCTCTCAGAAAAAAGAGAAAGATGGGTCACGGCCCGGCATGGTCAACCTTACCCTCTGCCTATGCTTGTTGATATACTTGGCACGATTGTCAATCTTCGTCATACACTATCATGTCGGTTTAACGAGCATAGTACTTTAGTTAACCAATAATACAAGACGAAACAAACCGAATAGGTACAGGGAAAAAAGGGCAACGCGGCGGTGGCTTAGACCCATCTAGGGTTTCGTCTCCCTCGTTGGCGACGCAGCTGGTCCGCTCTGGCTCCATTGGCCTTGGGGCCTTGGAGGCGTGGCGGACCAAAGGCTCTCGCCGGCGGGAGGATTCTCTTTTTAGGCTATTTTTAGTGTCTTCTTCAGGATGTTGAGGCGGCGGCTATATCTTGAAGTTAGAATAAGTTACTCCCCACTCTATCCTCGCTCCGGTGGTGCGTCTAGCGCCGTCGGAGAGCGCGTTGAGTCTTGTGTCCGGCGGTTCTCTTGGGATCTGTCTGTGTTTCTTATCCATTGGTGTCGTTCAAGGTCAGTCTCTTCCGATCTACGGTTCTCATCTTCGGTGATGGTTGCTGCTCTGGTGCGCTGGTCCTTTGGGACCTTAGCACGATGACTTCCCATCTGTCTACCACAACAAGTTTTGCCTGACTCCGGTGATGGAGGGGCGAGGACAGCGGCGCGCCTTCGGCTCGTACTAGCGTCTGTAGTTGTCGCTGGGTGGTCCAGTGACCTACTTGTAATTTTTATTACTTTTAGAACTATTTGTACTGCTGTTGATGATTATTAATACATCGGTGGGGTGGAATTTTGCAAAAAAAAAAACGAGCATAGTACTCTATATTTCTCTGCAAATACTTAAGTGTTTGAATTTCTTGATCTTTCCCATTGCTGCGAGTTCGGTTGCGGTTCCTGGGAAAATTTTGCGCCCTTGGATCTTAGCTATAATTTTTCTTTTGTTTAAGGTTGTTTTGCACATGTAGTTTCATTTGCCCGTGTTTTTTCATCTGTAAGTTTTTATTTTTGAAGTAAAGTCTTCACGACTGTATCTGAGTCTGTCTTCATTTATATGTTGGATTTTTTAAGATGTATTTAGACATAAGAAAATCATAAGGGTGACCGGAGATTAGAAAATCTCATGTCTGAGTTAAGATTAGCAGACCTGGCTTACTTGTCAAAAAAAAAAAAAAGCAAACCTGGCTTAGTATATAGTAGCCTCTTGGACAAGTCGTTTGTGGATCTTACATGCATACTTTGTCAGTACAAAATTGCTAATAGTGCAGATGCATTAGCAAATCACTAAGTACATACTCGTATATATGCAAGCTCAACTCTATGCTTACAGGTACAGGCTATGTTAGTTAATCAAAAGAACCGAAGTACAGTTCAGTCACTTCAGTGTTAAGCTGGTAGCTCTGTTCGTCTTTGCTCATTCCGCAGCTCTTTTCCCATCACCACCGGCCGACGAGGAGCCAAGGCCGACCTGCAGCCACGGCGTGGTCTCCCCTGCCGTGCTCTCGTCCTTGAGATCACTAAGCCTGGCTTTCTTGACGGTCGTGCTGTCTGCCTCGTCCTCGGCGTCGCCAGCGGTAGCTTCAGCACCGTTTACATTGTGGCTGCTCGTCGCTGCCATCTTGTTCTGGTTGCTGGGGTTGCTCGGTACTGCCGCTGTCTGGAGGTCGAGATGCAGCGAGCTGGTTCCGGCCTCGGTGGCCCTCAAGCTAGCATTCGCCGCGATGGTGAGGTCCAGCGCCGGCTCGGACGCGTCCACCATCGGTCGGAGAGTGAGCTGCTGTGGTGCATTGGCGACGAGGCCTTCGGCTGTCAGGGATGCGATGTTGGCGTGGTCCCCTGTGCCCGAGGTGAGCCAGTGGCAGCGCTTGTGGCCTCCGAGCGCCTGCCCGGAGGAGAAGAGGCGGTGGCAGACGGAGCACTCATGCATCTTGGCCTTCTTCTTGAACGGTGTAGCCGCGACGCCTGCCGGATCAAAGTCGGTGGTCGTGAAGCCCACTGCCAGGGAAAGCGGGGCCGGGGCGGCGGCCTCGCTCGTACCGGCGTGTGCTTCGCCATCAGCGGCATCGACGTTCGTCCTTGCATCAGCGCTGCCGCCTGCATTGACTTCGACGCCGGCGGCTGCAGTACTGCCCTTGTCATCATTGGGTCCGGAGGCGGCCGGTGCGTGGTGCGTCGGCTCAATGGCGCTGCTGCTCTCGGCCTTGGCGGCGAAACATCCCTTCACCTTCTTGTGGCTGGCACGGTGCCCGCCCAGAGCTTGGTGAGAAGTGAACACCTTTTTGCATGCCTTGCACTCGAACAGGCCACGTGGCACGGGGGTGGCGTACATCGGCGCTGGCAACGCCAAGGGCATCACCATCGCTGGATCCGGCGCCGGCATGACGAACGAGATGGGTTGCGGCTGTTGAGGCATTCTCCCGTGCTCCTTGCTCGCCGATGCGCGCGCCTCTTGGTTCGCCTCGCCGACGCCGCCCGTCTGGTCGTCCTTGCACGACGAGAGCATGACGAGGCAATTAGCCAGGTCCTCCTCCTCGTTCTCGCCGGGCGGGCAGCCCGAGGGCGCCGTCGATGTCGCCGGCATATCATCATCGCCACCGCCGGCGATCAGCTTGGCGCGACGGGAGCGCTTCCCTTTCGACCACGCAGTTGCCAGCGACGGATCCTCCTCGCCGTCGGCCGCGGACGGAGGCGACGAATTCGGCGAGCCGTGGTCCGCGTCCTCGTCTTCGCCGGAGTTGCACTTGCCGTGCTGTAGGAACAGCTCCATCGACGAGAACTCCTCCCCGCAGTTCTTGCACACCTGGCAGCCCCTGGTGAGGCGGCTAGGATTCGCCCGGAGGGTGTAGACGTGTGTGGTCGTCGTCGTTGCCGTCGACGGGCCATCTTCCCCTCCACCACCGCGTGCGCACGGCACGGACTCGTCGTCGTCGTCCGTGGCACCAAGCGCGTCGTCGCCGACGGCGTGGGCCCTCATGTGCCCACCGAGCGCGCTGCCGCATGTGAAGCCCTTGTTGCAGACTCTGCAGAAGTGCTTGTACGCCGGCGGTGGGGGCGCGGGACGAGGCGGTGATGGCGACGACGGCATCTGGCCATGATAGACGCTCTCAAGGAGATGCGACCGGTGATGTGGAATCACGCGGCGTCAACATGTGGTGGGGGAGAATGGACAAACGATCTCTTTGGAGGAAACACAAACACTGATACATACCAAAGACGACGGAGGAGATTCAGACATGCATGCGCGCTCGGCTTGCTTGGTTGGTTGGTTGTGATCGATGGCCGCAACGCAAACCGCCTCTCGTCTCTCCTCGCTCAACTACGACCGTGGCAAACTGTCACAAGTGCATTGTAGGTCTATCCTTATATATATAGCTGCCATTGCCATGGTTTGCGTTCGCTGCTTGCTTGCTAGTGATGACAAGTGTTTGCGGCCTGCATGGTCGAACTCCCCAAATGGTTGGTCTGTGGGCGCTGACGCGCTTGTCAAGTGACAGCTCTCGGGAGAAACCAGCTGGTTCTGGTGGAGGTCAAGCTTGTTTTGAGGAGATCAGGGAGAAGGCCAAGATGAACGAACCAACACCGTGTTTGCAGGTCTGACCATATCTAAATTCTAGAAGGAACTAGGCAACGTCGCCCTCAAATGGTGCACATCCATTGGAGAGGAATATCCGTGCCGCCTGTCTCCGGGACTCCGGATCTCCCCAATCGCACTAGCTTATCTCTCCACCCTGCCCACACGGAACACGTGCGGTCAAATCCGGTATACCAAGATTTCTCTTCCAATCAGCTTAATTTTGTACTATTTCCATTATGCAATTAATTGATGAAAAAGAGATTCGGTACCATGAACACACATGTCCATGCTTTGTATTTGTAAACTGTGAGAATGATCACCTGTGTTTTCCGTTTAGCACACGCTATCCAGTTAGTAGACTAAAACAAAGTATATATACCCGAATTGCTCAAAAAAAAAGTATATATACCCGATAAAAGCTTCTACAAATATGAATAGTAATGAACCATAGTAGAAGTAAAAATTATTTCTTCTTTAACTTCTAATATTGTATCTCGGCGCTTCACCATCAATATGGTAAGTAAAATCGCAGAAAACTAAATTTCCACAAGCATTGATAAATTATAGGGTTCAAAGAGACGTATGAACCATCCACCTAAATATATGTAAAATTAAGATCAATAAACCGCACACTCTCTCCTCCCCGTGAGAAAAAGAGAGGCGGCGGCTAGGGTGAAAACCCTAGCAGCCGCCACAATCTCCTTTGCTCTCGCCATCTACGATCGACAATTGACGGGTCCCCGCCTCCTCTGCTTCCTGCTCCGGCGGCGGGAGGGGTGGGGACCTCGGACCTGCTCGGCGGTGTAGAAGGACCCCTAAAGTTAGAGTTTGGTCAAACGGCATTATCATTATGATGGCTATGGTGGCGTTGTGCGGAACAATATAAGGTATACCTGTCTCCTCTTCCACCTTGTCGGCGACGATCCCGCTGCCGGCGTTCAGGAGGGTGGAGATTCGTCTCGTCGCCGTTTCTATGGAGTGGCGGATCTCATCCAGTCTACGTTTTTTCTAGATCTCGTCCAGTCTACGTGTGTTTTAGCTTTGGTGTAACAAGCTTCGGATCAATTCAAGGGTGCAATGGTGACGACATCAGCTTTGGGGCGCAGGTCCTTAGGGGCACGTGCACAAAGACTTTCCGACTGTCATCAACAACGTCAGGCCGACTCCGGTAAGGGAGCGGCGATAGCGGCGCGTCGGTGGCATGCTCTGGCGGCAGTAGTGGTCGTTAGGTGGTCCAAAGATCTCGATGTAATTTTTATTATGTTTGGGGTGTTTTGTACTTCTTATGAACTCATGAAATAGTTCCGGATCTTTTCCCACAAAAAGATCAATAAACTGCACTATTACTCGAGAAAAAACCCTTGCAAGCCACACTATTGAAACATGAGACTTTTTTTAGACGGAAGGCCGAAGCCCAGCGTTAAATTAATGACACCAATGGCGGAAGATACAAAATGCTGAACCAACTTACAGAGAACATACACCACACACACACACACACAACAAGCCAACGTCTTGTGCAAAGCCAGAAAAGGGAAAGAGCAAGCTGGGTCGACGGCAGCGTGAAACATCAGAAAATAGCCCCTGCGAAGACCAAGCTGTCGCCGAGGTTGAAACCATTCAGACCGATAGGCCAGCACCGCCTCACCTTCAGGCAATGTCACCAGAGGGATCCCTATCCCTGGTCAACAAGAAAGGCGGTACCGGCGGGAAAGACCTCACCCTAGAGCTCTAGCCACGCATGAGCGCACACTTCACCCCGCTGAAATGCGACAACACCAAAACGACTCCACCACCAACAAACGCCACTACGACTGCCGCCACACTACCATCAGAAGAGAAACAATCTGTGGACTCCAAGGTGACGCCTTCAAGGCGGTAACGACACTAGAGGTCCGCCATGGCTCGATCAAAAGATCTTGGGTTTTTACCCAGAGCATCGGGAAGGAATGGGAGAATATCCGCGATGGTGCTTTCAAGAAGGGAACATCGCCCATAAGCATCGCCACCACCGGCCAAGAGAGAAAGCTTGGAGGGTTTTCACCTAGAAAATGGACTCCACCTCCAACACCGTGTGTAGCCAGCTGTCGAGATAGCTGCCGGCAAATATCCACACTCCGCCGCTCACCGGATGTCATCGAACGGCCATGAACTCTGGCCAGCACTTGAGCCACGGCCCCGCCCCATCGCCATGACTTCCACTATCCTGGGGCCTCCGCCCCGACTTCCAGAGCCCCTAGTCAGGGCA
The DNA here is from genome assembly GCA_910589775.1 of Avena eriantha. NCBI lineage: Eukaryota > Viridiplantae > Streptophyta > Magnoliopsida > Poales > Poaceae > Avena > Avena eriantha. Next base: position 505,374,972 of record OU342740.1, on the reverse strand, counting down.
ACACCGATATCATGTCCCAACTGGAGGCCACTCCAGCCAAGGCCCAAGATCCAGATTGACACCCACCACTAGGTGAGAGCGACCGCTAGATTCGATGGCCTGGGGAGGGGTGCAGAGGAGGAGGCGAGCAACAATAGTGTCAATGATGGCGAGCGAGCCCTGTCCCATGCAACAACCTCCTACCTTTCGCCGTGCGAGATCTAGGAGGCCGGATCCCAGCCACCCCCTTTGGTCGGCGGCTCTCCAGGGTGACGAGGAGGGGGGCATGCGGGTGGGGGAGGTGGCGGCGGGAGGATAGGGTTTGCCCCATCAGTTGCCTGGAGGACACGACGCGAGAGGGAGGGGGCCGGTGGGTCATGATATTGGAAGATGTTATAAACACAACAAGCAAATAACGAAGAAAAAAAGAAATCATAGCAAGGGAACACATATTTAATATGGAAAAACATCTCCAACAAAGAGACGAAAAAACCACAGGCACCAGCCAACGTAACTTCACTATATCGGGGAGTGTTTACACAATGCCGGGGATTTTCATAGATGCAACTTATCCCAGCCGACGGCTTACAAGAGGTATATATACTCTTCGGCCCAACTCTCCTAGCGACGGGCCTCGCTCCGCTCATCAGAAGTTAGCCTCCTTAATAGAATTTGGATCATACTTTAACAAACTCTACCTTGAGACAAATTTCTTAATGTAGCATCAACAACAACCATCCTTGAACAAACAAAGCAAATACTTTCGGCACCAATAGCCACTTGGGCTAATCACCATAGCTCAAACTTATAAACAGGAACATGTTTAGTCATCATATCAGCAGGATTATCATGAGTGTTGATCTTGCATAGCTTTAGTTTACCTTGAGCAACAATATCTCTAACAAAATGGTACTTGACATCAACGTGTTTAGTTCTCTCATGGAACATCTGAACTTTTGTAAGGTATATGGCACTTTTACTATCACAAAACAAAGTAATACAAGAATCATCTCCACAAAGCACAACAAACAAACTTGCAACCAAAAAGATTCTTTGCAAGCTTCGGCAATAGACATGTATTCAGCTTTAGTAGTAGATTATGCAATAATAGCCTGCAATGGAGCCTTCTAGCTAATAGCACAATGATATATTGCAAATGTATCTATAATTTTTGATGTTCCATGCTTGGTTTTATCTACTTTCTTGTGTTTTGTCCACACTTTGGAGTACTTTTCATATGATTTCTTGGACTAACCTATTAATAAGAGCCACAGTGCTAGCTGCATGTTTTCTACTATTTTTGGTTCCAGGGAAGTCAGAAAATGAATATTCTCGGAATTGGACGGGACAAAAGCCAAAGTCGCTATTTTTCCGGAAGACATCTGGAGCCAGAATAAGAGACGGAGAGGAGCCAGGGGGCCACCACACCACCTGGCCGTGCGGGCCAGGTCTGGTCGCACCAGGGGGTGGTGTGGCCAGCCCAAGCACCCCCTCGACATCTCCTTCCGCCTATATATTTCCTCTAATACCAAAACCCTAAGTACCCGATCAAAAATCCACGAAAGAGTCTGTAGCCGCCGTCATCTCCATCCCTAGATCGAGAGGGATCTGAAGCTCTTCCCGGCACCCTGCCAGAGAGGGGAATTCACCCTAGAGGCCTTCTTCATCATCATGCAAGCCTCTGGTGTGATGCGTGAGTAGTTCATCTCCGGACTACGGGTCCATGTAGTAGCTAGATGGCTGGTTCTCCTCCTGTGTGCTTTCATGTCTAGATCTTGTGAGCTCCGTTCATGATCAAGGTCATCTATTTGTAATTCTGCATGTTGTGTTTGCGGGGATCCGATGGATATTGAGATGCTATTTCAGATTGATTATTGATTCTATCATGTCTTTGTTATTTGTGATCTTGCATGCTTTCCGTTGTTAGTAGCTATCTTGGCCAAGTAGATGCTAGCAACTCCAAAGAGTTAGTATTTATGCTCGATAGTGGGTTCATGCCTCTGGTAATCTGGGGAAGTGACAGAAATCTCTAAGGTACTAGATGTGCTGTTGCTACTAGGGAGAAAACAACAATCCTTTGTTCATAGAACAATCATATTGTTTACTTTACATGCAATTCGTAAAGCAATAATTTGTTGCTTGCAACTTAATACTGGAGGGGTTCGGATGATAACCTGAAGGTGGATTATTAGTCATAGATGCAGTTGGATGGCAGTATATGTATAATGTTGTAATGCCCAATCAAGTTCCAAAGGAGTCAAGATGATTAGTATATGCATGTATTGCTTTCTCGATGTTTGTCAATTGCCCCGCTATAATTTGTTCACCCAGCATGTTATCTATCTTAAGGAGAGCCACCTCTAGTGAACTATGGACCCCGGTCCTTTCTTTTACATACAATCTACAAACTGTTTACTACATTGTGTTTACTTTCTGCAAACTATTACTTCCTTCCATTCGATATGTTTAACCCTTTGTTTTCAGCAAAACCGATGAGATTTACAACCTCATCGCAAGTTGGGGACAGAGTTCTGTGGTTGTGTTGTGCAGGTCTCCACGTTGCTACTAGCACCGGTAGTGCGCCCTGCCAAGGCTCAGCTAGCAACACCTTTAGGGTGTTTCCTTGCTCCTACTGGATTGATAACCTTGGTTTCATAACTGAGGGAAACTTACTACTGTGCTCATCATACCTTCCTCTTGGGGTTGCCCAACGAGCTCGTTAATACACGAGTCAGCAAGTATTTTTATGGCGCCGTTGCCGGGGACTGAAGAAGAAGAAGAAGCTCCCACGTCAACCACGCGCCAGCAAGTATTTTTCTGGCGCCATTGCCGGGGAGTCAAGGATATCTTCACAAGGGGAGTCCCTCATAACCAATCTCTTTACTTTGTTATTTTTGTTTTGCTTAGTTTCTTTTTGCTTTGTTTGCTTGTTTCTTTATCAAAAACACAAAAAAATTACTTTTACAAGTTTGCTTTCTTTATTGAAAACACAAAAAATGACTACTCTTGAAAACACTAAGTTGTGTGACTTCACTAGCCCCAACAACAATGATTTTATGAGCACACCTATTGCTCCACATGTGCCTGAAGCTACTTTCTTTGAGATAAAACCTGCTTTACTCAATCTTGTTATGAGAGAACAATTTTCTGGTATTAGTAATGAAGATGTTGTTGCCCATCTAAGTAACTTTGTTGAACTTTTGTGAGATGCAAAAGCATAGGGATATAGATGGTGATATTATTAAGCTAAAATTGTTTCCTTTCTCTTTGAGAGGAAAAGCTAAAGAATGGTTGAATTCCTTAGCTAGGAATAGTATTGATTCTTGGACTAAATGCAAGGATGCTTTCATTGGAAAATATTATCCTCCTACTAAGATTATATCTATGAGAAGTGAAATAATGAAGTTTAAATGATCTGATAATGAACATGTTGCTCAAGCTTGGGAAAGAATGAAATCTTTGGTTAAGAATTGTCCCACTCATGGACTGATTGGTTGGATGATCATCCAAACTTTTTATGCAGGATTGAACTACTCTTCAAGGAACCTATTGGAGGTACCTTTATGACCATCACTTTGGGTGCTGCAACAAAGCTTCTGGATAATATGATGGTTAACTATTTTGAATGGCATACTGAGAGAGCTCCACAAGGTAAGAAGGTAAATTCTGTTGAGGAAACCTCCTCCTTGAGTGATAAGATTGATATTATTATGTCTATGCTTGTGAATGGGAGAGCCCATATTGATCCAAATAATGTTACTTTAGCCTCTTTGGTTGCTCAAGAAGAGCAAGTTGATGTGAACTTTATAAGGAATAATAATTTTGGCAACAATGCTTATGGTAATAACAATTATAGGCCCTACCCTCCTAATAATACTTATGGTTATAATGGTAAACCTGGATTACCTAGTGAAGGAAGAATTTTAGAAGTTGAAAGAGCCACTAAAAACTTCATGCAAATGCAATATGAGCAAAATAAACTATTTACTAAAACTATGCAAGAAAAATCTACCATATTGAAGAACATTAGCCATCAACTTGAAAGTCTAAATAGGGAAATTCCTAGTTTACAATTGAAACTCTCTAATGCTAAAAGGAATATATCATCCTTGTCTGAAGCTCAATCTTCATTGATTAATAAAATGGCCGCTAAACCTGAAACTAATGATAATCCCTTTGCAGCTACTAATGCTATACAAGTAAGAATTGACGAAAATGTTAGACTATTAGCTGAATTACATGCTAAGTGGGAAAGAGAAGATGAAATTGCTAGAAACATTAGTGTTTCTACTATCACCACCACTAGTGTTGAGGCTAGTAATAGTTCTACTACTTTAGATGATAATTATGATTTTGATCTTGATGGTTGCAACATCTCTGAAGTTATTAAGTTCCTACAAAAGCTTGGTAAAAGTCCTAATGCTAGTGCTATGAATATGGCCTTTACAAAACACATTACTGATGCTCTCATAAAGATTAAAGAAGAAAAGATGAAACATAAAGCTTCTATTCCTATAAAACAAGAATATGGTTGCGAACCCATCATTAATATGAAAGTGAATGACTTTAATTTCAAAGCTTTATGTGATCTTGATAGTAGTGTTTCTATTATGCCTAGAAGGATTTATGATATGCTTGATTTGCCTCCACTTGAAGATTGTTATTTAAATGTCCAACTTGATGATAATGCTAAAAAGAAACTCACGGGGAGTCTTAAGGATGTTCTTGTTATGGTTAACAATGCCTATGTACCCGTTGATTTCTATGTTTTGGATGTTGAATACAATGCTTCTTGTCCTATTACTTTGGGAAGACCTTTTCTTAGAACTGTTGGTGCCATTATTGATATGAAAGAAGGCACCACTAAATATCAAATACCACTCAAGAAAGGTATAGAACACTTCCCTAAGAAGAGAGAGAAGATTTCTTTTGCTTCTCCTATGAAAACAAAATTTGGTCTTAATGCTTCTTAATTTGAGAACACTTGATTCTTTTTCTTGCTTCTTATGCCTAACTTAAAGGCGTTAAAGAAAAGTACTTATTGGGAGATAACCCAAAAGTTTTAGATGAGTCTTGGAAGTTATTACCTCAGTAATAACCGCTCCTTATCCTTTTTATGTGCTTTTTGTGCCAATAGTAACCTCTAATGAGAGAGAAGTAATGATTGGGAAAGTTGCTGTCCCAAAACAGATTTCTGTGCTTCACCGTAAAAATTCGTGTAAAATCTCTGAACGTCCTTTTGAGGCGTGAATTTTTGTGCTTATGCCCCAGGTTGTTATCTAACTTTCGTTAGTTCAACAATTTTTTATTTCAGCAATAGAAGATCTTCGAAAAAAATTCGTCTTTACCTGCTGTACTGTTTTGACAGATTTCTGCCATTTTCTGCGTTTGCTTCTTGTTGGTTCCTTTTTGAGGTCTTTTGGGGAATTGAGCTTTTTGAGGGAAGTGCTTCAGTAGCTAGTGTTCTAATGGAAGTTTATAGGTGTTAGAACTGAACCTAAAGACTTATTATATTGAGTGCACTAATGTTGCTAATAAAGATTGTGTGAAGTTTTGTATGAAGGAAAAATTTCAGGTGTATGGAAGAAATGAGTAATGAGATGAAGGATGGACTAAAGCTCAAGCTTGGGGATGCCACGTGTGTCACCCCAAGAAATATCTAAGAAGTACAAGCGTCAAAGCTTGGGTATGCCCAAGGCATCCCCCTCTTCATCAATAAAAATCTCAGGTTTCTTCCAAACGCTTCATTTTTATTGTTTCATGCACTGTTGTGTTGTTCTTGGAGCATCTTCTTTTTCATTTTTGTTTTGGTTTTTCATTTGCTTGGTTTTCTTAGTTTTCTGAATAAATTGGTTGGACCCCCTCTTTCATACATTGGTTTTCAAATAGTTTGGTTTGGTTTGGAAAAGAGTAGGAAAGTTCATACTTAAGTGGTAAAAAGAACTTGTTTTTGACTGTGGCCTATGCTTTGTCATGCCATGCTTGATATTGTTTTGGCTTTATGCTTAGTATTCTTTGCTGTATCATGACTTGTTATAAACAATTGAGATTGCTTAATGTGCCTTGGATGAATAATGCATTGTTTTAGCATATTAAAGCATTTGAAGTGTCTAAACATCATAATCATTTTGTACATATTATCTCTTATCGGGGTTATAGTTATCGTTTAGATTTAAAGATCAAAATAAGTAAACACTCATTTGAAATACAAAGGAACATCTAAATATTCGTGGAAACAACACCATAAGTGTTATGGCACGTTCGAGTTTCTGGAGATTTCGATAAGTCGAAATCGTGGCGAATAAACAAGTCTTTGTAGAGCATTCTTAGGAAGCTATGAATGCATCTTCCCCAAAAAGGGAAAACCTGTTGTTGTCCTAAGTTGATGTGTCTTGATGAAGATACATGTGGAAGAAAGTAAAAGATCAAAACAAGGTATTTGACTTTACCTCTGGATTGTTGAGTGGTGTAGCGGAATTAGTTTCATGAATCCAAACTCTACAAATAGAGGAGAAACTGTTGATAATGATCATAAAGTTTCAAGCGAATACTTTTACTAAAAGAAAGTAGGATTCAACTATATATTCTAACAAGATTGTGGAATTATATTGTTGATTCACTTGTCATGTTTTGAGCAAGACATACCTACGAATTACAAAGAAGCATGATGGACCTAAGTACGAGAAATGAATGATCATTGAAATCTCGTTAGTAGAATTCTCGATTTGATAGTGATCAAGAAATTTTGGAATTCCAAGATTATCGAGAGGACCTAGATTTGAGTGGGAGCAAATCATCTTGGCTAATTCATAATATGTAGCTGACATATTTTGAGTGGGAGCTAAGTGAAATCCCTGGATCTCAAACATGAATGTCATATTTGAGTGGGAGCGTGAAATCATTCTGGGATATGTGGACGACATATGTGAATGATGTGATTGGTGTTAATAACGTTTAAGTTAGATAAATAAGGATGAGGTTGAAGTTATTGAACAATAAGATCTATCGAGATAGATTAGTGAGTTTAATAAACACTAAATGTCGAATGCTTCCTCGACTTTATTCTAAAAGATGTTTAGAATGTCCTAAGACGGGATTCTGAAGAAGCTCAGAATGGAACTAGGTAAGAAAGTAGTTCTTACTATATGAAGCATTGAGTTACTATTGCAACTATGGTTGAAAGAAAGAAAGAGATGCGTTGCATCTCCTATGCCTCAATCATAGGTTCTTCCATATAACCATGTTGTATACTCGACGTAATTGTTGGAAATATGCCCTAGAGACAAATAGTAGTAAGGACTATTATCATATTTCATATAGTTTATGATTAAGTTTTATATCATGCTATAACTGTATTGAGTGGAAACATCAATACACGTGTGATATACAAACAACTAGGGGTTCCCAGTGAAACTCTAGTCACTGGTTCATTGGTCAACAGATGATCATGTTTCCTGATCATGTGGCATTTATGCCAGTTCGAAATGAGGTCATCTCATTCGGAGAATGAGATGATGAACCAATACCCAACCTAAACATCGTGACCCGATCATGTCACGAAGTTCAAGTTACGATGATTAGAAATGGATCCTCGTAGACTATTCCTTAGACCGTGAGGCTATATCAATCACTGTCTCCCGAGGGTGCTTAGATATCATCAAACGCCATCTGGTAAAATGGTGGTTATAAAGGTGTGTTAAGGTATTCGGAGGAAACCGTAGAGGCAATATATGTTGAGAGCGGGATTTGTCCGTCCATGTGACGAGAAGATACTCAAGGGCCCACTCAGAGAAGTTATATCCAATAGCTGCGCAGCGTGTGACTGGATCACGGGGATATCACTTGTCGGGACGAGTTAAGTAGCTTTGTTCAGTAACGAGATTGAACCCGACATGGTGATGTCAATGATCATATCTCGGGCAATGCAAGTATCGAATGACAAAGGGAATAAGACACGGCTGTCCCGGTTCAAACGACGAAAGATCTTCGTGGAGCGCACAGGGGTCACATGGCCATCCAGGTCCCTCTGTTGATCATTGGTGCGGGAGTGTCCCGACCATGTCTGGAGTGTTCCCGAACCGTAGGGTATCACGCTTAAGGGCTTGATGATGCTTAGAGAGTGTTTATAGGATCGGTAGAATCACCGAAGAAAAGAAGGGAGAAAACCGGAAGGGTTTCGGTAAGTCCGGAGGATGTCCGGAGTGGAGGTGGAAGGTGTTCCATAGCCACGGAGATTAAATGACATGTGAATGAATGTTAAATATTGATTTAGTCGTTTATTCATAATTATTTAATAAAGAGAAAATAAATTAAAAGGTCAAAAGGCTTAATGGGCCAATTTCGGAGGGAGAGGGCCCATTAGGGAAAGGAGAGAGGGAGGAGGACCAAAGGGGGGTGGCCAGCTGGGCCTTGCCCCTCCCCCCCCCCCCCCCCCCGCGGGGCCCACTAGGGGTGGCCGGCAGCCTCCCCACCCCCTCCTCTCCTTTAGTCCCACCCCGGGACTTGAGGGGAGGTAGTACCTCCCCTCTCCCTATATAAGGTGGGGTATTTGGCCTAGAAAATACAACCCAATAATCAATAAAGGTCTCCCCACTTTTGGGAGGACCTCTAATTGATATTTTCTCTCTCCCCCCTCTCTCTCTCTCTCTCTCTCGTGACCGTGGTCCCAAGTCTGGACTTCGCGAGCGAGAGACATCTTCACCGCGGAGCGCCGTCGCGCTGCCGGATTCGGATCCGGGAGCTCTACTTCCGCAACTGCTGCTGGATTGGGGAAGCGGTGTCAGGCACCGGACGTGTGTAACTCCCACGAGGTGTCACCCTTGAGGCACTCAAGTCGTTGGAGCCAGAAGGAGTGCAAGGACTTCATTACGACCTTGAGGTCGGCTTCGGCTCGTCTACATCAACCACGCTCTCCTGAGCGTTGAAAAGGCTTTTCGGTCTTCGAGGGTAAGTTCGTGAAAAGCCCCTCCCGTTACTGTATTACTAATAGATAGGTCCTTGCAGCTTCAGGGGTTCAGGGGCGTAGAGTAAAATTTATTGTTTTTATGCGCGGAACCCCTACAGTGGTATCAGAGCTAGATCTATGCGGCCCCCAACCGACTTTACGCGTTCATTCGCGAGACTAGCCCACGCTTGACATACGGCATGTACCGTATAAAGTGGCTTAGGGGGTGTCTCTCTCTCTCTCGCATTAGTTGGTATACCATTTGCAACAGAGGGCCCCGAAAGGGGTGTAGTAGAGACAACTACTTGATCAGCGTTGTGCTGAAAGTTCGTAGGTAAGTACGGTACTTGTACGAAAGCCCATTGAGCCACGTAAAACATGCAAAGATAAAGTAGAGGCGTCTAACTTTGTTTTGTAGGGGGCGTTGCTTTGTGATATGGTTGTGGCAAAGGTAAAGTGATTACCTTTTGTTGCATAGTAGTAAATAGTCAGGAAGGTGACGAACTACCACGCCGGAATGACACTGGTACCCTAGTGTCTACGGCACCGGAACCCTGACGCCGGAACCCGGTGACGGCGGATGGAGATCACAACGTGAAGGACCATATCACATAGCATTTACATTCAATGTTATTGTTTGTATGTCTTATTGTGTGATAGTATTAGATACTCGACGGTAGCCTAATAAGATGATCCCTGTTAAAATAACCAACGATTGTGTTCCCCCTTAGTGTGCACCACCAAGAAAGTTCTTCGGTATGAGGCATGCCGTGATGATCGGGTGTCAGACATATCTACGTTCGCATACAGTGGGTGCAAGCCATGTTGCATAGGGAATACACTAAGGTTGAGTTGGCGAGCCTAGCACGCTAGAGAAGCATGGCATCGGAACATGGATGGTCGAAAGATCGAGCACGAGTCACATGAATGATGTGACCGACGTTTAGTGTCCACCCTTGAACCCACATTGATGGCTGTGATGATTGGGGGAGATGTGGCTGATAGGGGTCGTGTTATCACTAGGAACCCTCTTTGGGGATAGGTGTTTCTGAGTTGAGTTATTATTAACTCATTTAATTATAAACTTAGTCTAAATTCCTTTTGCAATTATAAATGTAGATGGCTCACCGTGAAGCTTACTTTGAGATTGAGGATTGGGTAAAGGGTGAAAAACTTAGACTTGATGGATCCAACTTCCCTAATTGGCTTGTGCGCCTAGATGATCTCCTTACTAGGAATCATGTGGTAGACTACATACGCCGCACGATGGATTTGACTGAGCCAGAATACTATGAGACCCCACAAGAGCTGGCAGACCGCTACTATCGCCAAGAGATGTCCACCTACATTTAGATAATAATGCGTTACGGGATGGTGAATGAACTGCATCCGCTCATGGGTGATCTTGACCCATATTCGATGGTGGATCAGCTGAGAGCAGAGTTCATAGGCCATGTGCGCATGTGGAAGCACGAGTTGCTTGGAGAGTTCCTTTCCATACAGATGGAGGAGCATACGTGTCTGAAGAGTCACTTGGAGCGCATGCTTGATGCACACAGAAGACTGGTTCACTTCATGGATTACTGGATGGCTGATCCATTTGCGATAGACATACTGCTTCGGTCATTGCCTCCCAGCTACAAAGGACATGTCCAGAGTAGCATCATGAGTGGTGATACAGAAGCATTGGATTTCCATGAGTTCATATTACGTTTTCAGAACGTAAAGGTTGAACCAATCACCGGAGAGGTCATTGATGACCAAGGTATATATTTGATATACAGTTTTATAAATGTTATAATCTTGCAAACACATTGCAGTGTTAAGTATATCTGATACTTGTTTTGTTTTACTGAAAACAGATCCTTCTGCATAGAGGTGCTTGTTGGAGAGGAGGTGATGTTGCGTGTTGATGGCGAGCATGATGATGATGGCCGGCTACACACTCCCTCGACATTTATCATTTAGTTTGTGTTTAGGATGATTTTTTGTAATCAAGAGATTGTGATGTTCTTTAGTTTGTCTCACACTTCGCGAGACAGTTATTCATATCAGTTTGTAACAATCAGTTGTTCTACTTTTATGAATGACTTCTATTCGCGTTCATATCTTGTTTGATTATATGTGAATTGTCCTTATTGTTTGAAACTAATTGATAATGTATGAACATTTGTAAAACATTAAAAATGCCTTGTTTAAAATACCCAACTTAATGATATTTCATTAATGAATGAAACCATTGTTTAAATTCAAAGTTATGTGATAATATGTGAAAGTCATTCGATTTCTTCTCACATATAAATCATGCCTAAGTTCGGCAAAATAACTTGAACACCGTGTATTACTTGAATACAAAGTGTTTAAAGAATTGTTAAAAGTAAATACATATTCGATGTATTGTGTTTTAACGAAAATGGTAATTATCATTAAATGATTGTTTAAATGTGTAAAGTAAGTTTACCAAAGGAAACATGAATATGAAGCTATTTGATTTGATCGAAATGTTTCATCAACAAAGGGTATAAATATAAAAGAGAATCCAATTGCTATGATTTGATCAATAGTAATGAAATTCGACTTTATAAGAACGACATAAAAGTAATTGTGGAATGCAAAGTGTTTTGAAACGTCAAAATACAAAGCATCACAATATGATATAAGATATCAAAGGGGTTAAATAGAAGGCACCGAATAAGTCGTTGTAGTATATATGTAGAGACCATTAGCTTAGAAATAGTTAGCACTCAATTAGAATTATTGAACCATTTGAATTCGTGAAAGTTTTGGGGTTATTCGATATAACCAAAACAATAGCGAATAAGTCCTTGTAGAGTATTCATTGGAAACTTTGAATACGAAACCCATAGCTCAAACCAAAAGAAAAGCAAAACTTGTATTGCTTGGATTTTGGTGCATTCTTGAGAAAGCTCACTTCTAGTGATGTTTCTCAATTATGGAGTAAATGGAAATTAGTGTAAAACACGATGAGGATTCAAAACCCTGCATCAGAGTGTTGAGAAGCGCAACAGCCAGTATTCCTAAACGATTCTCTTCACAGAAGGAAAGAATCAATGATTTTGATCATTGTGTTTTTCCCTCCACTATTGTTATTCACTATATGAAGTAGGATTCAAAATGTAAATCCATATCTTGTATGGAGACATTTGTGAATCACTTGTCATGATTTTTGGAATATGACATACCTACAGACTACAAAGGAAATAATGGTAAACTAAATTATGAGAAATCCTAATAACAAAATTCCCTTGAGATTAGAAAGCAATTCGTTGCTGAATTTCACAAGTAAAGGAGTTGCTTGGAATTTTTCCCAAATGACTGCAAAGCCATAGTAGGAAAAGGGGTAAATGACAAAAGCACAATTTATCAATAATAGGATGAATTCAAAATGAATTTGATTCATGTGTGCTAAAATGTCTAGTGGATTTAAAACTAGTAAAGTACTAGTATCTCATAGTAAATCTCCAAGTTTGATATTTGATCAAAGGATTCTGAAGTTATTCAAAATAGTAAAGGAGATATGTAATTTGCATAAAATTGAGTGGGGATATGAAAGTCTTCCTAAAACAATATGTGATTGACATATTTTTAAGTGGGAGCAACATAAGACTCAAATTCAAATATGTAGGAACATTGTTTGAGTAAGAGTACTGACTCATACCCAAATATGTTAGCAACATTGTTTGAGTGGGAGCTTATAGGAGTAATTCTTAAAGTAAGTTAAGGATGAAAGTGGAAATACTTATAAATGATGATTTATAAGATGTAGAAGTTGATAATAGGTGTACTATGATATTATGTAGTATCCCTTAAGGGATTCTGAAAAGTGTTTCAGAATAGAAGTTAATTAAGGAACTGGTCCTTAATAACTCAAATTAGGAATAGTATTACATCAATGGTTGAAAGAAAGAAAAGGATGATCGTCATCCACTATGTTAAGACATAGGTTCTATATTAGTAAACCATGATGATAACTTAGCAAAATATGTGATCCAAAGTAAGAACGTTTGAAAGTGATTAAGTTCGAATCATGGAACGTTGAGCTAAGTTTGTCCGCAGTGTCTAGTAGAGAACTATGGACATATTTTCAAAATCCATAAAGGATAACATATCTTAAAACATAAAGGGTTATGTTATAAGGGAATATGTTGGAAACCCCTGTAGATACCAATTAAAGTCAAATAGGAAGCGAGGTGAACAAAACATCGAAAGTTGCACAGAGTGCACTAGTGTTTCGATGAATACATTTATAATAATAAATAAGGGTACCATCTAAAGTGATGTATAATGTTATGGCGGGGCTAATTCACTTTTAACGTAGAATGATGTGTCCCAGGGCACAGTGCCCATGAGAAAGCCCTTGAGGTTGATCTAACGTCACTGTAGGCTCCTAGAATCAGGCCTCGTTCTGCTGCCATAGCGACGATGCATACACACAGATGCTATCATGTGATGATAGAGTATTAATATCAATCAAGGTGACATTAGTAAGTTGCAAAGGATTTGGGACTGTAAAGTACAGACCCAAGACTCAACCTCTTCCATGAGCCAGCATGTTCAGGGTACCGGATATATGGTGCCAATGATTGAGAACAAATGAAGCTAGCGTATTTGTACTCTAGTGCAAGTGGGAGACTGTTGGAAATATGCCCTAGAGACAAATAGTAGTAATGACTATTATCATATTTCATATAGTTTATGATTAAGTTTTATATCATGCTATAACTGTATTGAGTGGAAACATCAATACACGTGTGATATACAAACAACCAGGGGTTCCTAGTGAAACTTTGGTCACTGGTTCATTGGTCAATAGATGATCATGTTTCCTGATCATGTGGCATTTATGCCAGTTGGAAATGAGGTCATCTCATTCGGAGAATGAGATGATGAACCAACACCCAACCTAAACATCGTGACCCGATCATGTCACGAAGTTCAAGTTACGATGATTAGAAATGGATCCTCGTAGACTATTCCTTAGACCGTGAGGCTATATCAATCACTATCTCTCGAGGGTGCTTAGATATCATCAAACGCCATCTGGTAAAACGGCGGTTATAAAGGTGTGTTAAGGTATTCGGAGGAAACCGTAGAGGCAATATATGTCAAGAGCGGGATTTGTCTGTCCATGTGACGGGAAGATACTCAAGGGCCCACTCGGAGAAGTTATATCCAATAGCTGCGCAGCGTGTGACTGGATCACGGGGATATCACTTGTCGGGACGAGTTAAGTAGCTTTGTTTAGTACCGAGATTGAACCCGACATGGTGATGTCAATGATCATATCTCGGGCAATGCAAGTATCGAATGACAAAGGGAATAAGACACGGCTGTCCTGGTTCAAACGACGAAAGATCTTCGTGGAGCGCACAGGGGTCACATGGCCATCCAGGTCCCTCTGTTGATCATTGGTGCGGGAGTGTCCCGACCATGTCTGGAGTGTTCCCGAACCGTAGGGTATCACGCTTAAGGGCTTGATGATGCTTAGAGAGTGTTTATAGGATCGGTAGAATCACCGAAGAAAAGAAGGACCAAAGGGGGGTGGCCAGCTGGGCCTTGCCCCCCCCCCCGCGGGGCCCACTAGGGGTGGCCGGCAGCCTCCCCACCCCCTCCTCTCCTTTAGTCCCACCCCGGGACTTGAGGGGAGGTAGTACCTCCCCTCTCCCTATATAAGGTGGGGTATTTGGCCTAGAAAATACAACCCAATAATCAATAAAGGTCTCCCCACTTTTGGGAGGTCCTCTAATTGATATTTTCTCTCTCCCCCTCTCTCTCTCGTGACCGTGGTCCCAAGTCTGGACTTTGCGAGCGAGAGACATCTTCACCGCGGAGCGCCGTCGCGCTGCCGGATTCGGATCCGGGAGCTCTACTTCCGCAACTGCTGCTGGATTGGGGAAGCGATGTCAGGCACCGGACGTGTGTAACTCCCACGAGGTGTCACCCTTGAGGCACTCAAGTCGTTGGAGCCAGAAGGAGTGCAAGGACTTCATTACGACCTTGAGGTCGGCTTCGGCTCGTCTACATCAACCACGCTCTCCTGAGCGTTGAAAAGGCTTTTCGGTCTTCGAGGGTAAGTTCGTGAAAAGCCCCTCCCGTTACTGTATTACTAATAGATAGGTCCTGGCAGCTTCAGGGGTTCAGGGGCGTAGAGTAAAATTTATTGTTTTTATGCGCAGAACCCCTACAGTGATGTGACCCGAGGTTCTGGTTGGTAGGACAGAGTCTTATGTGTAAGAGCATGTCCTTAAGTGATTCCTGAGTTGATCACTGAACCAGAATTAAGTTTGTACTTAAATGGCTAAAAGCAAAGTAAGTGGCATAGTTACATTTCATGCACTAGGATCTACATAGATATAGAAGTATAAAGGCTCCATCTGATGTGATGTATAATGTTATAGCGGGGCTAGTTCACTTTTAACGTAGAATGATGTGTCCTAGGGCCCAGTGCCCATGAGAAAGCCCTCGAGGTTGATCTAAAGTCACTGTAAGCTCCTGGAATCTGGCCTCGTTTCTGCTGCCATGACTACAGTATATACACAAAGGATAGCAAAGTGTGTTTTGAAGTTTAGATGACAACGGTGAAAACGACCGTCATCATAAACACTAGAAACAAAGTCTCACTTTGTCACCAAACAAATACTTCGACCCATTATACGATAATGGTGTGAATGTCAAAATTAGGAAGACATTAATGATTTGCAAAAGACATAATGATCTGGTAAAACAGAACATGGACATGACGTTTCCCATGAGCATGCATGATCTATAAATGCATATGGTATATGGTTTATACGAGTAAAATGCGAGCTGGATTATTTGTACTCTAGTGCAAGTGGGAGACTGAAGAAGATATGCCCTAGAGGCAAATAATAAATAGGTTTTCATTATCATATCTCAATTAGTTTATAATAGTTTCATATTGTGCTATAAATGTGTCGAGTAGAAACATTGGTACAAGTGTGGTATGAAACAACCAAGTCCCTAGTAGCCTCTATTCATACTAGTTCGTTGGTCATGAGGATGATCTAGGTTTCAAGATCATGGGCATTTATGCCAATTGACAACGGGCTCATATCATTGGAGAATGATGTGATGGACATTTCTCGAAGGATTGCAACACGATCAAGTCATATAGTTCTTTGTTGCAGCAACTAAATCCAGACTCCTAATTCCTTAGACCGTGAGGCCATATCAATCACAATCTCCCGAGAGTGCTTTGATAGCATCAAGCGCCACTTGGTAATACAATGGTTATAAATGTGTGTTCAGGTACTCGGAGGAACCATTGAGGCAATATATGCCAAGAGCGGGATTTGTTCGCCCACATGACGGGCAAAGATACATACGGCCGGCTTGGTGAGATTACATCCATAAATGTTGCAACATGTGACTCAGTCACGGGGATGTAATATCATAGTAACAAGAAAATAGAACTTGTTGTGAACGAGATTGAACAAGGTATGTGATACCAATGATCGGATATCGGACAAGTCGTATCAAAAAACAAAAGGAATATGGATGCTACATTTAACGGTTCAAACGACATTGTCATCAGGAATGCATAGGGGCCACATGGACATCCCGAGTCCCTCTGTTGATCATTGATACAGATCATGTCTAGAGCATTCCCGAGCCGTGAGAGGATACACTTAAGGGTACGATGAGATCGATCATTCGTAATGTAGGGGATCGGTGCAGAACACACAAATTTTCCTATGATTTAACCCCAGAAACTGCCTAGGATCTATCTATGTAGTAATGCGGTAACGGCCGATGCGTAGAGAATACATACCCTTGTAGACCGTACGCGGTTAACGTTCCGAGGGGAACGTGGTTGAAGTAGTCATACTCGTAGACGACCTCAAGGTCGCGAAGCTCCTCATACGTCACCCCTTGCTCCTTTGTCATCTTCATCGTGCAATAGCTCCGGCTCACGACATTTAAGCGCCCCAAGTGTTGTGCCTCGTATCTTCGTACACATCCGGTGCAAGATGAGACCTCCGGCTCCCCAATCCCACTGGGAGTGTGGAAGTTGATATCCGGCTAGGAATCCCTACAGCACAACAACATACTGCAGGTGTTCCTTGATCGCACATCCCAGACTTGGGGCCATGGTCACAAGGCATAGAGAGAGAGAGAGAGAAGGAGGAGGAAGTCAACCAAAGGACTTCTCCAATTGTGTGTTTTTAGTCCTCCCATGTGCACCCCTTTATATAGGCGGAGGGGGTGTGCACTCCCCATTGGGTTAGCCATGTGAGACTATTCATAAAGGAAAAATAACAGGTATTTTCGTCCTGGACGGATGGGCCAAAGAACACAGCCCAATAGCCAAACAGAAAATAACTAAATAAAAGAAAAGAGGCAGCAGATAGGGGCTGGCCGGGTGGGCCTTGGTGCGGCCCACCTCGCGCCCAGCAATCCCCCGCGGTGGCAGCCTAGCGAGGCAGCCCGGATGGGCCGGCACTGCCGCCCGGCAGCCCAGCCCATGCCCGCGTGGCGGCCTGCGCCCGCCTGCCTGGCAGCTCGCCTTGGTGGGCTGCCTGCCCCCGCCGGCCCGGATGGCTGGCCGGCTCCCCCGCGAGCCCCGCATGATCCGGGGTCGAGCCAGGCCGGCCACCACGGCTGTTAACTGGCGCCCACCCCTCTTGCGGTGGCAACTATCTGCCGCCCACGTGGGCTATTCCTGTTTTCCTTTTTCCCTTTATTTCTCTGCAGCTTTTATTCTAGGCTATTTCCCTCTGGAATTTGGCCTAATATAAAATTTTCCTTTATAAATATTAATCTAAATATTACTTAGAATATATTAATTAACATATAATAAATATATATTTAAATTCTCATTTATCCGAAAACACTTTTCAGGTCTTTTCCTTTATTCTTTCTCCGAACAACTTCGGATCTCTCCGCGGAATGATTCCGACTTTCTCTCTTTCTCTACTATGATTCCGTCTTGCGAATGATCGCTCTTATCGTACCCTTAAGTGTATCCTCTCACGGCTCGGGAATGCTCTAGACATGATCTGTATCAATGATCAACAGAGGGACCAGGCATTCCTGACGACAATGTTGTTTGAACCGTCTAAATGCAGCATCCTCTTCCTTTTGTTTCTCGATACAACTTGTCCGAGATCCGATCATTGGTATCCCATACCTTGTTCAATATCGTTCACAACAAGTTCTGTTTTCTTATTACCATGATATTACATCCCCGTGACCTAGTCATATGCTGCAACATTTATAGATGTAAGTTCACCAAGTCGGCCGTATGTATCTTTACCCGTCATGTGGGGGAACAAATCCCGGTCTTGCAGTCACATGTCATCTACTGTTCCTTCTGAATACCCAACATACACCTTTATAGCTACCGCATTACCAGATGAGGGTTGATGTAGTCAAAGCAGCCTCGGCAAATAGTGAGTAATATGAGCTCACGGTCTAAGGAGAATGAGTCTAGGTATAGCTGTTGCAACAATGAACTATATGACTTGATCATGTTGCAATACTTCGAGGAATGTCCAATCACATCATTCTCCAATGATATGATCCCGTTGTCAGTCGGCATAAATGCCCATGATCTTGAAACCCAGATCATCTTTGTGACCAACGAACTAATATGAATAGAGACTACTAGGGACTTGGTTGTTTCATACCACACCTGTACCAATGTTTCTACTTGGCACAGTTCTAGCACAATATGAAACTATTATAAACTAATTGAGATATAACAATAAAAACATATTTATTATTTGCCTCTAGGGCATATCTCCTTCACGTAAGACAGAATCATAGTAGAGAAAGAGAAAGCCGGAATTGTTCCGCAGAGAGATCCGAAGTTGTTTGGAGAAAGAATAAAGGACCGGAATCATTCCGGGAAAGATCCGAAGTCATTCGGAGGAAATCGAAAGGGAACCGAAAGGTGTTTCGGGTCAAGATGGATTTTGTAATATGTATTTACATAATAATTAATTTAATTAATGTTAAATCTAATATTAAAATCTAATTTGAAGGGTTATTCTACTAATGGGCCAAACTTCCTAGTGAATAAAGGCCCATGAGGGAAACCGAAGGAGGGAAAGGCCAAGGTCCAAAGGGCCAAGGCCCATGCACCTTAAGAGGGCCCTCCCGGCCAGCCTAGGGCTGTGTGCGGGGTGGGTCCCACCCCTAGCCGGCTGGCCCATGAGGCCCATGCGCCTCCCCCCTCTCTCCCTTGTTTAGTCCCACATGGGAAACCCAAAGGGAAGGGCACACCCCTCCCCCTATATAAAGGGGTGCCCATGGGTGGGATGAGACACACCAATATTTGGATAAGTCCTTTGGTTGACTTCCTCCTTCCCTCTCTCTCTATACCTTGTGACCATAGCCCCAAGTCTGGGTTATGTGATCAAGGCACACCTGCAGTACGCCGTTGCGCTACGGGGATTCCTAGCCGGATATCAACTTCCGCACTCCTGGCGGGATCAGGGAGCCGGAGGTCTCATCATGCACCGGATGTGTACGAAGACACGAGGCGCAACACTTGGGGCGCTTAAATGTCGTGAGCCGGAGCTGCTGCACGATGAAGATGAAGAAGGAGCAAGGGTAACCTGTGAGGAGCTTCGCGACCTTGAGGTCGGCTACGAGTACGACTACATCAACCATGTTCCCCGTGAAACGTTAACCGCGTACGGCCTACAAGGGTATGTATTCGCTACGCATTTGCCGTTACTGCATTACTACATAGATAGATCCTAGGCAGTTTTTGGGGTTCCAACGTAGGAAATTTTTTGTTTTCTGCTATGGATCCCCTTCAGGTTATTGTATCCTCTCTTGCCTCAATCTAAGGACTTGTCAGGTACCCAAGACCCTGAGGGTTGAGCCAGGTATAGGGAGTATAAGTAATGACTAATCTGCAGGATGGGAACCCAGTGATAGAAGGGGTAGTACGGCTATATGTGAGGGATTTACTTGGGATTAGCGGTGACGTCACTATGCATATCATTAGTTCTATTTCTTCTATGGATGAGACTAGTAGGTTATTGCTATAAGCAGTTGCGGAGGAAATAGCAATTATGGATGCACTGCCCACATATAATTTATCTTGCTCTAACAATTACATGCATACTTTATTTCCATCAGATGTTTTGCACAGCTACAGGTGAAACCGAAATATCTAGGCCCACTCTCTCCATCATCGACAATAACAAGAGACGCAAACTCTTGGTCTGGTAAAAACACAAAAGGAATTCTAAAACTCCCGAAGGTCCGTTAAAGTAACTTCACTACGCTTCTGCTTCCAGAGGATTCGATAAACCTAGGTCTACTAGGGAAAAAGAGCTATACTACATCCGTAATCCGGATCGAAGGTATCAAAGGCTCGAGGCCCAAATGAGGTCCAGTGGCATGTACCACCTTGATGGCCACATCACCACACCTCGTTCCCTCCTCGAGCCTCCGCAGTCATCCATCTTGAGCCCTAGATTAAAGTCATGACCTAAAAACGCCTATAAAAAGACCCCTGGACGATCTCAAAGGAGGCGGCACAGAAACACTGAAACAGAGACATAACTAGTGAAGATTAAAGGGGGAAACACGGAACCGCCTCCGGCAGGATCTATACCTTCCCTAACATCTCCGGCTTCATCACCCTGATGAAGAGGGAGTAGTACACCTTTGCACAATGGGTTTGTGACAGTAGCTTGATCTATTTCTCTCTTGAGCTATCATTGCTCTAGTACCATATGAGTTTCCCAATATGATTATGGTCATATATGCAATTCCTATGTGGTGGATATTTATTCTATGAGTTGATATTTAAGATCTCATCTATATTATGTGTGAGATGTATTGGCAGATGAATATTATGTACCCCATTCTTTATTACTTGTTTTGATCCAACTTATACTAGAGGACATGTGTGGGGGAGCACGTGTATTAGATGGAGTAATATGGTGGTAGTGATTGGATAGTGACAAGAAATTCAAGATCTACAATAGTTTTTATCTTTCTTTTATTACCTCACTAGGAATAAAGTGAATGCATGTGTTATTATCATGTAATGATATCCTAGATGATCTTATTTGTTCAAGGTAACATATTTGTCATTCAAACATCATGTCGTAGTACCTAAGGCTATATTGTTTGTTCTTAATTCTAAATTACTTGGAGTACCTCTTTCTAGAAGAGCATAGGTGAGATGTGTTGCATCATCTTTATGATATGACGTGGTGCCCATATCAATGCTTACCATAAATATAATGAAGTTTCTAATCAATATAGTATTTTTTTGAATGGGAACAGGGCCAGAAGACCCCAGAAGCCGCACATTAAACCACCTGGTAGGTACAATTTACAGAAAGGCCCTTTGCATAAAGCACCCTAGCAAAACTAGATAAAACTGAAAAGGGCCTCTCACTAACAAAAAACACCCTAGGGCTAAAAGATAAAAAGCAATCAAGCCCTCGCGTGCCTTCGCCACCAAACTTCGGCGACCTCCAGCCAACAGCGAGGTCATGTGAGCCTCTTGCTCGTGACGCTCCACTATCCGGAGAAGAAGCAGCACCGCTGGCCACCTTGCAGTCTATGGTGACGAACCACTTGCTGACTGTGAGGCGTCGAGCACCGACGCGAAGCTTCGAAGAAGGTCCTCCGAAGGAGGTTGCACCCCATGGTCGCCTTTCGACCAGAACGGGCAGCGGCCCGGCAGCGCCACCGCCACCAAAGGACCAGTGCGAAGAGAAACTTGCGGGCGTAGCTTCACCAAAATTTGACTCTAGCCCCATCTTCGACGCCAGGCCCATCTCCCTACTAACCCTCGCCACCACGGCATGCCGGTAGAGGGAGGAAGGGTAAACCGCCATCAATGGAGCAAATAGATCGGCGAGCTTTATGAACGATCCACGAGAACCACACCTCCCTCTGCAGCCTCATCCACAGTAGCCTGAAGAAGGAGGCACCACGACCTCCTGCTGCCACTCGACAACAAGCAGGAGTAACTCACCGGCAGCGTGCAAGACAGCCGCACCGCAGATCCAGGCCCGCATCCCCCACCGCCACGGCCGGCCAAAGCGTGGCCCAGGACAAGAAGTAGCAACAGCAAGCACGCATACCAAGTAGCTGGACTCCCTCCCGGCAGCCACCGAACGCGCCCAAACTCTCACCCCCCGCCGCCACGGCCGGCCGGTGGGAAAAGAGGGTCCAGGGAGGCACCCGCAAGGAGGGAGGCCCGCCCAACAGCTTTATTTCGGAGATCCTCGGGATCCCGACCGCTGCCACGGTCGCCAACCGATGGAGCGTCGCTGCCGGAGAGATCAACCAAGATGCCCAAGATCTAGCTGCATGGAGCTTGAGCCCTGCTCCAACTACCGACAGACCGCCGCGATCTACAACTATGGGCTAACCTACATGCTGATACGTCCATTTTGCATCACTATTCTATATCATAATTTACTGTTATTCATTGATATATTTCATATTAAGAGATGATACTTATGTTATTTCATCTGTTTTTGCATGGTTGATGACTTTTGGAGGATGGACCACTGAAGTCAGGATTCTGATAGAAAAAGGCACTGTTTGGAGGCGAAATTCATGAAGATCAGAAAATCCCAGAAATATATGGAAAATCCTATTTTTCCAGAAGACGAAGGAACCCAGAAGGGGGACCAGAGATGGGACACAGGGGGCCCACACCACCCCTGGCGTGGGCCAGCCCTAAAAATCCATTTGCTAAAGAAAGGATTGGGCCACTTGCTACAATTATTATCATTGTATTTTATTTACTCGCACTTTATTTATCTGCATTATCAAAAACCCCTAAAAATCCATTTGCTAAGTATTTACAGAGAATTCCTGATCCAAGCCACTCGTCAACACCTTCTGCTCCTCGTTGGGTTTGACACTCTTACTTATCGAAAATACTGCGATACACCCCCTATACTTGTGGGTCATCAATACTATTTTCTGGTGCCGTTGCCGGGGAGTGAAGCGCTATTGGAGAGTGAAACTGGTAAAGGAAACTTCTACTATGAGTATTGTTTATTTCTATTAGTTACTTTATTTCAATATGGATAATTCATTTAGTTTCTTATTTCGTAATGCTACTACCACTGCTAAGGTAGTAGATGAACCCCCACCTGCTGAAGATGATACTTTTAAGATACCTACAAGAATTATTGATCGTGTTATGGGATAACTACTATTTTGGAGATGGAACTGTCCATCCCGGTGATCATTTGCTCTTTATACACGAATTATGCGAGTTGTTCAAGTGTGCAGGTATTACAACATATCAAGTCAAGAAGAAGTTATTCTCGTTATCACTAAAAGGAAGAGACGAGGAATGGTATAAGCTGCTGAAGAATGGCTAATCTCTTGAATGGGAGGAAATTGTACCTCTCTTTTATTCAAAATTTTATCCTCCTAGTGAGACTCAAAAAGATCGGAATCAAATATACAACTTTTGGCCTCGTGATGGAGAGAGTACAACTCAAGCTTGGGGGAGATTGAAGTTACAAATGCTCAAATGTCCTATTCATGAGCTCCCCAACAATATTATTATCAATAACTTTTATGCAAGGCTTTCTCCTCATGATAAGGATTTATTGGATGCTTCTTGTGCTGGATCATTTACATGCATGGAATAAGAAGCTAAATGGGATCTTTTAGACCGTATTCAAGACAATGCTGAAGCATGGGAGAATGATAAAGGAAGAAAGTCAGGTATAAATTGTGATTATGAATGCATTAAATCTTTTATGGGAACGGATGAATTTCATAATATTAGTAATGCTTATGGTCTTGATTCTCAAAGTATTGCAACTTATTTTAAGGCTTTGGCTTCTTATATCGAAATTCCTAAAAAGAAATGGAATAAGTATCATGAGCCATATAAAGATGTTATTAATTGTGTTCCTGCAAGAAATACCAAAGTTTATACTGCTAATCATATTTTACCTGAACCTTACATTGAGAAAATGCCTTTTCCAGTTAAGATAAAGGAACATTCTATGATAGCTAGTATGGTTAATGAAAGTACAAATAAAGCTGTTGAACCTAATGAACAAATAGCTGTTGAACTTGTAATAGCAAATGTGAAAGACTTTGTCACTAAATATGTAGAAGATGGACACACTATCCTCTATAAGGATACTTCTAATACTGTCTCTAAAAGCAGAGTTAGGAGAGCTGGTGTCCCTGTTTTTTCTGTTAGAATAAGTGATCATTGCTACAATGGTTCATGTGATAGTTATATCCTTAAATTTATGCACGATACTGAAAGTTATTATGAGAGAGGGAAGATTGTTCTAATGCATCTCAATAATATTAAATTTCCTCGCTTTATGCTAAAAGTCTTTATGTTGCACTTGTTTTGCCTTCCTATGCTAGCAACCTCTGGTTTCAACAATTTATTTTCTTACAAAATTACCTTGCATATGAAGTGGGTTAGACTTAAACATGTGTATTTTTGCTCCTCGATGCTCTCTTTTACTTCAATTCATATTCTTATGTGAGCATCATCGAAATTATCATGCCCATCTTAATGGCTACAAAGAAAGAGCTTTTTGGGAGACAACCCAATATATTTTTGCTTTCAGTTTGTTTTTATTTATTTGAGTCTTTGAAGTTATTGCTTCTGCAATAACCCCTCCTTATCGTCTTTGTCTGGTTTTTGTGTCAAGATCATCCTCTAATGAGAGAGAAATAATATTTGGGGAAGTTGTTATCCCAAAACAGATTTTTGTGCTTCACTATAAAAAATCGTTAAAAATCCCAGAATGTCGTACTGATCTGTAATGTTTTGTGTGCATTCCCCAGGTTATTATTTAACTTGCGTTAGTTTTGCACTTTTTGATTTGAGCAACGGAAGATTTTTGAAAAAATTGATCTTTACCTGCTGGTCTGTTTTGATAGATTTTTGTCACTCCTGCATTTGCCTCTTAAATCGATTTTTTTTGAATTCCTTTTGGGCTTTCGGAAGGAGTTGTTTCAGTAGCTTATGTTTTGATGGATTTCAGTTAAAATTGAACTTGAAGGTTTATTACCTTGCATACACTAATGTTGCTAATGAGAATTGTGTGAAGTTTTTTGTGAAATTTTTTCCAGGTTATGGAAAAAATGGTGTAATAAGATGGTGAAGGGTTAAATGACTCAAACAATATGCTTATAAAGATGAAGATACTGATGTTACTCAAGCGGTGACTTTGGAATAATTTATTAAAAGCCAAGTTTAGAGACCTGCAGAGTCCGTTTTTGAATAGGTAACAGTTCTGGTAAGAAAAGGTCCGCGAAAAATCCGTCAATCTATATTTTTGGAGTTTTTATCTAACATTGAAAATAATGAGTCGAAAGAGGGACAGAAACGGAGCCCGGGTGGCTCACATCACCCCATGGCGCGGGCCGACCTGGTCGCGCCACCAGGGGGTGTGGCCACCCCGAAGCCCGTCTCCGACCTGTTTTCTCCCAGTACTTCATGTCTGTTGTTAAACTTCGTAATATATAATCCCTCGGATCCCCCGAGGTTCGTATATCGTTTTCTCGTCGTGTTTTCGTTTTGATCTGTTCTGTTCAGATGTCGTTCTAGGGTTTGTTTTCGGAGTACTATGAGCTGCGAAGCCGGCGCGAGCTCCATCACGACCTTAAGCAGAGGACCTTCGTAGGATGGGTGGAAGAAGAAAAGATCACAGCTAGGCACAGAGATATGGATTGGAGCATGAAGTAGGAAGTGAAGGGCATGTCGGCAGGCATGAAAGGACAAGGGCTGGTACCTCTAATTCTAAACCTCAGTTCCTGTCCTGCAGCAGTGGAAGCTCTACGGGCCGCTGATGAGTTTTGTGATAAGTATCGAGTCCTGAGGAGAAAGGTGGATATACTGCAAGAAGAGAATAACAGGCTTCGCAAGATCTTGGAAGATTTTCTCACTCCGATCGAGAGAACACCACCACCACCGAAGGAGTAATTTGTCATCAGGTTTTGGCATCCCCTTGGTCTGTTCCAAACTTGGGGGAGTGCCACGGTATCACTATCTTTTATATTTTTTATCTTTTTAAGTAGAGTCATATCATCAATAGAGAAGTTATCATATAGGATGGTTTATATTATGGAAGTGCCTCCCCTCTCGTTAGTTATCTATGTATCCCTTGGTGTGAGTTACCATTATGGAATATTAATGATAAGTTCTATAATTTACTTTTTGCACATCTTATACTAGTTTTCAATTTCTGTTATATGATTGATCTTGTTGTTAGTATTGGTATCACTTTGGGATCATTAAGTAAATTTAGTTGGTTTTGGCAAACCTGGCTCGGTTAGTAGCAACACTATTATAAGAATTGAATGAAAAAAGAGAAAAGTATTTTTAAGAAATATAATTTCATCATCTTTCTTTCTTGATTGGCTCATAAGCTTAGTATTCTCTAGTTAAGATCTTTTGTGCTTCCAAGGAAGATTACATGTTTTTTTTATCACTTGTATGTTTGTTTGTTTCCTTCAACTCTTATGCTTGATACCAATCCTTGCTAGCCAAAAACCTGTACTGAGAGGGAATGCTTCTCGTGCATCTAATCCTTAAACCAAAACCTATGCCATTTGTGTCAGACATACCTACCTATTAGCATTATTGCTATTCCAAGTAAATTCATGTTTTTATCTACCTTCCAAATTAAACTTGTTATGTGAAAATTAGTGATTAAAGCTCTCACGAACTAGATGGCACACTTTACTTTCTTGCACTTAATAAACTTGAACCATTGTGCCCGTCTATGTTGCGTATATGCTTGCGTTTTGTAAGTTTTGAATTAGCAGAACCATGTTATCATGGGGAACGCTTTCAACACTACACTTATTTAGTTGATATCATATTCTTTTGCTTATGGATCCCAGCGGTGTGAAATGAAAGGGGAGCTTGTAAGGCTCATGGAGTTCGCATATGTGTTAGAGAAACACCTGGGCAGCTGGTCTAAGCCATGCCTAATCATGGTCGAAACCTGCAGCATAACCATAGTGAGCAATCTATGAAGCATCCTCTATAAAAAACCTATGCAAATAGGAAAGAAAAAAGAAGAAGATAAGGCCTATGCAAATAGGAAATAAAATGATCGCTGAGATGCTTATTGTCTACTTGCCTTGTCATTTTGATATGGGGAATCTTCCGTATCATCGGGCAAGGGGTACCCCGTTGGCGGTTCTCTATGATACACATGTACTCACAATGACAAGAACTTACTTGTGACTAAAGTTGAGTAGCATGAGGAACGGTACTTGTAAGTAAGGGGCATGAGATTTTCAGCTTATAACTTGTCAAGCATATCCTCATATTTGATGACTTTACCCTTAATCACCTAAAGATGCTTATGATAGGGGTAATGAGAGCTAAAGCTAATAAGTACAATAATTTTTGGAAGCTGTTTATGAAACTTGATATCCCTGCTTCCCTCTGCGAAGGGCCTATCTTTTACTTTTTAGTTGAGTCAGTAAACCTATTCCTTTCTATCTCAACAAGTATTTTGAGTTGTTGTGTTTCATTCATTCATACGATGATTTATTCAAGCATGTTCCTTATGTTCCTTGTTTTGCACACTGCTCTTATCTTAGTGAATACTACTTTGAAAGCTATCATTGAAAACCCCATTATGTTTGAACTCCTACAAATTGTTAACTATTCTTTTACCAAGAACAAAGTTTGCCATTACCAATTATGATTTACTTTGTGTATCTTTATTGTGTTTCCTTTACCTATTGCAAGTTAAGTTATATAATAGTGAGTTATCTTATATTATCATTTGTGTATTGATGAATGTGATGCTTCTTGTCCGTATTATTTTATCGACACTTCACTCCATAAACCTGAGGTCATATTTATTGAGCTCAGTTTTCGCTTGGGGACAAGCAAAGTCTAGGCTTGGGGGGAGTTGATACGTCCATTTTTCATCACAATTTTACTATTATTCATTGAAATATTTCATATTAAGAGATGATACTTATGTTATTTTATCTATTTTTGGATGGTTGATGACTTTTGGAGGATGGACCGCTAAAGTCAGGATTCTGATGGAAAAGGCACTGTTTGGAGGCGAAATTCGCGAAGATTAGAAAATCTCAGAAAATATATGGAAAATCCTATTACCAGAAGACGAAGGAAGCCAGAAGGGGGAGCGGAGATGGGCCACAGGGGGCCCACACCACCCCTTGGAGCGGGCCAGCCCTGGCCGCGCCACCAGGTGGTGTGGCCACCTGATGACCCACAAGTATAGGGGGTGTATCACAGTATTTTCGAGGGAAGTGAAACCCAATTTATTGATTCGACATAATGGAAGCCAAAGAATATTTATCAGCCTTAACAACTGAGTTGTCGATTCAGCTGCACCTGGAAACAATCTTGCTCACAGCAGTTTATCAGTAGCAACAGTTTTGTAGTAGGAATAGCAAAGTAACAATAGTAGCAAAGCAAAGACAGTAGTAACGAAAGCAGTAAACAATGGGATTCGAGTGCGGTAGGCATAGGGATGGATGGACGGGCGTTTCATGGACAAGACAATTCACATAGCAATCAGAACACATGGCAATTGCAGATAAATAAGATAAAGCACCTAAGTACTAGACAATCCTAGGCATGTGTTCCATATATAGTCATACATGCTCGTAATGAGAACTTGCACAACATCTTTTGTCCTGCTAGCCCGTTTGCAGCGGGGCCTCTAGGGAACTACTGCAATTAAGGTGCTCCTTTTAATAGAGCATCGGAGCAAAGCATTAACACTCCGTGAACACATGTGATCCTCACATCAAAGCCTTTCCCTTCCGGTTATCCCGATTTCTGTCACTTCGGGGCCATAGGTTCCGGACAACGACGTGTGTATACAACTTGTAGATAAGACCAAGGACAATACTATCATAATGAATCAATAATAAGTTCAGATCTAAAATCATGGCACTCGGGCCCTAGTGACAAGCATTAAGCACAACAAGTTGCAACAAAGTCATAAAGCACTAATAAAAGATACTAGGCACCACGCCCTAACAATCTGATGCCATTACATGAACGATCTCATCCAATCCCTACCATCCCCATACCCTATAGCGGGGGATTACTCACTCATAGATGGGGAAACATGGATGGTCGATGAAGATGATGGTGGAGATCGATGGAGATGGCTCCGGGGGCACTTCCCCGTCCCAGCAGGGTGCCGGAATAGAGACTTTCTGTCCCCCGAATCTCCCCTTCGGTGGCGGCGGCGCAGCGGAACTTTTTGTGGAAAAACGTCGAACCCCCTTAGGTTTTTAGGTCAGAAGGCTTCTTATAGGCGAAGAGGGAGATCGAGGGGGTGCCTGGGGCCACCACACCATGCCCTAGCGTGGCCAGGCCCAACCCACGCCTGGGGGGGGGGGTGTGGCCAGGCCCTGTCCATCCTCCGTCTCGTATTCTGGCTCCGTGAGTCTTCTGGAAAAATAGGCACTTTGGCTTTTGTCCCGTCCAATTCCGAGAATATTCATTTTTTGACTTTCCTGGAACCAAAAACAGCAGAAAACAGGCAGCTGGCACTGTGGCTCTTGTTAATAGGTTAGTCCAAGAAATCATATGAAAAGTACTCCAAAGTGTGGACAAAACACAAGAAAGTAGATAAAACCAAGCATGGAGCATCAAAAATTATAGATACATTTGCAATGTATCAACATCCCCAAGCTTAACTCCTGCTCGTCCTCGAGTAGGTAAGTGATAAAAAGAAAGAATAATTTTTGAGGTGACATGCACCATCAAAGACTTGATCAAAGTATTTGTAAACATTCAAAGCTGGGATCATAGTACTTCAATCATAACATGAAAGACAAAGTTCTAGCAATAAGACAAAGAAACTATGATGCAACATGAAAAGACATAAACAAAAGATTCATGAATAACAATGCTTTGCAAGACGTTTGTTTGTTTCACATAAAGAAAACATAGCATAGTGGCATTCAGCTTGTCCCTCATAGAGTAGCAAACATAAATGCATAGGACACCTTCAAAGTTTACAAGAATGACTAGATACAAATAGTTTAAAACAAGCAATATCAAGGTATGCATCAATCAACAAGTCTTGAGACAATGCACATAGAACTAAGAATGGACACTATGCTCTCAAGAAAGTGCTCATAGAATAAGTGGAGACTCAACAAGGAAATGAAAAGGTTTTGAATAGTTTGAAAGGCTTCCAAATGCTGAAAGTATGGTACTCATTAGCTTTGAGCTCTCATTGCCCCTATCATAAGTATCTTTAATGTGGTTAAGGTGAAAGTGACACAACTAAGAGGATATGCTTGCCAAGTTATAAATCGAAGTCTCATGCCCCTTACTTACGAAGACCGATCCTCATGCTACTCAACTTCAGTCACAAGTAACCTCTTGTCATTGTAAGTATATACGTATCATAGAGAACCGCCAACGGGGTACCCCTTGCACATGACAGGGGAGCTATCCCATAATCAAAATAACAAGGCAAGCAGACAATGATCATCTCGGCGATCTTTTTATTTACTATGTGCATAGATTTTTATTGAGGATGCTTCATAGAATGCTCATTATGGTTATGCTGCAAGTTTCCACCATGATTAGGCATGGCTTAGGCTAGCGGCCCAGGCGTTTCTCTAACATACATACAAACTCCATGATCTTACAAGTTCCACTTTTATTTCACACCGCCGGGATCCATAAGCAAAAGAATATGATATCAACTAGGTACAAAGTACCTATGAAGTGTTAAAGCGATCCCCATGATACATGGTTTTGCTAACTTCAACTCATAAAGCGCAAGCATATGCGCAACAAAGAAGGACGCAATGGTTCAGGTTTATTAAGTGCAAGAAAATAAAGTGTGCCATCAAGTTCGTGAGAGCTTTACTAACTAACATTCTCATAACAAGCAAACATTTTATTCGGAAGAAAACCAGGCATATTGAATATGCACGGAGGTAGCAAATGATGCTAATAGGTAGGTATGGTGGACACTTTGGCAATATTTGGTTTAAGGGAGTTGGAAACATGAGTAAAACATACTCAGTGGAAGTGAAGGCTAGCAATAGTAAGGGAGCGACAAACAAGAGAGCAATAATGGCCATAATCATGCAGAGCGACAAAACATCATTGATAAAAGCATAAAGTGATACTACAAGTTGAAAACTAAAGGATCATAAAGGCTTATGGTGACTTGGGATAGTCATAACATGGAGCATGCACCAAGTCAACCCAAATAAAGCATCAAAGGAGAATACCACTATACTATGCTTTAATATGCTAAAACAACGCATGATTCATCCAAGGCATATTAAGCAATCTCAATTGTTTATAACAAGTAATGATACAGCAAAGAATACTAAGCATAAAGCCAAAACAATATCAAGCATGGCAGGACAAAGCATAGGCCATAGTCAAAAACAAGCTCTCTTTACCACTTAAGCATGAGTTTTCCTACTCTTTTCCAAACCAAACCAAACCATTTGGACACCAATGTATGAAAGAGGAGGCCCAACCAATTTATTCAGCAAACTAAGCAAACCAAGCAAACTAAAAACCAAAACCAAAACAAAAACGAAAAAGAAGACGCTCCAAGAACAACACAACTGTGCATGAAACAAATAAAAATGAAGTGGTTGGAAGAAACCTGAGATTTTTATTGATGAAGAAGGGGATGCCTTGGGCATCCCCAAGCTTTGACGCTTGTACTTCTTGGATATTTCTTGGGGTGACAAGCGTGGCATCCCCAAGCTTGAGATTTAGTCCATCCTTCATCTCATTACTCATTCCTTCCATACACCTGAAATTTTTCCTTCATACAAAACTTCACACAATCTCATTAGCAACATTAGTGCACTTAAGATAAATAAGTCTTAAGGTTCAGTTCTAACACCAAATAAACTTCCATTAGAACACTAGCTACTGTAGCACTTCCCTCAAAAATCTCAATTCCCCAAAAGAACTCAAGAAGGAACTAACAAGAAGCAAATGCAGAAAATGGCAGAAATCTGTCAAAACAGACCAGCAGGTAAAGACGAATTTTTTAGAAGACCTTCAGTTGCTCAAATCAAAAAGTGTTGAACTAACTAAAGTTATATAACAATCTGGTGCAGAAGCACAAAAAATTACAGCTCAATCCGACATACAAAGATCGCTCACGAATTTTTACGGTGAAGTACAAAAATCTGTTTCGGGACAGCAACTTTCCCAATCACTTCTCTCTCATTAGAGGTTACTCTTGGCACAAAAAGCAAATAAAAAGGATAAGGAACGGTTATTACAGAGGTAATAACTTCCAAGACTCATCTAAAACTTTTGGGTTATCTCCCAATAAGTACTTTTCTTTAACGCCTTTAAGTTAGGCATAAGCAAAAACTAGAATGATAGAGTAGAAGTAAACAGAAATAATCATAGTGAAAACATTGTTTTGTTCAATGAAATCCTTTTGTTAAAAATGTTGATAAGGTCTTGCTACCAAAACAATTTCATATGAGACAAAACTTTGTATTCCACTAATGATTATGTTACCTCAACCTTGATAGCAATGGTCCCAATCATAATAGTTTCAAATTTTTCTCTTGGTATGGGACAATATATTTATCCAACTTGAATGCCCTCAACATGTTCAATTGAATTCAAACCATAAGTCCTTTCAATTTTCTTGAGGAAATAGAGAATGTGTTCCTTGTCATTAACATTGAAGGTCACCTTCCTTTGATTATAATTAATAATAGCTCCTGCAGTATTTAAGAAAAGGTCTCCCAAGAATAATAGACATATTATCATCTTCAGGCATAAAAGTTTGAGAGGATGCTCTCATAAGAAATATGAGTTGAAGTAAAAGAGAGCATCAAGGAGCAAATTCAAAACACATTTAAGTCTAACCCACTTCCAATGCATAGGAATCGTGCAAGTAAATAACAAAGTGACAAGCATAGGAAGATTAAACAAGAGTAACTTCAAAACTTTCAGCACATAGAGAGGTGTTTCAATACCATGAAAACTTCCACAACCATATTTTCCTCTCTCATAATAATTTTCAGTAGCATCATGAAGAAACTCAACAATATAACTATCACATAAAGCATGCTCTTCATGATCTACAAGCACTAGAGCTTTATTATAAACATTTTTAAGAGAAACCTCACGAACATAACATTCATTCTCCTTTAGTAAGCAAGGAGGACAATCAAATAATGTAAGGGATAAATAGTTACTCTCAATAGAAGGTAGGCATGGGTAGCTAATCCATTCTTCCTCCTTTTGTTCATCACTCTCCTCCTCTTTTTCATCTAATGAGATTTGAGGTTCATCAATTTCTTCTTCCATAGGATCCTGCAAGGCATTAGTCTCTTCCATTTGTGGAAAGCATCTATTAAAATATTCAAGAATATAGCCATTTTCATCCTTATAATTATCAAAGCAAAAATTTAAGTATACCATACACCTCATATTTATAAGGTGAATCATCAATATTTTCAAGCAAACTAGCAAGTTCAAAAGCACCCTTCCAATAAATTCTTCCATTTGTCCCGCATCATAAAAGTCATAAATTCCTTTAGCATAGGAAGATATGGTATCATTATCATTATACTCAGATTGAAAAGGGAGGTGTTTATACCTCTTTCTGCAACGAGATTCATCACAACAATAAGTAACATTATAAGTAGAGCACACATTTCTAGCAATGGTATACAATCTATCAATTTGTTCCCATAAGTGTTTCCCTTTTTGTGACAAGCGGTGTTCCTTATAATAATATTTTTGATCTTCCGTGAACCCACCTTGCCAATAAGCTTCAGTTTCAAAGAAACCAACCATTGACAACAAGCATGATAAAGCAAGACAATAACAGACCATCGAAAATAACAACTAGAGTAGGAACTAATTTTTTTGTATTTTTGGATAAAGAAACAAGCGAACAAGGAGAAAATAAACTTAGCTTGAACAATAGTGAATCCAAGTGACTTGATAAATAAAGCTATGCTCCCCGGCAACGGCGCCAAAAAATAGTCTTGATGACCCACAAGTATAGGGGGTGTATCGCAGTATTTTCGGGGGAAATGAAACCCAATTTATTGATTCGACACAAGGGGAGCCAAAGAATATTTACCAGCCTTAACAACCAAGTTATCAATTCAGCTGCACCTGGAAACAATCTTGCTCACAGCAGTTTATCAGTAGCAACAGTTTTGCAGTAGGAATAGCAAAGTAACAGCAGTAGCAAAGCAAAGACAGTAGTAACGAAAGCAGTAAACAATGGGATTCGAGTGCGGTAGGCATAGGGATGGATGGACGGGCGCTGCATGGACAAGACAATTCACATAACAGTCAGAACATAGGGCAATTGCAGATAAATAAGATAAAGCACCCAAGTATTAGACAATCCTAAGCATGTGTTCCATATATAGTCATACGTGCTCGCAATGAGAACTTGCACAACATCTTTTGTCCTGCCAGCCCGTTTGCAGCGGGGCCTCTAGGGAACTACTGGCAATTAAGGTGCTCCTTTTAATAGAGCATCGGAGCAAAGCATTAACACTCCGTGAACACATGTGATCCTCACATCAAAGCCTTTCCCTTCCGGTTATCCCGATTTCTGTCACTTCGAGGCCATAGGTTCCGGACAATGACGTGTGTATACAACTTGTAGATAAGACCAAGAACAATACTATCATAATAAATCAATAATAAGTTCAGATCTGAAATCATGGCACTCGGGCCCTAGTGACAAGCATTAAGCACAACAAGTCGCAACAAAGTCATAAAGCACTAATAAAAGATACTAGGCACCACGCCCTAACAATCTGATGCCATTACATGAACGATCTCATCCAATCCCTACCATCCCCATAGCCTACAGCAGGGGATTACTCACTCATAGATGGGGAAACATGGATGGTCGATAAAGATGATGGTGGAGATCGATGGAGATGGCTCCGGGGGCACTTCCCTGTCCCGGCAGGGTGCCGGAACAGAGACTTTCTGTCCCCCGAATCTCTCCTTCGGTGGCGGCGGCGCAGCGGAACTTTTCGTGGAAAAACGTCGAACCCCCTTAGGTTTTTAGGTCAGAAGGCTTCTTATAGGCGAAGAGGGAGACCGAGGGGGTGCCTGGGGCCACCACACCATGCCCTGGCATGGCCAGGCCCAGCCCTCGCCTGGGGGGGGTGTGGCCAGGCCCTGTCCCTCCTCTGTCTCGTATTCTAGCTCCGCGAGTCTTCTGGAAAAATAGGCAATTTGGCTTTTGTCCCGTCCAATTCCGAGAATATTCATTTTGTGACTTTCCTGGAACCAAAAACAGCAGAAAACAGGCAGCTGGCACTGTGGCTCTTGTTAATAGGTTAGTCCAAGAAATCATATGAAAAGTACTCCAAAGTGTGGACAAAACACAAGAAAGTGGATAAAACCAAGCATGGACCATCAAAAATTATAGATACATTTGCAATGTATCACCACCCTGGCCCACCTCTGGCTCTGCTCTTTGGCGTATATAATCCTCCTGAAACCCTAAGACTCAGGGGGCGACCACAGAAAGATTCCACCGCCTCTGTGGGGTGGAAAACTGCAGAGAGAGAAAGAGCTCTCCGACAGGCAGAGATCTGCTGAGGAAATTCCTTCCCGGAGAGGGGAGATCGTCGCGATCAACACCACCATCAAGATGGACTTCATCGGGATCATCATCATCATATCCATCATCATCTCCACCAGCACCCTCATCACCACTTTGTACCGCTGTAATAATTGGGTTGAATCTTGCATAGTTCTTAGGGGAAACTTTCTCAGTGTTGATTACTTGTTGTAGTTGATGCTATTGAGTGGAACCATTGAATTATCGTTCATGTTCAGATTGTTACTTATCATTATTTCATCTCTGATCTTGATCCATATGATGTCTTGTGAGTATTTCGTTTAGTTCTTGAGGACATGGGAGAAGTCATGTTGTTAGTAGTGGAATTGTGTTGAGAAAGATTCAATGGTTTGATATTTAAGTTGTGGTGTTATTCTTCTAGTGGTGTCATGTAAACATCGATTACATGATACTTCACCTTTATGGGCCTAAGGGAATGCATTGTGTATTTGGCTACTAATCGTAGGGGTTACCGGAGTGATAGAAACCTAAACCCCCGTTAGGAAACCTTTGCACAAGGGATGTAGGATCTCAGAGTTTAAGGCTGTGGTTATGTTTTTATCTTATTTACTTCTTGTAGTTGCGGATGCTTGCAAGGGGTATAATCACAAGTATGTATTAGTCCTAGGAAGGTCAGTACATTAGCACAGGTTCACCCACACAACACTTATCAAACTAAAGAAGATTAATCAACTATATGAAGGGAAATCACTTGACGATATTCCCATGTGTCCTCGAGAACGTTTGGTCATCTTAAATAATACAACCGGCTTGTCCTTTGCTAAAGAAAGGATTGGGCCACTTGCTGCAATTATTATCATTGTCTTTTATTTACTCGCACTTTATTTATCTACATTATTAAAAACCCCTAAAAATCCATTTGCTTAGTATTTATAGAGAATTCCTGATCCAAGCCACTCGACAACACCTTCTGCTCGTCGTTGGGTTCGACACTCTTACTTATCGAAAATATTGCGATACACCCATCACATGCGCCGGTGCCTCTCCTCCGCCTCCCTCGACCGGCAGCGCCGGCGAGGTTGGCTTTGGATCGACCCGACGCATGGGATTGCACAGAGGGGGACTATAGCAGGGGGAAGAAGAGGAGAATCAATATAGTATTGCTTTTTATTTGTTTTATGCCACTATAATTAATGAGAGAGTAGACAAGTGAACCCACGAAACCCCTATCCATCTTATTAAAAAAACATAACCTTTATTACTTTCATTGCTTTTATACTTGCTGCACCTATTAAATCTCAAAACAACAAAAACACTTTTACTATTAGCAAACACAAACAAAAATCAAAAAAGACCTTTACTTTATTGTTTTTACTTTCTTGCCTAGCTATAGATTGCTTTTACTTTTATTTATTTATAGTTTATTTCAGTTTTACTAATACGAAATCTTGTGCTTGACAACCACATGGTGGAGTTTAGGACACAAGAAAACTACTTTGTTTTGTAGGTTGCTTGAAGAAGAAAATAAAATAAATTTCCAAGCCAATTCTCCAAGAGTTCCATATAAACCTTTGAGTCACTCTTGTGGGAAAAATGCTTGCTAGAACACACTGCAATTGAAATTCTAACGAGTTGGTACAAACGGAGTTGTTGCCATCACCTGCTGAGCCCTTGAATCTCCCGAGCCTCACTAAGCGATCTATGCCACCGAGCTTCCAGATTGGAAATGTCCAGATCTACAGAGTCCATTTTTGCAACTAACCCTGTTGTGGGGGTCACCCTCTGGTTAGCCTGCTTGCCGATTTGACTTTCAATCGAGGTGCCATTGTGATTGTTGGAGTTTTCATATGTCTTGCCGAGATTTCACCGATAGCCACCATGGATGACTAGGTTGGTTAATTAAAAATAGGAGTTTTTTTGTACAGTTGATTTTTTTGAAAACAAAAAAATTAAGTGTGTTCTATTCAATATAAAAGTCAAAACCTTTTCCTGGTTTTAGTAAAATTAAATCCAATGTCGTGGCTACATAGTTTTCAGTTTAGACCAGACCGACATCGGTGTGGACTGGGAAGCAGGATCCCCTTCGGGTTTAAACTCTTCATTGAAGGGAAGCGGAAACAAGGTAAATCCTATTCTCCGCCCAATGCGGGCACTATCTAGCGCTCTGTTGCAGGTTCCCGCATTGGGCCGGCCCATTAACATGAGTAGGTTTTATTTCAACATTGTTTTCCGATTTTCTTCCTAGTTTCTGGCTTTCTTCCGGTTTTATTTTTTCTTGGTTCCTGTTTTTAGAGTTTTTTTAGATTTTTGAACATTTTTTAATTTGAACTTTTTAAGATTTGAAAGAAATCAAATTCAAACATATTTTAAATTTAAACATTTTCAGATTTGAACACCTTTTAAAGTTGAACATTTTTAAAATTTAAACTTTTTTTTCAAAATCTTAGGTTTGTTTGATTCCTATAGAAAAAGAAAAACATAAAAATAAAAAGAGAAAGGAAGACTGTACCTATTTGGCCATCTACAATGCAAGGTGCTTAGACAGGTGCTTAAAGAAATAAACTGGTTTTTTACTAAGCACTGGTGCTTATTTATACTAGGTAGATGCTTAACTAGGCACCTCTCCTATTTAGATAAGCACTGGTGCTAAGAAAACTGGTTGGTTTATTTTGCTGAACATCCATGTAAACACCTTGCATTGTACATGGCCTGGACTATATACAGGAAGCCCATAAAGAAACCGTTTCAGGCGCGCAAGCGGGGAATAAGAGCACCCGGCAAACAAGGCATATCCATCTGATTTGGCAGCTTGCAAGGACTATCAAAGGCCCATCCAGAACAAATGGGCCCATGTCGTGTTCCGTCTTTAGTCTTTCCGCTTCCGCGATCCTCAACTCCGTGGCCACGGAATCTAACTCCTAGACCTGATTCAATCATCTAAATTTTTTTTGGTGTGGAGATCGAATTCGCTCGTTTCAAGTCAAGAACGAACCATGATTGTATGAGCCATTGTGCAGTTCACATGCAACTCCTTTCAATTACTCCCTCCGACAGGGCGGCTCTATATTTTACGGGCCTCGTGCGAAGTTATAACATGGACCCCTAAGAGTAAGTTTAATAGTGTAGCCGATTGTTGGCTATAAGATATTGTCACATCATCTATAGTCAGTCATATAGCTAACATGTATAATAGTTGGACACAAGAATGTACTACTTTATTAAAGTTAGCCCACATTTCACTCTCACAAAGCACCTAGGAGCACGTGCTAGAGCTGGCTCTTAACTTACAGCCGGCTCCTCTTCTCTCTCCTCTTTTCTCTCTTCCAACTCAACACAAATACTATATTTTACTTCTTATAGCCAGCGGACATGGCTCTATTGTACTTGCTCTAAGGCTAGTATACGTAGGTTACAACATGGACCCCTAAGGCTAGTATACATAGGCATATCTAAAAAACATTCACTATTCCGAGCATAAAGAGAAGGCTACAAATTTTTCTTTTCCGTATTGTCGTCATTAACATAACATCAAGAACTACGTTTAAGTTCAACAATTTACAGTTACTTACTAACTTACTTCTGCAAAACTCAAAGCTATCTAGTTACCTATCGTCATCCGAATTATGATCATCGTCTTGTTTGTGTTCAGGTACTTGACTTTGACTATCCTCGTTGACATCAACACTACTTGTCATTGAAAAATACATTTTCAGAGTACCTTTTTGTTATCTAATAAGTTCAAGCTCTCGCTTTCTTATGTTCCCGTTCATAGCACGAGACTTATGTTTCGGCCTCATATCACATAAAATTACATTATATAAAAAGTTAAAGATAGAACCCTAACAATTTCCTAAATCGATTGACTAAAGAATTAAAGATTAAGGCGGAAAGAATGAATGTACCAGGCAGGGCAGGCGCACAACCGCATGTGCGATCAAGGGGCACAACGTCCGATGGCCGATCTACGGACCGTCGGGATATTCCAAATCAAAAAGCAGCTCGTACGTATCCCATGTCCCTGTCCCTTTAGGGCACCCACAATGTGGAGCCACAAGTAGTTCCAAATTGACTTTTTGGTATTTGGAACTAGTTCCTAACGTTGTGGGGTAGTTCCAAATTGAAGAAAAGAGGGAACCGGCGCAACCTTCTGCTCCCATGCCAAATCTATAAACGGGATTAAAAAAACATACTC
Source organism: Avena eriantha (assembly GCA_910589775.1). NCBI lineage: Eukaryota > Viridiplantae > Streptophyta > Magnoliopsida > Poales > Poaceae > Avena > Avena eriantha. The sequence continues at coordinate 505,335,284 of OU342740.1, read as the reverse complement.
TCACTATGCCTTCAACCTCTCGTGCCTCCGCTTGGAAGATTTTGTTGAATCCGCTACCGGAGTTGAATGAGTATTGCTGCAGGGAGTTGGAATGAAGGCTTGGATGCAGGTTTGCCCGGAGGCCGGCCGCCTCGACCTTCGCATGGCCACGCCGTCGACATCAGCGCATCACCGGCTGCCGCTGGAGGACGAACTCAGCCGTGCGGCCGCTCCTGTCCCTCAGCGCCGTAGACACGCCAGCCACCGCAGAGCCGCCGCTCGTGTCGCCCGCCATCGCAGAGCCGCCGCTCGATTCGCCCACCGCAGAGCCGCCGCTCGTGTCGCCTGCCACCGCAGAGCCGGGACCTCTACCATGTTACTCCTCGCTGGATCTGAGCGCCAGAGGAGAAAGTAGAGCAAGATCAATCCATGGAGGAAAGTGGACGGGGATTGGGGAATTTCCCACAGCAGCGAACTCACGCGAAGACGTGGGGGTGAGCAGATAGAACGCCCTTTTTTAGATTGTTTTATGTGGCGTTGGGACCCACAATACAACGATTTAGCTATTGCTAACGCTGTGGAGTACTCCATATTTTGACTCGTTGCCAAATTTTGCCTCCTGTCAGATTTGGCCAAGCGAACACTGTGGCTGCCCTTAGCCAGATCGCATGCCGCCGCCAGGGAATGCCAGGGCGGGTGCGGGCCATCACTGGATGTCGGTTGCAAGAGAGTCGATCGGCCTGGCTGTCGTGGCTGGTTTCTCTGGCTAGTAAACCAGGAGTCTACCGGCTTTGGGTTGGGCCATTTTTTTTCTACGAGAGATGTATAGGTAATATAGCATAGAGAACTATATATTTATGGCCCTCTTGTCGGCATGGGCCCTTGGCCTTTTCCAATGTCGCCATGGGCGAAAGCCAGCCCTGCCCCCGATCCAAATTACTTGATTTAGATTAGTCTGGATCCGAACGTATCTACACTTGTTTTAGTGCTAGATACATCCGAATCTAGACAAAACCAAGTCAACTAATTTGAATCGGAGGGAATACCGTGATTATATTGCAACATCTCGTAACCTTTTTTCCGTTGTTCTTTTTTTTTGAAGAAGAACATAAATATATAGAGCAGCAAGCCGCCTTATTAAAAACCTTCCAGTCCTGTTAGGTACCCTGGTAAGTAAAAGAGTGTGTAAGAAACTTGCTGCTTCGATAATACATGGTGTTCTTACAATCGAGGGAGACCAAATCCCGAACACAGTAGGTACAGAATTATGAGTGGAGTCTGACAAGTCAGACTTGCCAAGCTGTGCTAAGACATGCGCCACGCCATTGCAGACTCTATCCACCTTCAAGATAGTGATCTCCCGATAAATCTTCAGCAGCTCCCGCGCCTCCAAAATCACCGCCCAGCAGGCAGATAGTTCATCCACATTACTTGTAACTGAGTGGACAACTCGGAGGCAGTCAGATTCCAAAATAGCTGGCCAACGCCGGAGCGAGATTAAGTGGCGTAAGCACTCCGGGCAAGCAATAGCTTCGGCTTCCTCCGCACTGCCACATGAGGGAGTGAATTTCCAATCAGTGAGAATAGGTCTACCCTTGTGATCTCGAATAATAATGCCCACACATGCATTCTTGGAGGTAGGATCCCATCCAGCATCAATGTTTGCTTTAACCATTTGTTCAGTAGGAAGTGACCAAAAAGCCACACTGACCATAGCCCCCCTCGAGTCACCTGTAAAAGAAAGGTTATAATTCACCAAGTATGGAACAGAGGCTGTGACTGAAGCTTTCACGTCCCCATAGATAGCATTGTTACGATGGTGCCATGCATGCTAAAGCAAAAAGATAATCTTCGGCCTTTGATCCTTCGTAGCATTCCCCAGAAGTGTAAACAACCATTCGTTCTGGTTACCTCGGAAAGCCGACTCAGAGGGAAGCGCCCAATGCTCTCGTAATTCCTCACGAAGGCCACGCGCCATAGTGCATGTGATAAGAGCATGATGTGCATCTTCAATTTCGCAGCCACAAATAGTACAGGTTGGATCCACCGTCGAAATACGTCTACTGAGATTCAGACAATCACCCAGAGAGTCCGACGTGGCCCACCAAGCAAAAATCCTCAGTTTTGGCGGCACGTTTGATTTCCAAATAAGATCCGAAACTTTCCTATCTCCCAGCGCCTCCGTAATTGACTGCCCTTCACTAAGCTCCTAAAGTTTTGGCTGTAGGCCAATGTGGTACGCGGACCGCACACTGAACAAGCCATTGTGCTCACCGGACCATGCAATAAAGTCGTCAGTAGGCCGAGGCGAAAGTTTAATATTGAGAATCACCGCAGGATCATGGGGATAGGAATACTCACGCACAGGTTGCTCATTCCATGATCTATCGCCCTGGTTAATAAGCTCAGAGACCCACTTGCGTCGAGAGAACCCTTCTTACCATCCACCTGAAGGGCGCCACTTCTTGGTAGCCAATTATCACGGAAAATTTTAACGCTTGAACTCGTGCCAATCCTCCAAATAATTCCTCTCTTTAAAAGGTCAAGACCATGGACAATCCCCTGCCAGGTTTGGGACTGATTCTTGATAAACGATGTGTCCAATAGGTGGCGAGAAGGGTAATACCTTGCTTTTAGCAGCCGAGCATAGAGTGTGTCCGGGAAGTGAATTAAACGCCACACCTGCCTTGCAAGGAGTGCTTGATTGAATATCCAAAGGTCGCGAAAGCCCGTTCCGCCATGGCTTTTTGGCTGGGCCAATTTATCCTAGGATAGCCAATCCATCTTCCTCTTATTAACCTCATCACCACACCAGAACGTCCAGATGATTTGCTCCAGCTCATCAATTAGGCCATAGGGAAATTTGAAGACCCCCATAGCATATGCCGAGATTGACTGCAGAATAGATTTAATGAGGATGTCCTTTGCCCCAGAGGACATGTACTTCTCGGACCAGTCACTAGCATGCTTTGAAAATTTGCCCTTAGTGGATTTAAACTTCCCTTTTGTCATTCTTCCTTCAGGAACCGGAAGTCCGAAGTACTTCTCCTCAAAACATGTAGTGTCATACTTCAGAATCTCTTTTATTTCCTCTTCACATCAGGTGAACAGCCGTCTCCATACATAATGGAACATTTTCCTAAGCTCACCAGCTTCCCAGTACCTTCTTCGTAACGGTCAAGAATAGCCTTGATAACGAGAGCTTGTTCCGGAGAGCCTTCAAAGAATAGTAGGCTATCATCGGCAAAAAGCAGGTGGAAAATACCCGGGGCACTACGGCAAATATGCAGTTCCCAAAGAGAATTTGCTTCAATTTACTTTCAGATAAGACAAGATAAACCATCAGCAACAAACAAGAATGAGTACGACGAAAGAGGGTCACCTTGGTGAATGCCACGCGATGGGGTGAAGGAGTCCAACATATTTCCGTTAAAGCGAACAGAGTAGTGAACGGTGGTCACACATGCCATCACCCACCGAATCCATTGGTTATGAAAGCCCAACTTCGCTAAAACCCCTTCGAAGAACCTCCAGTCAACGCGGTCATATGCTTTAGCCATATCCAACTTATATGCGCAAAAATTCTTCCGAGCAGCAAACCATGTATGTATAGAGTGTATGCACTCGAATGCCATTAGAGCATTATCCATAATAAGATGGCCAGGGATGAACACACTTTGAGTAGGAGAGATGATGTCCTGGAGAAGAGGTCACAACCTATTGACCAGGCATTTCGAAACAATCTTGAATATCACATTGCAGAGGCTTATTGGCCGAAAATCTTTCAGGGCCTCGGGATCATTCTTCTTTGGGATTAGAACGATTGCTGTGTCATTAACCGCCCCTGGCATGATACCAGAAGCAAAGAACAGCTGCACAGCTTGTACCACTTCAACTCTCAGCATATCCCAATTCCTCTGAAGGAAGCGAGCAGGAAAACCATCAGGCCCCGGAGCCTTTAAGAGGCCAATCTGAAAGAGAGCATCACTAATTTCCTTTTCAGTAAAGAGAGCACAGAGCTTCTCGTTCATCTCAGCATCAACACAGCTTTGCATGGCATCAATAACAGGGGCAGGATTAATATTTTCCTCCTGCGAGTAGAGTTCCTGGAAAAAATCCCTAGCCATGTTCTCCATTTCTTCTGGGTCGGACGTCCAAGAGCCATCAGTCCTTTTCAACCGCCTGATTCTATTTTTCCGCCATCTCCAAGACGCACGTCTGTGAAAGTATTTAGTGTTGCGATCGCCCTCTCTCAGCCAAGCAATTCTGGAACGTTGCATCCACATAATCTCCTCCTTGTACAAAAGTTTGTAAATCTCCTTTTCAAGACCGATACAAGCTGCGACATTGGATTCATCATTAGAATTCAACAGTTCATCCAGCAAGGCCTGTTTCTTCTCCAATTCTTTAGGGACCGACTTGAAATGAGTCTTGCGCCAGCTTTGCAGATTACTCATAACAGTATTTAGCGATTCAACAATATCACCCAGATCACATCCTAGGATTCTGCGAGACCAGGCCTCCTCAACGGCCGCAGCAAGGGTAGGCTCGCGCTCCCACACGACCTCATACTGTCGGATAGGTCTACTGTACCTGCAGTTGTTCACCACCTCTGTGGACAACAATATGGGGCAATGAGCGGATCTAGTAGAGGCGATGTGACGCAGTCTGTGCTCCAGGAACAGAGAAGACCACGCCGGAGATGCAACCGCTCTATCTAAACGCACCTTAACATTCCGATCACCTTTCTGTTTATTGTCAAAGGTCCAGGGGTCCCAACAAAACCAATATCATGAAGATCGCAGTGTGATAGAACCTCTCGAAAGTCCATCATCAAACGTTCAGACCGAGCAGTTTGGGAGAAGTGCTCCTCCTGCCAGAGGGCTTCATTGAAATCACCGATCATTATCCAGGGCCTATCAGACCGGTCCCGAATTTTCCTAAGCATAATCCACACATGATGACGATCACAAGCCTTTGGTTTCCCGTAGATAAAGGTTCCTCGCCACATGCGATCATACGGACCACCGCTGACGTGAACATCGATATGGTACTTACTGAATCATAGAAGGTCCACAGTCACATCCTCAGTCCAATAGAGGGCCAGTCCACCGCCCTTTCCAATACCTTTAACTTGAAAGCACTCTTTCATGCCAATTCGAAAACGAAGATTTTCAACTCTTTCTTTACTTTGCCTAGTCTCGCAGATGAAGATTAGACTGGGCTTACACGTTTGTACCAAACAGACGAGTTCCTGAACAGTCGCAGGTTGCCCCAGCCCACGACTGTTCCAGCCTAATGTCGTCATTGGGCACGGCGGTCCTCCTCCTCGGAGGCCGCCGATGTTGCCAAATCATTAATTTTATCTGAGACTTTCCGAAGTTTCGTGCGATCACGGGGATCAGTGTATGATGCGGGAGGATGTGGAGTTTTTCTAGCACTTGCACTAGGTTCCGCATTGCTCAAATCAGTCCCACTACCTGTGGATTCGGAAGTAAATTCCAGGGTTTTCCTTGCCCCCGCTTCACCTCCCTCAGCGATTTCCATTGGCGTAGATTTCAGCGGGCTCACCGCTGAATCCTTTAGCTCCTCCTCATCATCATCAAGCAAGGCATTCTGAGAGGAGCGCTTACATTGAGCAGTCGCAGCACCTCTACCAGCCATACCACCCCTTCCTCGATGGGGGAAGAGACGGGGTTCCATAATCGGCTGGTTAGCTCGGCGAGTAGCAAGCATAAAATCACCATATTGGAGCTCTCTATCAGACCAATCTCCATCTCCACATTCCTCATGGTTATGCCCAATCAAGCCATAGTGCTTACAAAAGTATGGGACTTTTTCGTATTTGACCAACAGCCTTTTCTTCCCTTCGCCTTCCACGTTGAGAGAGACAACTCGTGTTAGGGGATTTTTAACCTCCACTAGAACTCGAATTCTGACATAATTTCCTTCATAAAACATCCTAGGATTCATCTGAACCTCTTTAGTTTTGCCAATACGACGAGCCAGATCATCGATAACATGCACTTTCCAGTATAATTCCGGTATTCCGTGAATCTGAGCCCACACATACAGACCACCAAAGGAGACTTTTTCCAGATCTTCCCGGCCATCGTAATCCTCTATGAGCACAGCCCAACCGCGGAACGTCCAAGGTCCCTGATGAACAACCTTTTTCCAGTCGCCCAAGCAATGCATCTAAAATACAAAAAGATTCTCCCTTGCCTCCCTGCAGATCGGATCTCTAGATAGGTTCCAGATTGCCTTCATCTTCCCAAATAACGCCTCCGCACTGAAATTCCTAGTGGTGTGAACCTTGCCAATCGTCATCCATCAAGCCTCTTTTTGGAATTCCTTCACCTCAGCAACACCGATCACCACATCATCCAGTTCGTCATCACGGAGATCCAGATGCATGAGAAGGTCGTCAATCCCTTGTTCCGATCCCTTAGTCGCATCCGAGGTTCCAGCCTCCGACCTCGATGTCATGTCGCCAAACTTGCCAAACCCTAGATCGCCCTGAGTAGAGACGCAAACAAACGGCGAGAAGGGGTAGCACCAGCCAGACGGAGAGAGCGGAAGACGAGAGTAGGTCGAATCCAAAGTAGAGACGGTAAGAAACTTGTAGATCTCACGGCGGCGGAAAATCGCCTCCGGAGCCGGGAAACCCTAACGACGAGGGTGAAGAGGAATATTTCTCTTTTCGATGTCCTTTTTTCCGTTGTTCCATACGTCTGGTTGGTACAAACTTGATTTGTGATGCAGAAATGCACCAACTTCCAGCTACCATTATTTTCTGTCGTATATGACTGAAATTGACGATATTTTGGCTGTAGGACCACAGTTTCTTGAAGCAGTTCGGCACTTCTACCGTGCAAATCGCCGACATTTATTTTTATCACGGCCATTTTAACTATACCATATTTCTGATTTTTTTTTAGCATGGGTTCTTACGTACCATTTCCGCATGGTCCAGACTGCCCGTCGTCACCTTCGATGAGCTGCTGATGTTCTTGTTCTACTAGTATCCAAGCCGTGGTTAAGTTTTGTCACCAGTGAGTGTCTTCCGCTTAGTATTTGCCGTAAGATGTTGCGGAATTCTGTCTGCGAATGTCCCAGGACGGACCAGGTCACGGAGGCCAGGGGTATCTTCCCCACAGCTGCACTGTCAGGATCTGATCCTCCAATGGGCAGATGCGCGTCCTTTTCCGTATCCCTGTGGGGGCTGACGATGATGGGTTGCTGCAGCGTGTGGAATGTGCCTACCACCTTTTATTATCCGCAAAGTTAGCTGCTGATGATGATGACGATGTTGCACCGACAACACAATCGACATATAATCGTGAAGAAAATGGAGAAGATTGTGCTGTGTTCGGTGTGGTATTGGTACGTAATCATCATTTGGAGTAGATTAAAGAAGAGATGTGGCACCATTTGTTGCCGTCGGTTAGGATGATCGTGGGCCGGGAGTTACGGTAAAGCGTCTCCATCTCTTTCTGTTCAAAGTGGAAAACATAATTTGGTTACAATTCGCAATCCTGAAGCTGCAAGTCCCTATCAATTTCGTTTAGATGCTAAAAAGAAACGGTTTGTCCTGGCGCTTGCATCATAAACTGAGATAACGGAGAGATTTTTCTACTAAGCCTCGCATCGGTTCTTTCCCAATCGAGGTTGCCAACGCGGGCGGATTAAGAAACGTAGCAGATGTATATATATGTACAGCCCGTCTGGGCACACGTGTCACGACACGGCGACTAGCTCGTGCGGTTGCAGTTGACGAACCACGCGTCAATGGCTGCCTTTCACTGAGCTGCCGCCGCCGCTAGCGTCTGCCGGTGCTGCGTCTGGCCGGAGCGGACGAGGAGCGCCTTCTCGAGGCACCTCTCGATCTGGTACCCGCCGCCGTGTCCCACCTCCCTCTCGAGGTGCCGGCAGTAGCTCCGGAAGACGCTGACGCTGACGTTGAGCCTGAACCGCATCAGGAAGAGGAAGTCCAGCTCCAGCGAGCCCAGCTCCGCCGCGCTCAGCCCGCCGACCGCCGCGAAGTAGGAGTTCTTGTAGTTCCTGTCCTCCACGAACTTGGAGGCCACCAGGATGGCCGCCGTCAGCAGCCGCTGCGCGTTGGTCGGCACCACGCGCACCACCGGCCCGCCGCGGCGGAGCCGGTCCAGGTAGGCGTACGCCACCACGTACACCTGCGGGGAGACGTGCGCGTACCGGGAGAACCGCTCCAGGAACTCCCGCATGCCCATGTCCAGCACCGTGCCGCCGTCGAAGGCCGCTACCCTCCTCGCGTCCTCTCCTCCTGCCGCCGCCTCCTCGTGGCACGAGGCTGTCTCTGCGGCAGAGCTCGCGGCCAGGGCCCTCTCGTTGCGGGCGATGTGCCGCTCCAGCAGCGACGCGAGCACCGACACGACGACCGGCGGAGACAGCGCCGCCGACATCGTCGTGCGGTCATCGCCGCACGGGAAGGCGTACGCGTCCGACGATAGATCCTCGGCGGAAGCCATTTCTCGAAGAATTGCTGGTGGTCACGAGGGTCTTGGGACACGCCTATGATATGAGAATGAAATGGCAAGCTGGTTCTTGGCCACGCCCGCACTACTACACCGCAAGTCCTCGGCCTCGGGGACGCTGATACTTATGCATATCTGGAGGCGGAGGCGGCAGGATGTGGGCCGGTGGCTATAAAGAAGAGGGGAAAGGTCGATGGAAGCGAAGTCATGAGCATAATATAATCACCGCGTGCACGCAGGTGGGGGGCAAAGGACAGAGATGAAGCCTTCAGGCACCTTCGGTTTTGGCCTTGAATAGAGGAGGCTTCGGAGCTTATCAAGCGTATAATAAGAGACGGATTTGGGCGTGATGGCGTTGTCTGTTAGTGCATCCGTGATCGGCGATGGCTGGATTTAAGCTAGAAAATAGGTACCGGTGCGAAAGATCATCGATCTTGTCGGTGTCTGCCGGTGCCGGTGGATCGCCGTACTGCTGCTATTGATTATTCGGGACCTTTCCCTGCGTACGTGCTACCTGCTGGTCTGGTATGGTATGGGCATCTCAATGCCACGGCGTCACGCGTGGACGTAGGCGTGTCCTCTTGATTGCTTGCTTGCTTGCACAGAGTCTAGTTTATAATGGGGACTTCTGCTAAGACGTGCAAGCAAACAATGCCGGAGACAATGTGGTTGGAGGCGCCCTAACTAACATTACTCAACAACTTGGTAGAACATTTCTTAATTAGCTAACTCCAAATATACATAAGCATCACCCTGCTTAAGTTTAAATTGTAGGGATAAGACTCTAATAGGGAGGCAAATTTAGATTTCATGTAAATAAATAAGTAGTACTCTGGAAACTTTTCCATGCTTATTCCGAGTGGTCAAAATTCTCTGTATTGCTAGCCTTTCTATAAAAGTTCAAGCAAATCTTGTACATGTACATTCGTAAACCTTTGAACCAACCTATTTCTAGAAGTATCCACTATATGTACCTATATAGCACTCATGTCGTTCCAAGTATATTTTTCATGTGCTAATTTATTTAGATTTCAAACACTGTTGCTTTTGTCTATGCTTGGCATAGAGAAGTTATTTGTGGAGTGACCATGATCTTGATAGGACAACCCTCCTAAAAGGATGATAAAAGTGAGAACTGAAAAGAAAGAAAAGAAGAAGACAAAAATATATATTGTACATGCGTTATGATTTAAGATGTCTATAAAATTTGTTTGGTCGAGTTTACATGTTTTTTGGACCGTTAAGTCACGCTTACGTGGTAGAGATTTTCAACTAATAAATTTAGTTGATTATATTGTCATTGGAGTATGGATGGTCATTAGATAATAATGACGGTGTAAGAATGGTGTGGCCACTCGTACAAAGGGGCAATAGATACTTTGAAAATTTATGTGATTCTCAACTCTTCCAATATCTAACATAAATTATGGCATATGGGACATGATAATGATAGGGGGGAACCAAACACAAATAACGAACCGTGATCTTAAGCATGTCCTCAAGTAATATGGTTTGGAAGCTAAATATCTTGCACATGCTTAATCCCTACTTTCTTTCTACTTCTTTCCGATTCAATAGATGCAAAGTTTCTCAAAAGACAAATATTTAAAATACCTAATGCTCCAAGATAGGGTTAGCTACAGCTCCCACCAGTAGTTGATGCCTCCCTGCACACTCCTCTTCCAGTGGAGGATGAGGATGCAGGTGATCTATCACATAGGAGGCATTGACAAAAGGATTCGCCCTAAGATTATCATCTCGTGGCCATTGCAAACTAATCAAGTTAGATGGTTCTATTTCTCAACCTTTTTGACTTGCTTATAATAAGCATTTTTCCAGTAAAATTAACTTCAATTATTTGTGTTGTATCAAAATGCTTCAGAGTTTATTGAGAATTACAGTTGTTGAAAGAGAAAAACGTCCTCATTTTTGCAAGAGAATCTTATAAAATGAAATGGTATAACTTACCATGTATTTTTTTCTTCCATTCTCATTTAGTTATTTCTGTATCGAGAAGCGGAATAGAATAACCCGTTCAAGGGCAATGATCATACATCTATAATGTGTCATATGTATGTCCTAAAATAGGTCCTAGCAACAATCATATTTATGAAATACACACACATAGATCTCAAGGATAGACCATCTAGCTTGGATAGGTCAAGCATCCACCTATGCAAGCACAAAATGCACACTCCAAATGCTTCGCTGCGACAGACCACATAAATTTTCATACACATGTATATAGCTACCAATTGAACACACTAGACTCACGATGAGGTTGATGGACACTAATCATCCTACCATCTCATTACATGCCTACCCATTTCGCCCCAATGAGGCTCGGCAAACCTGATATTAAGTGGCAGTGGCATCATTATTTATATTACTGTGGTACTCATGTATCATTATACTAATTATATTTTCTTTGCTACCACTGTTGTAGCATAGGCAAGATGGTACCTAACACTATGACATCAGAATTTCCTATGAAAATATGCTTGTCTGGATTATGTAGAGGCCGGAGGTTTTCCTCCTTTTGTAGAAAAAACTCATGGTTGGATTGATGAGCGTGGTCGAGTACTTGTGGGAGCATACATGGAATTATGCATGGGGAGTGTCTTCCTGAAGTCTCTGTTGGCCTATTCTAAGATTGACATAGAGGAATTCTTTATATCTTGCATACAAGTTTGTTTAATTGTCCATAGTACTTGTTCATTCACTATTATGCAAGGTACTTTTAATCTTATGTATATATGAGGTTTATGTTTTATTTTACTTCATTTGATGATTGCTTGTTGTTATTTACTTATCAATGAACTATCATATTTTGAGTAGAAATGATCATGAATTCTGATGTATCTATTGATAATAAACTCCAAAGCTCATTTAGTTATCACCTCCATGCTCAAGGACAAGTGCGGTGACCGAGCATACTACTGCATTTTGTAGTACGCAAGTCGTCGACATAACTCCAAAGCTCGTTGTAGTACGCAAGCTCATTTTGTAGTACTGCATTTTCTATTTGAATCTCTTTGCCAGTCTTGCCCCTGGTTATTAAGTTCTACTTAGTTTTGCCCTTGGTTCTTAAGTTCTACTCGGTTTTCCCTCTCTCTTAGTCACAATATATCACACATGTGCTCATCTTGGCTGCTACGCTCTGATTGGTTGGGACAGTTGTCACGCGGATCGTGCCCACCAACCGTTGATCCTCTGTGATCTAGCAGGCAGGATAACCCCTATATCTATCGGGGGCACCCCTCTATCCATGCAAAATAACGAGTTTGACACTGGTACTTTAACTCCATAAACAATTGATTTTGAATATAATTTGAAGGGAAAGTGTTCAAAGGTGTATAATTTTCGTATATGCAAGTTCGTGCATTACATTCCACTCTATTAAAATGATAATCTCTCAAGATTTTCTTAACACAATATTATCACGTATTAAGTGCGATTTCAAAGAGTTCAAATGTGTATAGTTTTCGGATATGCAAGTTTATGCATTACATTCCACTCTATGAAAATGGGGGAGAAAATGACAATCTCTCAAAATTTTGCTAGCACATCATTACCACATATTAAGTGCGATTTCACAGTGTTCCAAGGTTTATAATTTTCATATATGCAAGTTTATGCATTATATTTCACTCCATGGAAATGATAAATGATCAGGATTTTATTAGCACAACATTATCATGTCCTAAGTGCGATTTCAAAGAGTTCAAAGGTGTATAATTTTCGTATATGCAAGTTTATGCATTATATTCTACTATATGAAAATGATAATCTCTTAAGATTTTCTTAGCACAACATTATCATGTATTAAGTGCGATTTCAAAGAGTTCAAATGTATATAATTTTCGTATATGCAACTTTATGCATTACATTCCACTCTATGAAAATGGGAGAGAAAATGATAATCTCTCAAAATTTTGTTAGCACATCATTATCACGTATTAAGTGTGATTTCAGAGTGTTCAAAGGTTTATAATTTTCACATATGCAAGTTTGTGAATTACATTCCACTCTATCAAAATGATAAATGATCAGGATTTTCTTAGAACAACATTATCACGTATTAAGTGCGATTTCAAAGAGTTCAAATGTGTATAATTGTCGTATATGCAAGTTTATGCATTACATTCCACTCTATAAAAATGGGGCAGAAAATGATAATCTCTCAAATTTTGGTTAGCACATCATTATCATGTATTAAGTGTGATTTCACAGTGTTCAAAGGTTTATAATTTTCGTATACGCAAGTTTATGCATTATATTTCACTCCATGGAAATAATAAATGATCAGGATTTTATTAGCACAACATTAGCATGTCCTAAGTACGATTTCAAAGATTTCAAAGGTGTATAATTTTCGTATATGCAAATTTATGCATTACATTTCACTATATGAAAATGAAGCTAGACAAATGGCCGTCGTAGCTGGAGAAGGACCGTCGTCGCCGGAGAAGAAGAAGAAAGGGGAGGCAATAGCACGGGCGCGGGCGCGGGTCTGGGTCGGGGTTCCATCTTGCAATGCCAACCTGGGTAAGCTGTGGGTCCATCGCTTACGTGGATAAGTTGTGGGTCCGATGCTGATCTGGATAAGTGGAGAGAGGTGTCCACACGGAACTGACTGAACACGGCCTCACTTGTTAGCATGTAACCGCAAGGGTCCACTACGGGACCCGACAGAACGCGGCCCCACTTGTCAGCACAAAACGGCGAGGGTCCACTACGGGACCCAAACGAACACGGTCCCACTTGTCAGCACGTAATGGCAAGGCTGACAGACGGCGAGTTTCAGACCATGTGAGAGTTTCGTACAAGGATATAGGCAAAAGGGGGGAAAACTTAAACGGCTAGGAAAAACTGAGTACAACTAAAGAACCGGGGGCACGAAAATAGAAATCTCTTAGTTCTTTCATATAGTTTGCGCTACTATAGTACAAACAATATTACACCACACTCTTGCATATCATATAGTTTACTTTTTGTATTGCATTTAGTTTACTTTATTTGCTGCATATTTATTTGAATTATTTTATTTCATCATTTGTTTTCAATTTTAATACGAAACCTTGTGCTTGACAACCATTTCGTGTAGTTGGGGACACAAGGAAACCAACTTTATTTTGTAGATTTTCAGAAGAGGAAGGAAAAGTGTAAAACTACCGCTTTGATATAAACCCTCGAGTCACCCTTATGAGAAAAATACCATTACTACATAACTCCGTGCTTGGAGTCCCAACGAATTGGTGTTTCATGTAGTTTGGTGCCATCAATGGCCATGAGAAATAGTAAACATGTTAGGCAATCCAAGACAAAGTAAATCAAAATTAGATGTGGTGCTCTATGGAGAACCATAGGAGAATAAAAGGTCTCAAGAAGTAATAAGAATCTACCTTTTTTTCACCTTGCTGAAACTAGCCCCTTGCAGGAAACTCCATTTTCATGTTGATCACATTATGTCTCGCTTGCTCCAAAACATTTCTCTTAGTGTGGTAGCTCATACATAGTTTACACCTTTTCAGGGGATTTTCAATCGGATGACATTTGTTTGTTTTCAACTATATTGGATTCCTAACAAGAATATGCAACTAAAAGTGCCCTATAAAACTCCATCTCATGCTATAATGGAAACATGGCTTGACATTTGTCCCGGATAAATCCATGTATAAGAAAAAATCCAAAAAATCATCTAAAAATATTGATTCAAGAAATCTAAATGGACTCTAAAAAATCCAATTTTTCAGGTTAACCTAGTACTCCCACCATCCTAAAATATAACGAACTCTTGATTTTTGTTGGGTTTATATTTGAATATGATTTGTATTTATAATATGTCCACAAAATTAGTATAAAATTATATGAAATGAAAGAAATTTTCAAGTCGAATCTAATTATACTATTGTGCATCCTAGTCCATGTAATTTAGTATATAGTAGTAATAAAAGTCGTGTATCAAATACGATAAAAGAGTAGGCGCCTTATTTCTTGAGAGAAAGGCAATATAAGAAACGATTCTAAATAATATGAAGAAATGTGGAAAAAGGTGGTCAAGATATAACCTCCGCGATAATGATTAAACAAGATATGTGATGCATGTAAAATGCATTCATAAACTTTGTAGTTTATTGTGTTATATTCAAACACATTTGTGTCATATCTATAGTTATATACATGAATTGAATTGATTTTGTAAATTTTCCTAATGATCCCTTTTATTCTGGTCATAACCCCGCGGAACAGGAAAGCCCTATTTTGTGTATTTTCAAAATTTAGGGACCTTTGCAGACTCAAAAGGACCTAGGATTTTTTCTATGGAAGTTTTTCATCAAAAAAAGATCGAGGGATATTGGACTAGTTGAGGGGCCTCTTGGAACCCAAGATGGGACCCATGGTGCATCCACGTTGGCTTCCCGGGCCATGGGGCTCACCTGGCTCCTCGAGCCTCTGATGTCGTCCATCTTCATTCCCATGAAACCTTCTTTACCTAAAATTGAATATATATTTTTCATTTTCTGCGATCTCATGGAGAGGTGGAGGCAGAGAAACGAAACTTACAAAACATTAAAACAAAGTCAGGACCTTTGAAGATTGGAGGGGAAATGCTACCGGAGATTCCCTCAGTTGCATATCCACCCTATCCAACATTTTTTTAAATGAATGCAGTAGGAGAAGACCCTACCGCGATTTTGTTTTTCGAAATAATAAGAATCCAAATTTGCATCCTTGAGGGGTTGTACATCCACTTCCCTAACCAAGTTAGCTAGGCTCACTTCTTTCACCCTCTCCAACATTATCTCCATCATCTCCATGATGAATATGGAGTAGTCCACCTCTGTACAATGAGTTTGTGGCAGTCTCTCTCTCTCATGTTATTGTTGTTTTACAACCATATGAGCTGCCCTACATGATTATAGTCATATATATAATTCCCTTATGGTGGATCTTTGATTTCTCTTGTGGATGCATATTATTACCCGATTCATATATATATATATTATGATCAAACTAATATGCGAGGACGCATGTGAGGGGCACGTGTGTGTTAGATGAGTAACTAGTAGTAGTAATTGGATAGTGGCAGCAAATTTAGGAACTACTATGGCTTTTACCTTTTTATTGTTACCTCACTAGGGATGAATGAATACATGTGTTATTATCATCTAGTGCCAATAAAAATGACCTAGTTGTTTCTACATAACATATTTGATATTCGATATCATGTCAAAGTACCAAAGGCAATACCCTGTTTATTCTTAAATATAGTATGTGGATTTTGTCTTTTCTATAGAATTATTAGTGAGATGTGTCACATCATATTTATTATAGGACGTTATACATATATAAATGCGAATAAAGCAATACATATATAGACCATGGATCAATATTATCTTGTTTCATGAAGCTATATTCGTACCGCCATGTTTATGAGAGAGTAGACAAGTGAATCTATGAACCCTGCTCCATTTTAAAGCAGAATAAACACCTTTTACTTGCATTTACATGCACTTTTTTCTAGAATTAATTAATCCAATAACAAAAAACATATTTGTAGCTTGCCTTTATAGTTTACATATAGTTTTCATCATTCTCATTACCGCTACACCACTTTTTCCATTGCATTTATGTTTATTTTACTTTGATTTTATTTTCAGTTCACTTACACACCATGTTCTTGAAAACCACTACTGTCGAGTCGGAGACTGTCAAAGCACTTTGTTTTGTAGGTTGTTAGAAAAGTATGAGGAAAGGGTTATACTATTTTTCCGCCAGTTTGATATTAAACCCCGAGTCACCCTTGTTAAAAAACCAGACTTGCTACGACTTGGAGTTCTAACAAATTGGTGTACACGTAGATTGTTGCCATTGATTCGTTAACAACAAATCATGAACTTGTACATCGGGTGATCTTTGAGCAGACATACACAAGTTGTTAGGGAGGAGGTAAGCACTTGACCATGTGTCTTTATGCCAATATGCAAGAATGTCACAACAAGTTGAGTCATAGCTTTGCAATGGCCGCATCACCATGCAACTTTGAACACTTTAAACATTGGCGTCATATCTTCATTGACGCTGATGTCATCAATGCATGCTCCATTGACAATTGCAATCATATGTTTATTAATGTTGATGTGCTTAATGTGATACCAACTATGGAGAGTATCCACAGAGTCAAAAACCATGGCCAATCATGCATTGGGTGGTAGATTCATTTTAGAAGAGCATTCGGACACGATGAATTGCACACGTGGTTTTCGCTGTGCCGGGAGCTTGACCAATTCAGCCCAAATGAGGATCATGACTCAGTCTCTTGGGTATTGGTGAACCTTCTGGCCAATTCTCAGTTGCCTCCCTCTACCACAGACTAGCGCTAGGTAATGTGGATCCTTTCGCCAAGACCATATGTAATGCCAGAAATCCTTAAAAATTAAGATCTTCACCTAGCAGCTGGCCAGGGGTAGACTTCCAACAAATGCTCAACTGTTCAAGAGACATAGTAGACCGAATGATAAATGTGCCCTATGTGGCCAGCCCCATATGGTATCGCATAATTTTTTCAACTATGTATTGGTTAAATTTCGTTGGAGTGGGGTTAGAAATATGTTGGAGGCTCAGTGTAACCCTAGCTGCTTTGCGAATTTCTTCGGCATCCTTGTTACCTTGTCTAGCAAGGCCCAAAGATGGATTTTGATATTTTTTTTGTGGCACAAAGCTAGGCACTTTGGCATGTGCGCGATAAATTCTCTATCGAGGATAAATTCCCTCGCCAACTTGCTGATCGTATCTTTAAAATGTCTCTTGTCTCTGTTTCTGCAGCCTAGAATGCCGGAAAGGCCTACACGTCCAGGAGTACACTTAAGATGTAGAAATATATGCACACTTCATTTCACATATTTTTATGAATATGTAGCTAGAACTCGGCAATAGTATAACCCTTTATTTCCTCATACAAAACTCGCGGAGCCATTTTAATCATTTCTACGTCCTAAATCAAATGCACTAGTCAACTAAACAAAAATTTCGAACTGATGAAAAGGACTAGACAACATATACTATTATATTCTCCGCAAACCACAACACTACTACTGATAGCCGATTTGTGGTTTGGCTTATATATAGTTGCATGATGAGATGTGTCCATCGGATTGCGGTTCTGAATCTCTTCTTATTTAGCTTGCGGCATGTCCATGCATTCTCCAAATAGTTCTGTCTCCGGCACAAAGCAGGCCTTCAGGCGGGGTAGTTCACATGGGACGTGTAGCATTTTCCGGCATTCCAGCCGGCGGGGACGACGTTGTTGGCGACGAGCACCTTGCCCTTACCCGAGGTGATCCGGAAGGAGAATGGGGCCTGCAGAGGCGTCCCGGTCTTGGAGTCCATGCACCAGAGGGCGCCCCACGACTGCCGCATTGGCTCCCACTTGACGTTGCCTTTGGTGCCGCCGGCCTCCATGACTTCCACGGAGGTGAGGTCTCCGTCTCCTTGCTCGTATTCGACCAGCAGGGCGAGGTAGAATGGGTTGGCGCCCGCGTCCATCTTGAAGCTAATCTTCTTGCCCTGGTACTTGCACGGCACCCTGACGAAAGAAAGTTAAGAAGGGAACCTGACGAGATTTACAAGAACTCGATCGAACGCGGTCCCCACCTGTCATATTCAACCGTGAGGATTCCGGCGTTGCGGAGCTGATCGGCCTTGCCGGGCTTGGCCATGGCGCCGAAGGCGGTGCCGCTCATGTCGAAGTGCGCCTTCTCCTTTTGGCATGTCGCGTCGGGGCACGAGTCGGTGAGGACCACGGTCACGTGGTTGCCGGAGCAGGCCGGGTTCTCTTTGCACTTGATCCTGTAGCACGCACCGCAGCCTTTGCCTTTCTTGAAGAGAGATTCTCCGCCGGCGGCGATCATCGACGAGAAGGGGAATTGGCCGACATCGTTTTTGTAGCCGCACGCGCCACCTGCATATATTGCGTTCATGTAAACAAAACGAACTTTTTTCGCATGATGCGGCTAAGTGGCTATAGCCTATAGCCGGTTATTTATAACATTGGTTACAATACAGTACATATATTCTGCTTTACCTTCGCTGCCGTCGCCAGATGGGCTACCGTACCACGTCGCGCCGCCCGACGACCAGCCGTGCGTAGCCTCTGGAAGAGATAGGATTGACAGAACGCCGAGTGCAGCAAATAGGAACAATGTGCCTCGGCTGCCCGCCATTGTTTCTCTTGGTTGATTGATAGGATGAAGAGAAGGCCTGTCTAATGGGAGATTGGGGGCTAGGTGTTGCTTTATAGTAACCGCTTGGTTAATTTGACTATATTTAGTTCTATTTGGGTGGTATATAGTCGATAGGTATAAATATAGACTATAACAATATGAGAACAGACCGTCAAAAAAACAATATGAGAACATTTAGACATAGATGAGGTTGATACAGGCCCAACAAGGACACGCATAGTGAGAAGAATAGGGGACTTGTTGGGCATGAAAAACCGATACGCGGAATTAATTGTTTTTAAAACAATTGCGATCTAGAAAATAAGAAACTTAAAAAAACTAGTTTTATTTTGCTACTTAAAAAATTGTAATACATAGTGTCATTCGGAAATCCACTTTGGCTCATAGGTGTAGATGCATCCACCGCCTAAAAGACATATTTCAAAATGTTAAAAATTTCGAAAACAATATCCGGGTGTATATGTTCACATTCTATGTCCGTACACCAAGTTTCACAAAAAAAAGGATATTTTACGTGGATTGTGTAAAAAGACAATTTTGGTATTCAAAATAGTTTTTCACAAGATACTTTTTTGTCTTTTTTGTACGGGCCTCAACTCACTACAAAACTTTGTGTGAGGACGTAGCATGTTCGGATGCACACTCGGAATTTTGTTTCAAAATTTTCAACATTTCAAAATTTATATAAAATGCTTTTTCATAATAGGTGCATTTAGACCTGGGAGCCAAATCGCCATGCCAGTGTCATTGTCTTTTTCTGTCAGTATACTTTTTTATCCAGCACACGAGAGACAAATATTTATACAAGTTCAGGTCCTGAAAATGGGTCTCTGCAACCATCCTACTTCTTGTTTGTGGTGACTGGTATTATCAGTGGTATGCTCGGGGATGAACTCAAGGCAGTCTCGAGCTAGTCTATAAGGCATTTCATGATGGGGTATTTCTTAACACGTTTTTATAGAAGTAATGTATTGTTTTTTAGACGGTGTTTCTTAGTGGTGTTATATTTAATGATTTTAGTCGTATGCATGTGTGTGATTGGTCTAGCTAAGTTTTTTTGGTATAATACCGTGCAAGAAGTGTAGTTTACTAAGATATAACAATAGCCTCTTTCTTTATTAAATGACTTGCCACATAGGATACTATGTTAAAAAACACTCATTGTGAAAGGCCTAACGGATAAATGAGACGGTGATTTTGTGTCTGCTCGGCTGGCCCTAGAACCCATAAATGGTGTTTATGTGTCTACTCGACTAAGCTCGTGTGCAAATGCATGGTTGAGAACGATTTGCGCGACAGTCGGGAAATTTGGATTTTACTGCCACAGTTGGCTTCAAAAAACTATAACAATTGAGGGATTTTGCAAAAGACTACTAACTTAGTGCCTAATTGCTTCAAAATACTACTAGTTCGTCGTAACCGGTCATTTTAGTACTGTATTTGACACAGTTTCTGATAAGACGGACTCGTTATCAGGCAGACGTGGCATGGACCTATGCCAAGTGGACCCCGCTCGTCAGGTTATCCCTGACCTCCAGCCACCCTACCATGGCCAAGGGAAGGGGCGGAGCGGCGTCGGCCGGACGAGAAGGAGTGTAGGGGCAGGGCGCAGGTCCGGCGGAGACTGGAGGTGGGGCGCGGGGCCGGCGGCGACACATCCGGGTTGGGGCCGGCGGCTGGAGGTCCGGCGGCGCGGTCCGCTTTGCCTCATCTAGAGCGGAGTAACGGGGATCGAGCGGAGGCGGCCGGCGACCGCCGCGAGCGAGCTCTACCTAGGGGCGGCACGGGCGAGCTCTGGCCAGGAAAGGCGCGGACGCAGGCGAGCGTCGCGAGCAAGCTCCGCTAGGGGCGGCACCGGAAAGCTCCGGCCAGGGACGGCCGCGAGCGTAGGAAAGCTCCTGCCAGGGCGGCGCGAGCGAGCTTTGGCCAGGGGCTGCCGCGGGCCAGGCGAGTGAGCTCCGGCCTGCCGGCGAGCGCCGCAAGCGAGCTCCGCCGACGCGGGCGAGCTACGGCCAGGGGCAGCCGCGGGCCAGGCGGGCCCACGCGTGGGGATGGGTCAACGACTCAACGCTCAACGCCAGGGAAAAAATAGAAAAATAGGAATAAAAAAGAAACACATGATTAGAATATACAATATATAGAGGTATTTTTCGAAAAAAAACACCTCCACATCAGTCCAACAGTGGGCCCGTCTTGTCAGAAACAGGGTGGAATGTTTTTAAACAACCGGTTAGTCCATGTTGGTAGTTTTTTACGACTATTAGGTAGAAAAGTGGTAGTTTTTGCAAAATACTTGAATTATGGTAGATTTTTAAACCCTAGCCCTAATTGTGGTAGCCTTTTGCAAGTTTCTCGTGAATGACCAGTACAACTAGTCCGAAATTGTGATCTAGAGAATACGCAATTTTAGCAAAACTATTTTTTCCTTCCATAATAAAGTGTCTTGGGATTTTCTCTCGGTAGAGTTGTTATTCAGCGTGGCACACGTCCCGCGGGACCAGACGGTAGCACACGAGAGACAAATGTTTATATAGGTTCAAACCCCGATAACAAGGCTCGGTAACAACCCTATTTTATGCTTGTGGCGACCGGTGCGTCCGGTGATGAACTCAAGGAGGTCTCGAGCTTGTTTATAGTGGATGAATGAGATGTTGATTTTGTGTCTACTCGGTTGCCCCTAGACCCCTTACATAGATGTTTTTTCTGTCTACTCGACTAGCACCTAGACCACTTATATCGATGGTGGCATAGGGTTACGGTTGCCGAGCATTTTCCTATGGCGACCTAGGGATCCTAACAAGATATCTAGATGCGATGTGGATCATTTAGAATCATACCCCATATAATCCTAGATGCGATCTCGGTGTTTCTTGCACTCCAAGATGATCCCTAAGCACTCGAGTCATATGACTGAGAAGGCCATGCCGAGTGGCCTTCCTTCCTGCATGGTAGGCATACCTCGGACCATGTGCTCGTTAGAGAGAATTAGCAATTTTAGCATAACATTATTTTTATTTTCTATGGTTTCATCTTTTCTAATAATTTGTTTTGTCATGGATACGAGTTTAATTAGACAGTGAACTTTTGGAGCCATGATCAACAACATATCGGCCTCCGAGAATGCGTGTGATCTTGATGACTAAGCACGACACCAGTGAGGTATCAAAATGGAATATTCTCACTATCGACAAAAGATCCTCTCCTAATCCGTCTCGACCGACAGAGAGGGTGTGTCTGTCACTAGTGGACCTACTAATGGACGACAAGTGTCCATAAATGGAAGTACCCTAGGAATCAATTGAATCAACTTTCACCGGAACTAAGAGGCCCGTAACCACAAGAGTCGTACGAACCCTAACCAAAAACTTCCATTGGTAACAACATTTTCTCTGAGGGGCTACTATATACGGCTCATCGACACACATTGGAGCTCCGATGACGCATCACCGACTGGCAGCAGAGTCTTCCACCCAGCTGGTGATAACATTTAGTGGTAGGTACCTATGATTGTGATGTCGAAGTAATTTGCGCTCGGGACAAGTCGCACTAAGTAATTCCATCAATTGTTGCTTATGGTTGTCCTGACGGTGGAAGAATGGTCCATATATAATATATGGGCACCCATAACTAGTTTATTCTTGGGCGCATTGAACTTAGGAAAACCGCCACTGCGCGGTAGGGTCATGCCCTTCAATTGGTGAAATCTAATGGTCCTTATACCCTTTCTTAAACCTCCTATGATGATGTTCATTCTCGAAACATCTAGATGTCTCCTACTTTCTTTTCGCTCTCATCCTCTTGGAAAGGTACCAAAGATGTACCATTTCTTGCATGAGCGTGTAAACAACACATTCAACAATTTCTCAGAGTTCTTTAATCTCTACAAGCTCCACATACTTGACATCATGATCCTAAGACTATGATTGCTCTGCCGCTCAAGATTGAATTGCCATGTGTCGTCAAAAGTTGTAATCCTAGATTCGTGAATCATGAATAATGTATATCTTCGAGATATCGCGATCAAAGAGACTACAACGAGTTCATGATAGGATCATGATTCCATCATAGGGAAATGGTGTAGATACTCATTCCATATAATCTTGGGTAAGTCATTTTTCTTCATATTGTGTCACTTTTCCTATTTAATTTGATATGCATCCTTACATTCATTGTTCAATCACATTTAAATCATCGATCACCGGATGTTCACTGGGTTTCTTCTTGCTTGGGGAAGGCATTT
This sequence comes from Avena eriantha, assembly GCA_910589775.1. Taxonomy (NCBI): domain Eukaryota; kingdom Viridiplantae; phylum Streptophyta; class Magnoliopsida; order Poales; family Poaceae; genus Avena; species Avena eriantha. The sequence goes on along the minus strand of OU342740.1, from coordinate 505,312,302 downwards.
TGAGAAGTGAAAGGCAAATTGTTCTTTTGGAACCCCCAAGGAAAAATTTCCGCCTGGCTAGGCCTTATGTTTTGGTTTCGTTCAGAACTTGTAGGAAAAAATCTACTATAAAATTGCATTGTTGCAGTCCTTTGATCCAAATGATAGGAATAGGATATTATCTATTCTTTAGGGCCACATTCATTTTTTCCACCAAAAATCAACCGATCCTTGGGCCCCTAAGATTTTTGTATTTTTGTTTCTATTAGGATTTTAATCAACTAATCCTCGAGGTCTGTGTGACTCTGATCAATTTTATCTTGCTCCTACAATTACATGGAAGTCAAGTAGAAATAAGAATTGTTATATGTTGATTCAAAGCTGAAATTGAATAATTTCATAGAAATTTTTGGAACAGATAGACCCATGGTGGATCCTTCATCAACTGAGTTTCGTATCCAAGAAGTTGTGTGTAATTGGGTAAAATATGCGTAATTCGAATAAACCAAAGATTTATTCGATCTCAATGTTGTGTGATTAGGTTTCTCCTTTAGTTGTTTTATAATTCTCATTCTGTCCGACCTTGATGTTATTTATACTACCTTTCCTTCTCCTTTTATTTTTTCCATTAGGATCTCCAATTAAAACTTCAAGTGAGATTCAAGAAAAATGTAAACCTACTCCTAGGCATTAATTACGATGAACTAGGATAATTTTGGTCATCCAAAAATAGATTTTGGCTATTTTTCTATTTATGGTTAACGATTTTGTTTATTAGTGTTCGCAGCCATTTTTCTGAGTAGAGTGGTACAAAATAATCATAAAGCATCACACTTGATGATCAAACAAATTAGCCCCGAGCTTCAAATGGACCCAACAAAGTTAACATCTATTGGTACATCAGCGTATTTTTGCTGTGAATTCACCACTACAAATTCCCCGCGACAGTAAACACATGAAAACTTGAAACTGACTGATCAGGTTCATACATAACCAAAAAGAGACATCAGTAGATCTCAAATAAAAAAAGAGACATCACTAGGAAAATAACTGCAAGCCGGTGGCCGTGGGGAGGCCCGGAAGAACACGTTCACTTGACCTCCTCCTCTTCTGACGCGGCCGCTCACAATTCCCGGACGCGCATACCGAATCCCGTTGACAAGGCAAGAGCTCCACAAAACCGCAGAGCTAGATCTGATCGCTCGGCGAAAACTAACTGACTTAGGTGGCGTAGTTCACCGAGGAGCGGTAGCTCATCCCGGCCGTCCATCCGTTGGGGATGGCGTTGGTGGCGACTAGCACCTTGCCGGAGCCCGAGGTGAGCCGGAACGAGAAGGGCGCGCGCAGAGGCTTCCCGTCGTTGGAGTTGATGATATACGTGGCGCCCCACGACTGCTGCATCCTCATCCACGGCTTGCCGCTTCCGTCGTGCTGGCCGGGCTTGCAGCCGCCCTGCATGACGTCGACGGACCGGAGGTCCCCGTCGCCGGCCTGGTACATGACCAGCACGGCGAGGTAGTACGGGTTGGATCCCCCGTCCACCTTGAACGCGATGTTCATGCCGTTGTACTTGCAAGGCACCCTGAGGATCGAAATTTAACAATTAATATTGTTAGTTACTGGTAATCACTCCTCCGGGGCAGTACACAGAGATACTCTTGGATCAAAACCGAATGCATTGTCATCTCACCTCGCGTAGTGGATCTTGAGCTGTCCGGCGGAGCGGAGGCGATCGGCCATCCCCCGGACGGCCATGGCGCCGAAGGCAGTGCCGCTCATGTCGAAGTGCGGCTGTGAGGCGCATATGCCGTCGGGGCAGTAGTCGGTGATGACGACGGTCACTGGACGGCCGGAGCAGGCTCTGTTGCCGGTGCACTTAACCTGTAATGTAACACGCACACATCCGTGAAGGTCCCGGATACATCCACTTATTAGCACACTGAACTTTGCGCGTTAATTCACATGAAACAACTAAACCATGTTTACATACCTGATAGCATGCACCGCAGCCTTTGCCGTTCTTGAAAAAATGGGGTCCGCCGGCGGCGATCATCGACCTGAACGGGTGCTGGCCGACGGCGCGTTGGTAACCGCATGCTCCACCTGCATTTCGTTCGCACGACAGAGTTAGACATGTGGCCAGTCTACATCCGGCATATGTATATATTGATCTTTATGCGACTTACCGTCGCTGCCGGCGCCGTAAGGGCTGCCGTACCAGGTCGCGCCGCCGGAGGACCAGCAGGAGATGGGGCTTACAAGAAGTGACAGGATCAGGAGCACGGTGGCAAATATCATAGTGCCTCGACTAGCCATCTCTTGACCGCCTGGTGGATCTTGGCTAGCAAAGACCAATGGTGATCGGTCAGGGGAAGGACGATGTGGTAGCTATCTAGTAGGTTTGTTTGCCAGTAAGAACTCTGCAGGTTGCTTGCAGGACTAGCGCGAGTTGGGATATTTATAGGAAGGTTTTAGTCGTTGTATAAACGTGGGAACAAATAAGTGCAGTCGTGCACACACGAATTATTTCGGTGAACGTGGCAGCAACTAAGATCTAGGGAGAGGGAGCGCATACATGCACGGGGTCAACTAAGCTGGAACTGGTCCAACCTTTTATATCGGAACTATGGAGACGATGACGGAGCTCTCCAACCTCCGGAGGTTTTGGATAAAGATAATCATCAGGGTTGTTATGTGTTTGGTCATATTTTGAATTAAAAAAATCAGATCCAGGTTTTTTGCGGGAAGATCCGGTTTATTTTGTGCCGAAGTTTTCGAAAAGGTCCAGTTTTATCATTTACCACGCATGGGGTTAAACTTTTTTTAATTTTTTTTATAATGAGCGATTTTAGAAAACGGAGTAAACGAATTGCCAACCGTCTGATTTTTTGATTAACGGTGGATGGCAACCGTCATGCTAAACCATTGCCACGTGGCAACTTGTGGATGCTTTCGCTCTCAGAAATGTTCACTCAGTATTGGGTTCCTTCTTTTAGCTTGGCAAGAACCAACATTTTTTTCTCTATCCCCGAACACACCGTCGACTAGGATTTTCAATCTCTTCTCTAGCAAGGTTGTCATTCTCTTGCACCGTTTTCTTTCCCTAAACCCTAAAACTCTATTCTCTCAAATAGAGTTATTATTTTCAAAAAAAAAATCATGAGTGAGGTCTACCTTACATTTCACCTCATATAGTTTCCAAAATAAAGTTTTAAAAGGTATTTTCATAACTATTTTGGCCTAAAATAATTTACATGTTCTCTTGTCCAAAAACCTCAAAACTTATCTTCTTGATAAAAGTTTGTTTTCTACAAACTAATATTTTGTTAAAATCTATATTTGAGACATATATTATATTCAGTCTCACTTTACTTCAAAAGTATTTAACTATTTTTTACCTATTTTTATTTAGGAAAAAATAGGAAAATAAGTGTTTTATTTATTTAACTCAACCATGAATCATGGGAAAATATTCTAAGGTGTATTGTGGTATTTATGAACTGTTTCCACCAAAACCCACCTTGGCATGTTCAACTTCTCAAACCCGAATTAAAGAAACCACTTCTGCTCATATTGAAAATATGATCAAACCCCGCCAACTGGAAATGATCTAAAACTCTTAGCAAAGATGAAACTTAATCTAACTCATATCTACTCGACATAATAACACTTTCCAAATCATCAAGACCATATGCACTTCAATAGAAATCTTGTGATAGCAAGAACCTTGCATGAAAACTTCCTTCCCTAAAACCCTTATCTACCCACTTATCTACCATATCCCTTGTTTCCTACCACTGACCAGTGGACCCCTAGTCCACCTTGCAGCTAGTGGACACCCCTAGAGCAGCAATCTCTCTCTCTCTCTCTCTCCGTGTGTGTGTGTTTTTTCAAACAAGAAAGACATAATGGCATTGAGTCTTCTCTTCTGTTCTCTTCTCTCTCTATAATGCCAAGGGTATATTCCAAGTAAAATAGACAAACTACGGTATCCAAGCTACTCTCCTTTTGCCTTTCACCCTATTGGGCCATTCTACTGAGCACCCTACATGCACAAGCACTCCTCTCTCTCTCTCTCTCTCTCTCTCTCTCTCTCTCTCTCTCTCTCTCCCGCACCTCCAATCGATTCCCAACATCTCCACCAGCTCGATCTGAGGTTGCTCTTTCACTTAAGTCATGTATTCCACGCCATCGGATTCTCATCCAATGGTTACTTACCCCTTTCACTTAAGTCACCATTGGCGCCACCTGTCAACCTCCCAATTTCCCCTCTCTCATTGTCGAGCGGGGCCCACTTGTCAGGTTCAAACACCGAATCATGCGCTAACACTAGTACGTGTTTCTGATAGGAAAACGCACTTCCTAGCTTACATCTTCTTGCTCCAGCCAGGAATCCTGAAGGAGCTATTTTGTGGATGTTCGTTCATTAAGGACGATAACGGACATTATTCTAGATCTGTTTGTCCACTATTTTAGAAATAAAAGGACATCCATATCTCCGTCATATTTAAAAATGAGGTGATTCTTTTTCCCTTAGCTCATAGATTTAATATCTATTAAATGCCATTGGTCCCATACTTTTGTGATTGACAGAAAATTAATGGTGAATCAAACGAATGGTATTCTTATAATAACTTTAGAAATTCAATTCTAGAGTTTTAGGAATCGAAATAAATTGAAACCAACTAAACTAGGAAGCCAGTTCAAATATATTTCAAATGCCAATGATCTAAAGCTAATTGAATTTGTAGAAACTTGAAAAGATAAGTCAAAACATTTTTCAGCTTCAAATAATTAATTAGCCAAATCTAGAATTCAAATTGAGTTGATTCCAAATCTCAGATGTCACAAATGGAATCCACATGTTACCTTCTCTTGCTATAATTTTATGATTAAAATAGAATTTATGTTGAACTAAAATTCAAATCAGCCACATAATTGCACTCGAAAATCATACTCGCTCTGACTCAAATTAGTTGACTTATATTTGTCTAGATTTGGATGTATCTGGACTTGTTTTAGTGTTAGATACCTCTGAATCAAGACAAAACCAAGTCAAATAATTTGGGTCGTAGGGAGTAATAAAATAACTATAACTCTAAATGAGTCCAAACCAATTTATGTGGACTTTATAAATCATGATCTATCAATTTATACCTTGTTTATACTTGTATGAATTGTCTGGGGATTGTTTGGTAATTATATGTTTGTTTTTATATTTTGATAATTAGAGGATAACGTTGGCGGACTTAGGGAAGGAAGAGATTTTTCAGCAAGAAGAAGACATCCAGTGACACTTTGCTGAGCCAGCCAAGCCATTTTATCATTGAAGCCCACAAGTATAGGGTATCGTTGAAATCTTCGATAGAAATATTACCCAAATTTATAGTTCGACTCAAGGGGAACACAAGAATATCAATAAAACTTTAGCGATTGAGACGTCACTCTCAACCACACTTGTATATCAATATGCTCAAGAAGCTAGTGGTGTTTAGAGCAGTTAAATCCAAACATTAAATCAAATTATTAAACAGTAATATCAAATTTCCAATTTTCACCGAAAGTAGTAACTTGTAACTTTTAGTGGCTAAAAGCATAGGCATGAGTGATATGGGTGTTGCATGAATAAGATTGAAAATATAATGAAATACAAATAACATTATGTTCATATCTAACTCCGTTGTGTGTAGGTATGTGTCCCAAATGTAGTTATGTGTACTAACCAAGAGAATTTGCACAACATTTATTGTCCTACCTGCCCATTTCACCGGGACCAACTTGGAGCTACAGGTAATTAAGGTCTAACCTTTTTAAAAGCCCCGAATAATACATTAACACTCCATGAACATACAATATCCTCAAACTATCACAGATTCTCCTTTGTTTTCCCTAACTGTCACTTTAGGGTTTGTAGGTTCAACACAATAACATGTAATACACACTTTGTAGATAAATACCAAACTCATATATATGATAGAGCAATAAAAGTTCAGTACTAAAATAATGTTACCCAGACCCTAGTAACAAGCAATGAACATAGCATAAGTGTATCAACACCATACAAGAATATCCTCAAGATAAACACCTAAAATCTCAATACATATGCATTATTACATGATTAACTCATCCAATCCCCATCCACCTCACATGCCTACAAAAAACTACTCACTCATGGTGATGGAGAATGAGCCCATGGATGTTGGGAATGACGTTGATGAAGATGGTGATGAAGACGGTGTCAAAATCCCCCTCTTTGGGTTGGAGAGCAGGACCAATCTAGCCTCCAAAATGAAGATCATGGTGATGGCGGTGCTTTATTTCGCGAATAGCTCCGTTCTTATGTAGGATAGATTTTTATGGTATATAAGGGAGTACGCAAAAGGAGGCGACGAGGCGATGCTCTAGGGACAAAAGGGCCTAGGTGGCACGGGCCCCACCTTAGGTCGCGCCACCAGTGATCTTTTGGGCCTCATGGTGTTTCTCGTGAGGTTCCAAATCCTAGGGTCCTTCTTATAGTGAAAGACTCGTGTATTATTTTTCCCCGATTTTATTTCCTGCGAAAAGAGATAGAAATAAGACTTTTGCTAAAAGAGCGCTAAATTAAGTAGTTTTATTCAAGTATGGTGGGATTCAGGAGCAAATCATTGAGCAAAGTACTTGAAAAAGTAGATATATTAGGGATGTATCAATCATCATCCCATTATCCTATATTTTTGTTATGCATGTTTTCTCTAGTTTACACATCACATATCTATTACTGGTACTATAGTAATTTTTAGTTAAGTTATTTAGATTATGGCTCCCTAAGGTTGGTTATGGTTCAGTAGGATTCTTAGGAAGATACCAAAATACCCCTGCTACCAACCTACTAGTCTTGTTGGGTTGGTTATCGAATATATCTTGATCTAACATCAAGAGCATCAATCTTAGCCTATGTGGGTAAGTTTAATTAACCATATACCACTCTAAAAATGTTGGCAAACCTTCGGAAGATTCTCCCAAGTGTAGAACTCAAGGAGTTTTAATTGGTGAATTAAGAGAAGGATGTTCTAAAAACTTTCTTGTGTTGGTGCGGCTAATATCTAGCCTGACAAGTGCAAGCACATTGCCCCTATATTGTAAGGGGCTTAACAAATAGGTGTTTAGTATGGGCTACCTCGTCACTCCATAAGGGATCCAAATTGTTTCCATCGAAACCGGTTTCTCCCTTATTAAGGGATGATACACCACATTTTACTATGATCGGACGACTACCATGAGACTCTCATAGATGGTGGAGCCATTCTCCTAAGAGGGAAGTGAGCATGCATATGGGTTATGAGAGGCCTTATCATCGGAAGGTACCTATACTAGGGTAGATAAGTGAAAGATTTTGTTTAATTATCCGAACCTCGGATACCTTCGTATGACTTTTTTATGGCCTCTCGTGAAGGATATATCAAATCTTGTTGGTAAAGTGTACAACCTTTGCAGAGTGTCAAACTATTCGCATAGTCGTGTCGTCATTTATGGACATGTAGTGAGGCCACACTAAACTTAGAAATGGCTCTAAAAATATTTTAATGATGAAAAAAGATGTTGGGGAATTAGTCGATGAAGTGAATTATGGTGGAATTTATTTGGAGATGGATAAACATGAATATAGCAGTTAGTACTTGGGAAAAAAATTATGCTATATCTACAAGAAAAATAGTTTTATTCAAAAGAAACATACCATAAAGCCTTCCTACTTAGTTATGCATGAATACCTTCCTTCTTATCCTAAGATGGTTTGCGAGTATATTCAAAAGTGCTCACCTGACATTGTCACTGGCTGTTAACTTGGTAAAAAATGGAGGAGCATGAGATGGATGGAGGATTCGTCGATGACTATGCAAACTAGTACGTTCACCCGATCAGTTGCATGTAGGGTTAAGGCGTGACTTGGGACTTTCATTCTTCTGAAGTTCCGGTGTTGATGGTTGGGAGGTTTAGACCGGCAAGGCACAATGGAAAACAAGCGAGGTTGGCTTTATGTGTAATAATTGTTACTTAGTGTAATGGAAGTAAATTGCGATATCACATCGATTATGCTCTACGGCACACTGGTCATGGGATCGTGTTTGAATGCAAGAGGGGATTTCGGGCAGCTAGTCCGGTGTCCCCACAACACCATGCCAAGTTTCATGTTTTCACACTTCATTTGCATATTTTCAAATTAAGAACAAACAAACTCCATGTTTCATGCTGCTCCTTGGTATCCTCATGTTTGAAATTCTTTTCCTTTCTTGGATAAGGACTAAACATGGACTCAAGAACACAAATATGATTTTTCAACACAAATTTTCCAACTTGTTCATGCCCTGGCGGTTCAATTTTTATTAGATTCACAAAATGCTTATAAATGCATTTAATAACATAAATATAGCAAACAACCTGAAAGATACAAAAAATTACATGGATCATATAATGGTATATCTAGATTGTAGAAAAACCTCAAGGTCAATAGATGAAGTAACGGTTATGTCGCCTTTGAAGCTAGCCTATCGCCTCCCGAAACCATGATTCTTCCTCAGGGTGGTTCGCCTTTTAATAATTGTACGTCACAACTTTTGCAAAACCTTCTCAATTTTTTTACCATTGCCTCTAGGTGTCAAATGAGGCCACCATGCTAGTTTCATGCTTTTCAAACTTCATTTGCATTCTCCAAATTATAAAAAACAACGAACTCCATGTTTGGAGTCATGCCCTTGCACCCTGATGTATGAAGTTCCTTTCCCTTTATTGGATAAGGCCTAAACATGGACCGAAGAACACAAATATGATTTTTCAACACAATTTTGCCAACTAGTTTATGCACTTGCAGTTCAATTTTTTATTATATTCACAAAATGCCTAGAAATGCATTTAATTTCCTCGAAAGATACCAAAGTTTTACATGGATCATGTAATGTGTATCTTGAGGGTAGAAACATAATAAGGTGAGCGGATGAAGTTTGGTCTTTAAAATCCAATTGGACACATGCATCTTGTTGTGTTTTAATTGTTTGGCAGCCAGAGTTTTATAAAAAACACTGTAAAGAGAGAGTGTTATAAAAATATTTATGCTTTGCTAAGTATTTTTTTTGTTTGCCGAGCGCAACACTCAGAAAAGCTACGCATGAAAAAGCACTCGGCAAACAGGCCGATACTCAGCATATAACATATTTCCCCCGGGGGGGCTAAACACAACCCGACGTAACTGAACCTGCATTTTGGTGAGCAGATTGCGCGCTGAGCCGATTTCCTATCCACTCATTTTCGGTGGGGTCCAGTAACATGGGGCCAGTCAGACTATTCACCTTTTTATCTAGATTCCCTCTTAAATTAAAAGACTCTATAAAATCATGTATATACTCTTTGAAACTAGCAGAGAGTACTTTATAGATCTAGTTTGTAAAATAGAAGGACTGTACAAGACCTTCTCCCGGACTTATAAAGATACAACGAAGAATTTGATAGATCCCGTCCGTAAAATTAACATTAATATGTTACAAATTAGACTCGCTTTAAAGAGCTCATCATGCGGAAGTCAAATATGCAAACAAAATTAAATTTGCTTTTATTTTCTAGAAGTTACGTGCTGTTTTCAATTTGTAGTACAAATAGAAAAGGAATCTGGAACAGAACTGGAGGGGCCCGCCTTCACGGAAACGCTCCGTGCGCAATCAGCTCGCACAGCCACTTTCCGGACGTAACTTGGTTTATTTTTTGCGAAAATTCAACTAATCTATTCAAACTCATCAACAGAAGTACAAGCAAATCTAGTACTAAAAAATTACAAACATGTCCTTGGACAACCTAGCGAACGAGCCGAAGGCGCACTGCTGTAAAGATTGTTGCACGGTTCAGCCACACATATCTTTGCCCCATATAATTCTGAAAGAAGTCTTGGCGTCATGAAAACATTGAACACATACTCATTTACATAGTATCGCATAAGCATAAAGTGATACGCATATATTGATATATAACAAGTAGTAGGCACTATATATACTGTGTTTTCATTGCATACATGTTTTACAGGTCCAGATAAATATTGACTAAACGGCCAACAGGGGAGAACTATACCCATACATCTGCGCCTCCTCCTCATCAGCATCTTGCCCTTATTTCAGTTCGTAGTAGTAGTACTGCGCTACCCAACGAACTACCACACACACACATACTTGGTTGCATGTTGCACCATCCCATGTAGGCAACCGACAAGCACACACATAGCATAATAAAACAGTTAATAAACTAGCATATCGATTACTAGTAGTTCACCGCCGACTGGTACGCGGCGCCGGCCTTCCACCCGGAGGGGATGACGTTGCTGGCGACGAGCTTCGTGCCAGAGCTCGAGGTCAGGCGGAGCGAGAGCGGCGCCTGCAGGGCCGAGCCGGCGTTGAACTTCCAGACAGCGCCCCAGGAGTGCTGCATCGGCGCCCACGCCGCCCCGGCACCGCTCTGCATGAGCTCGACGGCAGAGACGTCGCCGTCGCCGTTCTGGTACTGGACGAGCACGGCGAAGTACTGCGGGTTCGAGCCGGCGTCCACGACGAAGGTTAGCTGCACTCCAGCCCAGTTGCACTGCACGCTGCGGGTGCCAAGGGAACAAAAACTAGATTAACTCATAGAATTGGATGGACAGCTTGAAACAGTACATGTGCTGGCCCGTGCATGGTCTGTGGCGACAAAGGTAAGAAATTATCGGATGTGGCCGTTCCAAGCGGCGCACGGCGAGAGTGTGGCTAGCTAGGTGCATTCATGCGTGCGTACGATAATACGTACCGGGTGAACTGGATTTCGAGGACGCCGGCGCCGCGCAGCTGGTCGGCCTGGCCGGGCTTGGCCATGGCACCGAACGCCGTCCCGCTGAGGTCGAAGTGCGGCTCGTTCAGGCAAGGGCCGCCGGGGCACTCGTCCGTGATCACCACGGTCACGGGGCTGCTAGAGCAGGCCGCGTTACCAGAGCACTTCACCTGCATATACATGTATAGCCAAGACGTCAGAAACACGACGCCGTACTAAACATGTGTATAGCCAAAATGTCACAAAATTAAACGACTCGGTACTACGTACACATGTGTTGTGTTAGCGTGCATGCCGGAGCGCGTTCAGTACGAGTTAAATACCTGGTAGCAAGAGCCGCATCCCATGCCAGACTTGTACAGGGAAGGGCCGCCGGCGGCGATCATGGATGAGAACGGTGCCGTGTAGACGGCGCCCTTGTACCCGCATGCACCACCTGAACAAATTAACATGTTGTTAAGACATGGCAATAGCGTAATACATCGTCAGACATCACTTTGGACAATACTGTTATAACTGGCAGAAGTGAACCATGTATAACACACGGATTATATTTGTGTGACATCATGATCACTAAATACACACATACCATCACTTCCGGCGCCATTAGCGGCGCCGTACCATGTAGCGCCGGCGGTGGACCAACTGGAGAGCTTGCGGTGAAACTCGGTGGACGCGCAAGGGTGGATGAGCAACGCGAGAACGGCTACGGCTATGAACGACGACATGAGCTGCATGAACCTGGAAGCCATGGCTAAAGTTGCTAGGAATCTAGGATGGATCTCGTGGGCTTTGCAAGGATTGAGAGAAGAGACAAGTAGACGTGGAATGGTGTGAGCTATGTGGGTCGAATGTTGGTCTATTTATAGGCGGCAAAACGGTGGGACTTGGAGAGCACCCACATGCATGCATGCAGACAGATCTCGGTGGCTCCCGTTGGATTGTGCCATGCATATGGCACATGGCTACGGGTCAAACATGTTATATCCATAAATGTAATTAGCTACCCCTTTATACGTACGTCCTAGCTCATAGAGGGGGCGGTCCTTTGTGTATAGTTCACTTATCCGATCCTTAATCGAGGTTCGACGGGACCATGCATGGATCATTGGCAGTTTGGCTCCTTGTTTTAGTGACAAACTACAAGCCTTCCTTCTTAGATCTAGTAATAGTACCTAGCTAGTGACATTGTGGCAGAGAACCATCGTCTCGAAACCGTTTGTGGCCAGTTTGTACAGTATGTACTACTAGTACACTCCATACGTCTCTAAATAAGTGTACTTTTAGATTTTATATTCTAAATAAAACTTTTTAAAATATACCAACTTCATCAAAAACTGTAGCAATGATTATGAAATTAAATTAATATATTATGATACTATATTCCAAGAGGCATCTAGTGATATTAATTTGATGTTGTGAACATTGCCATTTTCTACTATAAATTCGATCAAACTTATGAAAGTTTAACTTAATATAAAATATAAAATTACACTTATGTATGATCAGAGGAGTACCTATCATCTTTTCAATCTCCAATCCAGCAAGTTTCCGGGTTGTCGCTATTTATTTCAGTGACACCCACATATACGAGGCAACACATACACATGTGAGAGACCGTTATTTCGGTTGGACACGTAAGATACACTAGTAGTAGCTCTTGCTAACCCCGAGACGCCTCTCCTTCCTCCCGGCCGGGCGGTCAACCAAATCAACCAACCTGAACCAATCACCGCCTTCCCTAAATCCACGCGCGCGCATATCGATCAGGTATCAGCGCCGCCAAATGCTGTTCCCGTCAACTCCTCACGATAGCTCCCGGCCCGTCCGTTCCCCACATTGACCCGGCGCAGCCACCGCCGGGCGGCGAGCAGCAGAAGCCGTGATTCCGGGCAGCTAACCCGGCTCGCTCGCCGGCCTCCCCCTGACAATCCTCTTCCGTCCCGCGAGAATTTGGCCGATGGTAACGTGCGCTGGGCCGGCCGGCCCGCCGGGGTCCCAATGCCATGCGTATGCCGGCACACACTGCTGCACGTACTGTGGCTGGCTGGCGCGCGACGTTTCATGGCGTGGAGTTAACTTGCACGAGTCGTGGTGGTCGTAATAAGTGCGCGGCCTGTTGAGTACTATAATCAGGTCAAAAACTCGTACTACTAGTAGATCCCAGCCGGCGACCGAGCACGGCACGTAACGTGAAGTTCTAGCACCGCCCTCCCTTCTGCATGCGCAAGTATCTTGTCCTGGGGACCCGGAACGGATCGACCAAGCGTAAATCATTGGTCCGCCGAACTCATCAGAAATCCAACATAAGAGTTTTGTCCATACAAATCGTATCTTAGCCGTAAGCTTGCGTGTATACACAGTAGAGTTTCAGTCTTACTCTCAAAGATTTTTGCAGTCTGGCGCATGATGCTATTGTAGATCTAGAGAAGAATCGATGTGGTCGTGCGCACCCTTCTGAGACATGATGCGAAACTTCATCTACCATAGAGTAGAAAAATCCACTACATGGCAAATACATAGTACGTATACAACTCTAACGCTCTTAATTGAAACCTTGGAAAGGTTGAGATTACATTTGAACTCATCAAGTTTCTTCGCGCACAGTCTTGGTGAAACCATCAGCAATCTGATATTTGCTGGAGATAAACCTGACATCAAGTTGCTTGCTACCAACCCTTTCTCGAACAAAGTAGAAATCAATCTCAATGTGCTTGGTACGAGCATAAAAGACAGGATTAGCAGACAGAAAAGTAGCACCAAGGTTGTCACACCATAAGATGGTTTCTCTTGTGGTCGTACACCTAGTTCTCGAACAAGAGTCTCAACCCAAATTAACTCAGTTGTAGCATTGGCAAGGGCTTTATATAGATTGGGACCAAAGAAAATAGCAAAATCTCCAGTACAACACATGCCATCTAAATCACCCAGCCCAATCTGCATCTGAGAATGCATTGAGCAATCTCGAGGATGATTGTTGAAAAGTGAGACCAACTGTACGTGTGCCATAAACATACCTTAAGATTCTCTTAACTATTGTCTAGTGAGCAGTGGTTGACGCATGAAGAAATTGACGCACCTTATTAACTGAAAAAGACAAATATGGTCGTGTCAAATACTGAAGAGCACCAACCACACTCCTGTAATTTGTACTATCCTTAGGGCCAAGGAGACTGACATCTTGTAATGATAGGGTATCAGGACAGTGGCGTGGGACAAGACGTGCATGTAGCCATATCAACTCTTGTAAGTAAATCAGTAGCATATTTTTCTTGATTCAATAGTGTAACACCCTCGAATCGGCCCTATGCAAGTTTCAGCCCTTTTCGCCAAACCCGCATAGAAACGATTTAAGGACGCCCACCAGGCACTTTCGTGCGGGTGGAAAACGAAGTAATACCATTACACAACAGTCCTTGATGGGACCCACAGAACAAATATATGTATACAACAGCGACTCAACGAGTCAAGAATACAGATATACAATACAAAGATCCAATCCGCATTGAAAACGATAGAGCGTCCGACTACGGACAAGAGGCAAATGGGGCTAAGAGCCCTGAAGAATAACCAATGGCGTCCATAACCCTGCCCAGGCCAAGCCGGAAGGGTAACCCTGCTAACGACGTCGATCTCAAACCTGCTAAAACAAAAGGGGTGCCGACAAAGGGCCAAGGAAAAAGAGGAGCGTCAGTACTGAGGCCAGTACACGGCGAGGCTAGAATTCGGCGGCTCTCGCCTACATAGGTATGGTGGACTGAAGCGGCAGCGCAGCAGCACTAAACAACCTATAGAGACTCGGTATCACTGGCGGCTATTAGAGAGAGGTAAGAAAGACCTATTCGGATCCAACCTGAAGCTAACACCAAACAAACACATCCTGGTATTTCCCCCTCGAGACCAAACGAGGAAGTCGGACCAAGGGACTCACACAGTTGGCAGTTTTATTCATTCGATTATAGTTGAAGCACTTACTAGTCAGATATAGATAGCATGAGTCATCCTGAAGCATTAGTAGTGGGCAATTTTAATTACCATTCCGTTGTAGTTGGAACATTTACTAGTCAGATATATTTGTCCTGAGAAATCCAAACCCAACAGTTGTTGGCACTTTTATCGCATTCCATTGGAGTTAATATCCATTCCGTTATAAATGAGTTGATTACTAGTCACATATTAAGTCAAATTTATAACACTACTTTAGTTATGCTTGTCTATGATTGAGATACTGTGCTCCAAGTCGTCCATAACCGCGGACACGGCTTTCAGAAAGTTTTACCCTGCAGGGGTGCACAAATAGCAACACACACTCGATCAACCTCGGAAAAACCAACTCAAAACCCAACGAGGCTTTCACGACAAAGCAATCACAGGATTCATAAAATATTTCAGGGGGCCACCCCACTAAGCTACCGACAACGAAGTTGGCCGGCTCCGAAACGGACCCAGGGTTTGTGTCAATGGTTGTAAACGACTGGGAACCCGAAAGTGTGATTGGGCTTGTCGATACCGCGAAAACATTCCACGTTCCAAAACAGTACAGGTGCTCCACGCACAATCTTAAATAAAGCAGTAAAGCATGGCATAAGTACAGGATAGTAATAAAGCCCCAAACTACTTGTGGCCCCAAGAAATAGAAATGAATCAAGCTCTAGCTCAGGGGGGTCCATAAGGCCTCCTGGATGTGGATAGTGCGAATAGTCAAGGAACAGGTATCAAGTACTCGGGGTCCTACGGGACACAAGTGAGCGTGGAAGAACCAAATAACATCTGTTGCCCACCGATGTCTCTGCATTAGTTATATCTAGCAATTTAATAGTTATATTTAAAGTCATGATTATCTCCACCAGTGAACATCTCCACCATTAAGCATCTGCCAACCTTCCAACAACTGTGGTACTTGACAACACGAGATCGCACCTAAGCAAGCAACTACGACTCGCAAGGCCAGCTATCTACCAAACACAGGTAATAGGAGGTGTCCAAGGCAATATAGATGTTGCACGGGATATAACTGGTGTTCGGAAACTAAAGCATCGTGACACGGATAGCAATAGATCAACAGGAGGAAATAAAGACTATAAATGCAAAATAGGTAGAAGGGGGAGAGATGCTCGCCTGGGAAAAACACTGCTGACGAGACATTATCCGAAGAACTTGTCGATACTCGCATCAACTCATCGGCCTAATCCGCGAAGAAGCAAACACTAGAAGAAACATTGGATGCAATATTTAATACTACGGCAGAAGATCCGGCATGATTATGATATGCATGCGAGATGAACAATTTAATATGCGACAGTCGATAATGTCATATTATAAAAATAATGGGGGTCTCGGATAGGGAATCACATTAGGGTTCGGCGAACTTGGGCTCCGAGGGGTTCGGGGTTCGACAGGGATCGGTCTTGGCGGAAGCATTCTCGGACAACGGAGTAGATCTTGGCGTTCCGGGAAGAAGAACTTGGTTCAGCGTCGGTGGCTCATCAGATTCGCCCTGGTCGGTGTCGATCTTGTCGTCGATGGCGAACTTGAATGGATCGGGTACCGGTGGTCTTCGGGTCCGTGAAGTAGATCTTGTCGCACGGTGTCCGGGTAGACGAACTTGGCGTATCCGCGTCGGCGATCTTGGCGTTCGGGTTCTCGGGCATCGCAGTCGGGAAGAAGAACTTGTCGCATCCGTGGAGATCTTGGTTCGGCCTCGGTCAAAGCGTTCGGAAGCAGATCTTGGTGTTCCGCGATGATCTTGACGACTCCCTATCGAAGGCCTTGGTGCTCCGGATCGGTCTCGGTTCTGGGAACGGTTCTCCGCGAACTGGTCGGTCCCATATCGGCATACTTGGCGTGCTTGTCGAAGTACTCGGGTGACGGTGTCGGTCTTGGGTTCGGCGCCGACGGTCTTGCGTGGTCCGACGGCTCCATGTGGACGAACTCGTCATTCCGCGATGGAGAACTTGAGTGTTCGGTCTCGGTGGGATAGGTCTTCGGGGGTTCACCATCGGATCCGTGGGTCGGGGTCTTCCTATTTAGTATTCGAGGAGGATAACTTGGCGAGATGGTCTTGGAAGGTAGCTGCAAAGGGTGCTTGCACGCCAGCCCGTATTTTTCACGGATCAACAAACAAAGGGACTTTTAGAGCCCACAGAACACACAATTACAGGACATACACGCGTGCTGGCAGAGGGGACACGAGGTGGCGCCCTCAGACCTGGGGCTCGAGCAGCGAAGCCGCAGGGCCGAACCGGCGAGGCCGCTCGGGCGCATAGGTGACGGAGCCGTGGGGGACACTGTGGCGGCAGCGGCTAGCGCAGACAGCGCTAGGGCGGCCGGAGGCGAGGCGGGGCCGAGCGGGGACGGGCGACGAGGAGCGAGGCGAGCGGAGGTGGCAAGGCGTGGAGGTGGGCGAGGTGGCGCTGGGCGAGGTCGAGCTCGGCGGAGGTGCTGGCGATGGCGGGCCACGCTGCAGACGGCGGCGACCGGGTCGAGGAAGGCCGCGGCGGCGTCGGGCCGGCGCTCGCTCGCGGGGCGGTTGCCGGGGAAGGGAGGTCGCGGGGAACGGAGGGGAGGCCGCGGGGCTTGGAGATGGCGGCGGCGACCTAGGGAGGCGAAGGGGCGGGCGAGCTTGGTGAGGAGGACGGCCAGGGACCTGCCGGCGGCCGAGGTCGGGCCGGACTTCGGCGGCGCTGGCGGGGCTCGGCCCGGATCGAGGGCGCAGGAAGGTGGCGATGTCGGTGGGGAGCGGGGTAGGTGAGGACAGGGTGGAGCGGCGTCGTGGGGGCGGACGAGGAGGTGGCCGCGGGGGCGCAGGCGGCCGGTGGGGGAATCGAGCCGGGGTGGAAGGAGGCGCAGGTGGGGGCGAGATGCGACGGGGTTGGTGGCGATGGGGTGTCTGCGGGGAAAGAGAGAGAGAGGGAGAGGTCGACGCGCGTGGTGGGGAACCGCGTCGGGTCGCGTGCGTGTATGCGGGCTAGTCGGGGCGGGGGACAGGTAGGCCAGGGGTGGGGCTGGCGTTGGCGTGCGGGTGCGCGCCCTCGCGGGGGTGTCCGCGCGTGGGGCCAAGCAGGCGGCGTGTGGAGATGAGCGCAGGTGGGGTGAGGTGGCAGGTGGATGGGCAGGTGGCGGCGGCTGATTGGGTGGGGTTTTGGGCCAGGGTGATGTGGCGAGCCGTGAGTGGCCATGGTGAGGTGGAGGGGGCTGGGTAGATTAGGGTATTTGGTAGAAAAAGGTTGGGTGTTCTGGGGTAGGTAGGATTTTTATCTGGAGGTGGCCGGCTAGGCTTTCGGGCCTGGCTGGCTGCCTCCCAAAATAATTTAAATATTTTATTTATTAAAAACGAGGCTTTTGCAAACCGTTGGTAGACAAAAAAAATCCGGACAGACCCGGATTTAATAGTTTGAATAAAAGACGGGCGTTTAGAAAACAAAAATAGGCTTTTCGAAAATAGTTTAGACAAAACATATGCATGATGATGACGATGCTCAAATGCAATGTGTGATGGGTTCGTAGCATGGAAAACAAAAATTTTCTACCGCAAGAACGAACAAAACCCAGATCTAATCTAGATAAAAGCCAAGATCTAATCTATGAGACATGCGCAACGAGATAGATAGGAACTAACCCTCGTAGATCCGAAAGCGTTAACGAGATTAGATCTCGTGGTTGATGTAGTCGATCACTTGCCGATCTCAAGATCGTGTGGACGATCCTTCCGGCGTCGCGATCCAGCAGCGCTTCCGCCCTCGGTCAAGTAGACGATCCTTCCGGCGTCGCGTTCCAGCAGCGCTTCCGCCCTTGGTCAAGTAGACGATCCTTCCGGCGCCACGATTCGGCAGCGCTTCCGCAGTCGGTCACACGTGCGGAGTCGAAGCAGACCTTCCTCTCCCCGTTCCAGCGAGCAGCGGAGGTAGTAGATCTTCTCCACGGAATCCCAGCAGCACGACGGCGTGGTGGTGGTGGTGGAGTAGAGAATTCTGCAGGGCTTCGCCTATGCCTGTGCAGAATATGGTGGAGGAGAGAGGCGGCAGAGATTGGACGTTATGAGAGCGTGTAAGGAGGGGGCGCCCCCTGCCCCTCTATTTAAAGAGGGGATGGCGCCATGGGGAGGGGAGTCCTTGTAGGACTCCTCTCCTCCCTAGGCCGGCGGGTTGGAGGTGGGGAAGGAGTCCTCCTTCCCCACGAATCCGTGTCTTGACCCACCAGGACTCCTTGATCCCTATCTTGATTTTCAAGCAAACTCCAAGATATCTTCCAGAACCTTCCGGAACATTCCGAAACCTTCTAGAATCCTCATACAAACACTCCGGAACATTTCCTAACTCATAAAATGATCTCCTATATATGAATCTTATTCTCCGGACCATTCCGGATCTCCTCGTGATGTCCCAAATCCAATCCGAGACTCCGAACAACATTCGGTCTCCAACGCACATTCCATATCTACTTAAAACAACTTCGAACCTTAAGTGTGTCACCCTACGGTTCGTGAATATGTAGACATGATAGAGACACATCTCCTATCAATAACCATCAGCGGGATCTGGAGATCCATAATGGCTCCCACATACTCAACGATGACTTCATGATCGATTGAACCATTTACATATGAAACCAATTCCCTTTGTCTCGCGATACTATACTTATCCGAGGTTTGATCGTCAGCATCTCCATACCTAGTTCTACCTCGTTACTGATAAGTACTCTTTACTCGTTCCGTGCTATGTCATCCCTTGTGACCCAGTCACATGCTTGCAAGCTAATTAGATGACATTCCACCGAGAGGGCCCAGAGCATATCTATCCGTCATATGGATGGACAAATCCCAATCTTGGTCCATGCGCTTCAACACATACTTTCAGAATACCCAATGACACCTTTATGACCACCCAGTTACGAAGCGGTGTTTGATGTCATCAAAGTATCCATCCGGTGATGGTGATTAACATAACCTCATGGTCGAAGGATTAGGTTACTATGTATTTGAAAGCTTACAGCAATACGAACTTAATGACTTGATCTTATGCTACGCTTACTATGGGTGTGTGTCCATCACATCATTCTCCTAATGATATAACCTTGTTATTAATCACATCCTAATGTCCATGATCAGGAAACCATGATCATCAATTAATCAACAAGCTAGTTTAACAAGAGGCTTACTAGGGACTCTTTTATGTTTACAAAACACACATGTATTAGTGTTTCCTAATAATACAATTATAGCATGGGATGTAAACATTTATCATAAACATAAAGATATAATAATAACCACTTTATTATTGCCTCTTGGGCATATCTCCAACAGTCTCCCACTTGCACTAGAGTCAATAATCTAGTTAAAAACTTGTGCATTCAACACCTATGGCTTTCTGGTGTTGTATAGACACCATTGCTAGTGGTAAACATAATCTTTGGATCTGACACTTCCAGGTCCGTGTGTATTTGCATGTCCTTGCGTCTCTACGCATTACTCATTCTCCAATGAGATGGCATTGTAAAAATTTGGTCCTTTGGTGAGACCTTTAGTTCCTCGGGATTAAATCATGTTGATACAATTGTCATACAATGTATCTTCATAGTATTATCCCGCTATGAACCACACCTAGTTTGATAACAAACTACTTAACACAAATGCCCTCCTTTGCTACTACTATAGCAGTTTATATACTTAGCCTTTTGTTGTAGTATCTGTCACAATGTTTTAACTTTGGTACTCAACCAAATCCGTTATGGAACTTCCTTTCATTACATTGTGCCACCCATAGTTTAAATTGAGATAAACTTAATTTGTATCTTGTGACAAAACTAGTATCAATGTAACACTTTACAATGAACTACCTTTAACTATTTGTCACTTATACATGGTATATTCTTAGTTCTTCCAAAGCTCATAAGAATATCTTTACTATTTTCCAATGATCATCTTATGAATCATTCTGGTATATGCTCATAACATTTAGAGCATAGGACATATCTGTATGTGTACATCTCAAAGAATGATTGATCAAAATATTCTTGTAATTTCACCAAGTGTCAAAACACTTGAATCTCGTGTCAACACACTTGAATCTTGATTCAGTCCTTTCCGTGCATCAAGAACCTTTCTTGTTGTTTCCATATTGAACTCATTCAACATCTTATCTATGTACATTTGGCAAAACCATATTAGCGCCTCAATCTATTCATATAGACATTGATGCCTAATTCTTGGGTTATGCCTAAGTCTTTCATCGAAATGAAATTCTTAACCTGTGTCAATACAAGATACATCATTTCCAATCAACAATATGTCCTC
The DNA here is from genome assembly GCA_910589775.1 of Avena eriantha. Taxonomy (NCBI): domain Eukaryota; kingdom Viridiplantae; phylum Streptophyta; class Magnoliopsida; order Poales; family Poaceae; genus Avena; species Avena eriantha. The sequence goes on along the minus strand of OU342740.1, from coordinate 505,291,217 downwards.
TACATAATGTATTAGAAATATGTCTCAGCGCTCCCACTTAATTTCTTGCAAATGCAAGCATCTTCATCATCTCCGAAGAATTTAAACTCTTTTAACAGTTTCATCATGGTGAAGATTCCAACTCCGCTATGCTTACTTCAACCATTGAAGTTTTGCATACTCTTTTAGCATCCTTTGAATTAACAAAACCCTTTTGATCGTGTCATGTACACGTCCTAGGTAACTATTCTATTAGAAGAACTTGTTTTGTTTGTTCAACTACCATATACCTAAATATATGTAGTGGTTGCTACATTAATCCGTCCAGACTAAATATCGCTATGAAAGATCAAATCTTATCATAGTCAATTCTTTGAACATTGTCATAAACTCTTTCCGACATGTCGACTATTTCATAGATTTAAAACATCCATGTCTATTTCTTTATAGATCCAAACACGACCGATAGGCTTCACGCCTTTCCGGAGGGTCTTCAAAGTTCAGAAACTTGATTTCTCGTGTATGGATACTATCACGGATTCCATGACTTCTAGTCATTTTATGGAGTCAGGGCCCATCATCGCTTCTTTGCATGTAGTCGGTTCATTATTGTCAAAACAATAACGACTTGCTTATCAAATCTTACTATTTGATTCTTACTGACCCACACGGTTCTATAGGAACTCTAATCTCCGAGATCACACCTTTTGTAATCACGAGAGCCATGAGCATTGTGGCCGCCACCGGGACACTTTCCGGCGCTGCGCTACTTAGCACATATAGCTAAGGTTCAACAACCTTATCAAAGTTCTACTGTCCTCCCACTTAACTTTACACGAAAAATTCCTTCTCAAGAAACTTGACGTTCCAAGTAACAAACTCTTTTGTCCTCGGTGTTATGGAGAAATTCCCAACAAATTCTTTGGGATAACCTACAAAGACGTGCTTATCCGACTTTGGTTGTAAACATTTTACTTATGCATTACATACCAAAATTTAAGAAAAGACAATTCGGGTTTTATCCCAAACCATGACTTATATGGTGTCATTTCAACGAATCACGATGGAGCTCTTTTCAGTGTAAAAGCGGTAGTCACTAAAGCTTTAATCTTTAAAAACATAATGGCAGTTTTATAAATGACACCCTTGAACTTACCATCTCAAACATGGTTTGATTTTATCTCTCGATTATGCCATAATCCTATGGTTTATCGGGAAACACAAATCATAGAACAATTCCTCAAGTCTTAGGTGTTTTTGCTAAACATGTAACTCAAATATCTTCCTTTATGATCGAATCATAAACTCTTTATTTTCTTGTTACAATGATTTTCCACTTCATCTTGAAAGTCTTTGAACATTTTTCAAATGTTTCATACTTCTTCCTTATTGAGTAAGTATACATATATTCACTCAAATTCTCGGAAAAAGCATATGAAGTTGAAATCCATCGCCCATGACTACACATAATGGACTATATACATCAATATGTACAAATTCCAATCAGTTAGTCGTCCGTTCCTCTTTTGGCCTACGAACGGAGTTTTAATTATCTTCAGGAAAGTATTACAAGCGTCATTTGATCTAAATCAAAGACTCCAAAAATCCATCAACATGGAGTTTCTTCATGTATCCCTTTCAATATAATTTAAACGACGATGTCACTTCGCAAGTGATCTTTCAATCATTTGTCTTGCGACATTTTAGCATTAGTTTTATGGTCGTTATTTCTCCAACCAGACTTGTATATCATCCATCTATTATGGAATACGGTAATTATTTGAACAACCTTTTTGTCGTCATAATACCTGATCAAAATAACAATTATTGAAACAAATCTTGAAGGCAAGCTTTGATGTTAACGAGCAACACAACAACCCTTTGTTTGTTTTCGATGAACATCATCACATATTCTCTTGCTAGTTACTTAGGCCATTGCAGTTCATGAATTGTGTTGTCCTGTATGACACTTCATACCAACCAATTCGGTATCCAATACCTAAGAACCACATTGTTTAACAAGCAAGGAATACAACCATAACATGTATATCTTCTATATACCCAAGTTGGACATCTCCAACCTTATAATTTCTGCCAAATATTTTATAGATTCTCTTTCAGCAATTTCTTTTCTTTTAAAAGAATCTATCAACATCAATAGCGGTGTCATCAACATGACACATGGTACAAAGCGTATATAGTCAACTACTAATACCTTTGGACTTGCACTTTGAGGTGGATCACCATCATCAAATGTTTGGTGTTCTTTCAAAAATCCATTCTTTAGTAATCTTTTAGCGTAGTAAACATTTTACTTATATCTTCTATTCATCCTTATCATGACAACTTTCATGATCAAGCTGCTATAGCTTATAAAGGTGAATTGTGAGTATAATGTTTCTTTTTCAAAACCTTTTGGAGGATTAGGACGACTAGCGTCTCCAACCTTCACAAATTCTCATCAAATATGAGGACGTATACTCTATCATGTTGTAACCAACACTTTGTTTTAGATATCGCAATACCCTTCACATATGATGGTTTCTGAAACATTGCTTTCAGCTCTTAGATAAACTTGATATTAAAAACAATCTTTTGAGTATCAAGAATCATGGAGGCAAACATGATACATTAGATACTAACACTGGAATTGTTACTCTTGATTTAATACCATTTATTAAACTTCACAGAGTAAATGGAGTTTGCTAAAAGTTTGCAATAGGACTTATAAACTTTAAATTGACATTCAAAACAATACGATACCAGTTCGTAAAGTAAATATCCAGAATTTCTATAGTTCCACTATCTCAACTATAACTAAGCGTAAAGTGGTGAACGGATGCCAATGACTACAACAAACTATGCAAATTCACTTTGATTGTGTTTATGATAAATTTAGTTCGACTAATCCAAATTATAAATGAACTCCCACTTAAAACAACATCCCTCGAGTTGTTTTAGTGATTACACGAACCAAATCCACTACACCAAGTCCGATCATCACGTGAGATGATGTAGCTTTAAAGGCGAACAATCAACATGTTCATCATATCATCCATATGACTCATGCTTTACCTTTCGGTATTCCGTGTTCCGAGACCATGTCTGTACATGCTAGGCTCGTCAAGGTTAACCTTAGTTTCCGCATGTGCAAATCTGGCTTGCACCCGTTGTATGCACACGTAGAGTCTATCACACCCGATCATCACGAGATGCTTCGAAACGACGAGTCTTAGCAACGGTGCCAACTAAGGACGAACACTTTATTACTTGATATTTAGTGAGAGGGATCATCTTATAATGCTACCGTCGCGATCTAAGCAATACAAGATGCATAAAGGATTAACATCACAGGCAATTCATAATTAGTGTGATATGATATGGCCCTTTCTTCTTGCGCCTTTGATCTCCATCTCCAAAGCACGGACATGATCTCCATCATCACCAGCATTGCGTCAAGGTCCGTGGCGCCGCTTCATGGTTGTCCATCACCAATAGTAACTATTACAACTACTTGGAATAAAGCTATTACATGATGAATAGACACGCAGGTCTTAAACAAAATTTAAAGACAACCATTAGGCTCCTGCCGGTTGCCATATTACAACAAGGATCATTGCATACATCAAATATAATCATAATCACATGATGGCCATATCACATCACAAAACCCCTGCAAAAACAAGTTAGACGCCTCTAATTTTCTTTGCAAGTTTTACGTGGTTTGGGGCTTTCGTATAAGACCGATCTTACCTACGAACAAGGACCACAACGCTGATACAAGTGTTGTCAGATGCTCATTGTAAATTGAATCTTAACTATGGTGGGAGAGACAGACACCCGCAAAGCCACTTGTGCAAAGCAAGTTGCACGTCAAGCGTGGAGCAAGTCTCATGTGCGATGACATGTAATGTTAGCCCGAGCCGCTTCATCCCACCATGCCGCAAGATGCAAAGTACACGCTAAGACACCGACAACAAAAGCATCAACGCCCACAAAAACATTGTGTTCTACTCGTGCAACAGATCTACGCATAGATACGGCTCTGATACCACTGATGGGTTCGTAGCATGGAAAACAAAAATTTTCTACCGCAAGAACGAACAAAACCCAGATCTAATCTAGATAAAAGCCAAGATCTAATCTATGAGACATGCGCAACGAGATAGATAGGAACTAACCCTCGTAGATCCGAAAGCGTTAACGAGATTAGATCTCGTGGTTGATGTAGTCGATCACTTGCCGATCTCAAGATCGTGTGGACGATCCTTCCGGCGTCGCGATCCAGCAGCGCTTCCGCCCTCGGTCAAGTAGACGATCCTTCCGGCGTCGCGTTCCAGCAGCGCTTTCGCCCTTGGTCAAGTAGACGATCCTTCCGGCGCCACGATTCGGCAGCGCTTCCGCAGTCGGTCACACGTGCGGAGTCGAAGCAGACCTTCCTCTCCCCGTTCCAGCGAGCAGCGGAGGTAGTAGATCTTCTCCACGGAATCCCAGCAGCACGACGGCGTGGTGGTGGTGGTGGAGTAGAGAATTCTGCAGGGCTTCGCCTATGCCTGTGCAGAATATGGTGGAGGAGAGAGGCGGCAGAGATTGGACGTTATGAGAGCGTGTAAGGAGGGGGCGCCCCCTGCCCCTCTATTTAAAGAGGGGATGGCGCCATGGGGAGGGGAGTCCTTGTAGGACTCCTCTCCTCCCTAGGCCGGCGGGTTGGAGGTGGGGAAGGAGTCCTCCTTCCCCACGAATCCGTGTCTTGACCCACCAGGACTCCTTGATCCCTATCTTGATTTTCAAGCAAACTCCAAGATATCTTCCAGAACCTTCCGGAACATTCCGAAACCTTCTAGAATCCTCATACAAACACTCCGGAACATTTCCTAACTCATAAAATGATCTCCTATATATGAATCTTATTCTCCGGACCATTCCGGATCTCCTCGTGATGTCCCAAATCCAATCCGAGACTCCGAACAACATTCGGTCTCCAACGCACATTCCATATCTACTTAAAACAACTTCGAACCTTAAGTGTGTCACCCTACGGTTCGTGAATATGTAGACATGATAGAGACACATCTCCTATCAATAACCATCAGCGGGATCTGGAGATCCATAATGGCTCCCACATACTCAACGATGACTTCATGATCGATTGAACCATTTACATATGAAACCAATTCCCTTTGTCTCGCGATACTATACTTATCCGAGGTTTGATCGTCAGCATCTCCATACCTAGTTCTACCTCGTTACTGATAAGTACTCTTTACTCGTTCCGTGCTATGTCATCCCTTGTGACCCAGTCACATGCTTGCAAGCTAATTAGATGACATTCCACCGAGAGGGCCCAGAGCATATCTATCCGTCATATGGATGGACAAATCCCAATCTTGGTCCATGCGCTTCAACACATACTTTCAGAATACCCAATGACACCTTTATGACCACCCAGTTACGAAGCGGTGTTTGATGTCATCAAAGTATCCATCCGGTGATGGTGATTAACATAACCTCATGGTCGAAGGATTAGGTTACTATGTATTTGAAAGCTTACAGCAATACGAACTTAATGACTTGATCTTATGCTACGCTTACTATGGGTGTGTGTCCATCACATCATTCTCCTAATGATATAACCTTGTTATTAATCACATCCTAATGTCCATGATCAGGAAACCATGATCATCAATTAATCAACAAGCTAGTTTAACAAGAGGCTTACTAGGGACTCTTTTATGTTTACAAAACACACATGTATTAGTGTTTCCTAATAATACAATTATAGCATGGGATGTAAACATTTATCATAAACATAAAGATATAATAATAACCACTTTATTATTGCCTCTTGGGCATATCTCCAACAATGTGGCATGATGACATGAGCATACGGTCATGATGATGGAATGCACAAAAACAACGAGATTTTCTAGGAGTGGTTTTTGCGGGGCGCCACAAATAGCAAGCCATTTGAATGTTTGTGAACTTCAAGAGACAAGAAATAATGAAGCTCACCTAGATCCTTGAGAGCAAACTCATAACTTCAGTTCCAAAGAAGGGCTGTAACAGCTTTATCTAAGGAACTTGTTACAATAATATCATCAACATAAATAAGAAGGAACATCTGGACACCTGCCTTGTCAAACAGAAATAAGGAAGTATCTGCCTTGGAAGGAACAAACCCCAGAGTGTGAAGTTTCGAGCTAAGGCGAGAGTACCACCCTCTTGGAGCCTGCTTCAGACCATAAAGAGCTTTATCAAGTTTGCAAATATAGTTTGGACTAGAGGAAGACTCAAAAACAGGTGGTTGTTTCATATAAACTTCCTCTTCCAGAACACCATGTAAGAAGCATTCTTGACATCTAACTGCCGCAAGTTTCAACCTCTAGAAACTGATATTGAAAGAAAAAGTCTATAATAGTTGTAGCCTTGACAACAGGACTGAAAGTATCCTCATAATCTATGTCATACCTCTGTTTGAAACATTTTGCAGCCAGATGATCTTTATATCTATCAGTTGTACCATCATTATTTTTCTTGATACGATAAACCCATTTGTAGTCAATGTTGTTTTTGTTGGAGCTTGGTGGTACAAGGTGCCATGTATTATTAATAAGAAGGGCATCATACTCATCTTGCATTGCATTCTTCCAGTTTGTGTCCGTGAGAGCCTCACGAAGATTTTATGGTTCTCCTATAGATGTTAACATTGTCCACCTAATTGTACCATCAGTATGTATTTTAGGTTGTTTACTACCTTTTTGTAGACGTGTTTGAGGTTCAGCCTTAGGTTCAGCCGCAGGACAAGAAGCAGTTTCAGCAGCCACAGAAGATCTTGTGCCTGCGCTGATCCCGCCACTTCTGTTGTCTCCTGCGTCAGGACAAGGAGGCATCATCGCGCCTTGTACGGGAGGCGTGGACCGCGGGCCAGGCGGTGTCGTCGCATCATGGGCGGGAGATGGGAACCGCAGGCCAGGCGTTGTCACGTCGTGGGGCGACCGAGGCGATGTCGACGCGTCACAGGTGGGAGACAGAGTCCACGAGCGTTGCCCACCACCAGGCGCATTAGCCCGTGCGTGTGTGTGGCCAGGAGAGGAAGCATGCACAGGTGACATCATCATGAGCTCGAGGGGGATTCTAGACAGGAATCAACACCGAGGTCCATGTTTCCTTGTCCTGTAGTGTCTAATTGGTGTTCTTCATCATTTGATGTACCATTTTCACCGGTATGAGCCGAATTTTGTGTAGTTTCCTCTTCAGCTGCAACCTACGGTGGAACAAGGTGCAAGTAATGGTCATTAGGATGCACACCCCTATCATCATATCCCGAAGAGGATTTCTAGGGGAAGCAGGACAATTTCTTCACTAAGACGATGACCAGCGTTGGGATGCAACGAAGCAAAAGGGAAGACATTTTCATCGAACACAACATCCCTGGAGATATAGACACGACCAATGGACACATCAAGACATTTAACTCCTTTATGGAGATGACTATAACCAAGAAAACACATCATTTGGAACGATAAGACAATTTGTGTTTGTTGTAAGGACGAAGCTTAAGCCAGCAAGCACAACCAAAAACACGAAGGGGTTCAGAAATGGGTTTGATTTGAAGATTTTTTTTGTAGGAGTCTCAAAGTTGAGAACCTTTGTGGGTAGGAGACTTATAAGAAAGGTGGCTGTAAGAAAAGCATCATCACAGTATTTCAAAGGCATGGAGGAATTAGCAAGTAAAGCAAGACCAAGTTCAATAATGTGTCTATGTTTGCGTTTAGCAGAACCATTTCGTTGTTGAGCATGAAGACATTAAACATGATGAGTAATGCCTACTTTTTGGAAGAAATCGTTGAGTTATTCCTATTTACCACCCCAATTGGTTTGCATAGTAATGATCTTCCTGTTAAATTTGCGCTTAACAAACCGTTGAAAATTAAGAAACACCTGATACACATCAGCATGTTTTTTGAGTAGATAGATCCAAGTAAATTTACTGAAATCATCAATGAAGCTTACATAATATGCATATTTGCCTACAAGCAAAGGAGAAAGACCCCATATATCAAAAAAACCTTGTTCCAATGGAACAGTAGAAACACTAGTGGAGAGATGGTATGGTAGCTGATGACTCTTAGCCTATTGACATGGATCACATATGTAAGAATTTATTTCTAGAATGTGTGAGAGATTGTTTTTCCTAAGAACTTGCTGAACAATAAAATACGAAGGATGGCCTAGACAATGATGCCACGTGGAGGAGGTAGGCTTGATGGTGATATGAGCATGCATGAAGGAACTCATGGAGACTAGAACGAGAGGATAAAGGCCACCATGACACGAACCTCTAAACATGATGTGTTGCATTGCCTGATCCTTAATCAAGAAAAAGAAAGGGTGAATTTCAATAAAAGCATTATTGTCAAGAGCAAGTTTATGAGTAGAAAGCAAGTTCATCGAGGCACTAGGAACATATAAAACATCTCGAAGTTGTATAGAGCTATGTGGGGTGTGCAAAACTGAATGACCAATATGTGTAATATCCATACCTTGCCCACTAGCATTGTGAACTTGATCATGCCCCTGGTAATTTTCATGAATTTGCTGAAGGGGTTCCGTGGCAGAAAACAATTTTTTCCTACGGTGTGAACAAACCTAACCAAGATCTATCTATATAGATGTAAAGTAACGAGCGGGGATTCGATGTTCATACCTTTGAAGACCGAAAGTGGTTAATGTTCCCAGGGGAACGTGGATGAGTCATAGTCATTGTTGATCTCAAGGTTGCGAAGCTCCTCACAAGTCAACCCTTGCTCCTTGTCTGACGTAGTTGACCTCATGGTCATGTTGACGTCCAAGCTCCAAGCAAAAGCACCACAAGTGGCAGTGCCTCATGGACTTACACACATACGGTGTAGAGACATCTCATGTGCTCCGTTCCAGCAAAGCAGCGGAAGAAGATTGATCTGAACTGAGTCCAGTAGCACGACGACGTGCGTATGATGGAGAAACCCTAATCCCCGTATGCAATTCCAAACTTCGGAACCACACATGAGGGAGAGGGAGAGAGAATAGGCAAAGCCAATTGAAGGGATGGATTTGGGGAGAGGGGTGCACCTCTTTATATAGGTGGAAGGGAGGTAATACCTCCCTCAAAGTCCCGGGGTGGGACTAATCAAAGGGAGAAGGTGGAGGCGGCGGAGCCGACTAGCCCCCACATGGGCCCCAGGTGGTGGGAGGCCCACATGTGGCCAGCGGCCTCCCAAGGCCTTCCCTAGGGCGGCGTCCCCCTCTTGGGCCTCCTCTAGTGAGGCCCAATTAGGTGGGCCACCCCCAAAATCCAATTTAAATAATATTTTTAATATTAATTCATTTAATTAATATTAAATACATATTATTTAATACCTATCACTCCGAAACACCTTTCGGACCCCTCCGATCATCATCGGATATCCCCGAAACACTTTCATTATCTCCCCGGGACAATTCTGGAGTTCTCTCTCTTTTCTCCTATGATCTTGGATCAATCCCTAACCGTCACTACCCTTAAGTGTGACACCCTACCACTCAAGAATACACAAACATGATCGACACATTTTTTTATCAATGAACAATAGCGATATCTAGAAACATATAATAGCCCCCATGCATTCCACGAATAACTTGATCGCTTGAACCTTGAACATCGAGTCTCATTCCCTTTGCTCTACGATACATATTTTGTCCAAGATCTGATCTCCTAGTATCAACATACCTAAGTTCGACCTTGTTACCGACAAACACATTTACTTGTTCACGTGATATTACATCCCCGTGACCTAGTCACGTGTTTCCAAACTTATAGATGTAATCTTACCTAGTGGGCCTAGGGTATCTATCCGTCACTCGGATGGGAAAATCCTGGTCTTGATACATAGGCCTCAAAAGTTCCTCTAGAATCCCTGATGCACACCTTTATGGTCACCCAGTTACGAATATGACGGTTGATGTGATCAAAGCAGCCTCGGGAGATAGTGATTAATATGATCTCACGATCGAAGGACTGAATCATTACGCTTTGCTAGATATCGCAATGTTGAACTTTGTGACCGGATCACATTGAAACACTATGGGTTGGGTGTTGTCCATCATTTTATAAATGACCTCGTTGTCAGTTGATGTGGTAAAGTCCATGATCAGGAAATCTCGATCATCAGCTGCCCAACAAACTAGTCTAGAGGATACTAGGGACCTTGTTTGTTTATAGACCACACATGTATTAATGTTTCCACTTCATACAGTTCCAGCATGATACAAAACTATTACAAACTAATGAAATATGTCAATAAAAACATCTTTATTATTGTACTCTAGGGCATATCTCCTTCAGTCTCCCACTTGCACTAGAGTCAATAATCTAGTTACGCTTTTTTAACTCCTATGGCATTCTGGTGTTATCCACACGCATTGCTCATGGTAAAGCCAATCTCTAGAACTAGTTATTTCAGCTCTGTGTGTATTTGTATGTCTATGCGTCACTACGCATGACTCGTTCTCCAATGACATGGCATTGTATAAATTAAGTATTCTAGCGAGACATCAATTCCTTAAGCCAAAACTATGTTGATATTATTGTCGTACAATATATCTTCATAGTATAGCTCACCTAGAACTGCACCTAGTTTTGATGAAAAAAGTATTTTACACAAAACCCTCTATATGATGCTTCTAAAGCAGTCATATACTCAGTCATCATTGTAGTATCCATCACAATGTTACAACTTTGGAAACTAGTCCAAATCCATTATGGAACTTTCTTCCATTACACTATGCCACCTTATTTATTAATACATAGCCTAATTGAGATAAACTTCATTTGTATATGTGATAAAAACTTGCATCAATATAACTCATTACATTGAACTATTTCATCAATTCCACAAACATAGCATATTCTTGTTTCTTCCAAAGCACACAAGAATATTATTACTATTGTCTGGTGATCATCTTATGAATCATTCTAGTATATGCTCCTAACACTTAGAGTATAGGAATTATCTAGATATATACATATCATGGCATTCATGATTTAATCAATCATGAGGTTTCATTTATCAATTGTCAACACAATTGATCTTGCTACCATGTGGCAAGAACTTTCCTTGTCTAATATTGACTTAGGAAACTCACACAGCCTCCACTCAAATATGCCACCATATTAAACTAATTCAATGTTTCATATATGTACTCTGACAAAACTATATTAGCATTTCAATCTATCTGTATAGACTTAGATGTCTAATATTCTGGGTTCTTCCTATGTCTTTCATTAAATCCAATTTGAATGAAATTCTTAGTTCGTGTCTCATAAAAGATACATCATTTTCAATCAACATAATGTCTTGGAAATATGTATTAACGCTCCCACTTAGTTTCTTGTCAACACAAGCATCTTCATCATTCTGATGAAATTAAACTCTTTAAAGTTTCATCACGGTGAAAATTCCAACTCCACTGTGCTTATTTCAACCTTTGAAATTTGGATATATTTTAGCACCCGTCGAATTAACAAAACCCTTTGGAGAGTATCATACACATCCTAGGTAACCATTCCTTTAGAAGAACATTGTTTCGTTTATTCAACTACCATATCTCAATATGTAGTGGTTGCTACAATAATTCATACAGACTAAATGTCGTTGTGGAATATCCAATCTTGTCACAGCCAACTTTTGAACTTTGTTGAAAACTATTTTGCCAAGATTCACAACCAACTGGAGGGTGCATGCTCCCTCACCCAGGATAGTGAGCGCCTACGCAGGCGTTTGTCGCTACAAAAGGACATATCGCTAGATTTTGCACTTGACATCAAGAGGCTTGAAGTAGAGTGCGATGAGTTGCAGAAGTTGATCGCATATAGCGTGACCAGGCAAGAACTGGCCAAAAAGATAATCAGGTAGCTCATGGATGAAGAATCTCCAGATAAGATGCACCCTCCAGCAGGTGGAACCGCCAAGGCACTCATAGAACGCATCGACGAAACAAAGGCTGCCATCAAAGCCTACCATGACTGACATGGGTATGCCCAATAGGCACTCGACTACAGCCTACCTGGTGCAACTCGACGGAAGGCCCACTCGACAAATTGCCAAGGTCCATGCCGCCTATGATGGTTCAAGTGGTATGAAGCCCATATAGACACGGACTCCCAAACGCACAAGACAAGGAAGTCTCAATACTAGAGTTTGAATACAACTTGTAACCAACTCGTATTGGTACCTGAGACCTAGCCTCCCCATATATAAAGGCTAGGAGGGTCCAACAAGGAGGACACAACCTAAGACACGCTACGCCATAATAGATCTAGACATCGTGACTCCCCCAATAGATAGATCTACGATCTCCCATACGCTAGATCCAATCTACGCATCCACCGCCATCAGCGACATTGTAATCCTTCGGATCATCATCAATCAAGAGCAGACAAGCAGGAGTAGGGTCCTCTACGAGGCCTGAACCTAGGTAAACCTTGCGGCCCTGTGTGCTTGTTTGCTAGCCGTACCGAGATCTCCAGTGCTCCTCAATTCCTGAACCTAACTCCATAACAATAGGCATTGATGAGTTAAACCCTTGTCAATTGGCGCCGTCTGTGGGAACTGGGAGCGCTGATGTTGCGATCTCGACGGCCCCAGCACCTGCAATCTATGACTCGTCGATCTCCGGAGAACAACAACGCTACTTCGTCGCCGCTAAAAAGCGGCGCCTCGAATCAAGATCCGGGCGGGATCCCTTGTCACCGCTAGCCAGATTGCATCTGGGTCACAACTTCTTTCGCGTCATCTTCCACCAGCCTTTGCATTGGACCAGCAGAATCACCGTCTGCGCACAGCAACTGCTTCAAATGTCAACTCAAATCATACGTACACGGATGGATTTACATGATCACTACAAGCTGGATACGCTCTTTGAAGATACAGTCTCCTTCGTTGCAGCAGGTCCGCCACGATTCAAGGGCAAAATAGACGTGCTCGGGTTAGTTGATCAGAGTAATCAATCTGGAGAAGTGCGATCCTAGCACTGTTATTTTTGGCAATTAGAAAGAGCTCCGTCTAAATCAAGATAAGTCGACGACCCAAATTTCCGTGAAGAAGAGCCAGTTTTAGTTGGGAAAGGAAACGACCAGATCGATCATGGGAAGAAAGAAAAAGACAGACGTGTCAGCTTAATTTAGCTTAAGCATGCATGTCTCGAGTTTCAAAGACTAAGCTTTATTAACTTCACGTACAAATCATTGCATGGATTCCGGATGAAGGCATCAAGTCACATGCGTTCAAAACAAAGAGCATGACGACCTTGTGGATTATTTCAACCTCGATATTCCTAGACTGATCCTGGAGGGTCTGTCATGGTCAACTTCGACAACGTCTGCCACGCCGACTCTCGAAGTGCCGCGTCTACTATACGTCCTTCACGCGACTCCATCAAACCGTGCCGAATCTACGTCCGGGGAACTGCGCCAACTCTACCGCGCGACCCTTTATGGTCTTCGATTCCGGTGCCCCGCTGCGGTCTTCGGTTTTTGACGACTCGGGGGCTTTGTCGAATCTGCCGCGACGATACCCGTCTGCCGCGTTGAGTACACGTCTACCATGCGACTCCCTCGAACTCGGCTACGTCCACCGCCACACAACTCTGGTACACCGCAACGTGACTCCTGTCCGCTGCATTGGCTCTCGGATGCCGCTTCGACTACATCGACCACATCGAATCTACACTCGGGGGCTCCGCCGACTTCGCCGCGAGGCCCATTACCGTCTTTGGATACGGTGACCAATTGCGGTCTTCGACTCCGTCGACCTACTAAGTCTTCGACTCCATCACGCGACCTATTGCGGTCTTCTGCTGCTGCGACGCGCTACGGTCTTCGACTCCATCGACCTACAGAGTCTTCGACTCCATCACACGACCCGCTACAGTCTTCGGCTGCAACGACTCGGGGGCTCCCTCAGCATCAGCGACCCTCTGCGGTCTTTGGGTCCAGTGACTCGGGGCTCCTTTGACTCCAGCGACTCGCTACGGTCTTTGACTCTAGAGACCCATTGCGATCTTCAGCTCCAGCGACTCGGGGGATCCCTTCGCTTCGGCAACCCGCCACGGTCTTCAACTTCAACGGCCGGCTGCGGTCTTCATATCGGGTGACTCGGGGGCTCCCTCTACTCCCGCGATAGCGAGCCGCTACAATCTTCGACTCCTGCGACGCGTCGATCGCATCGGATCTTGCGACTCGTTCATCACGGCAACTATCAATAAAGCTAAGGTTTCTCTCTACTTAGAGCTGATTTTCTTTTTAACTCGCACTCGATACACTCAGGGGCTGCGCCCTCTTCGAGTAACCTAATGTGCCGTCGACTCCACACACTCGAGCACCTCATACGCGACAGTCCCAGTAGCTGATTCTGCCTGATCGTCGAATCCTTGAACTCTGAGTGCCTCAGCAAGGTACTGAGACTAAGGGTAATCAGGCTAACGAAAAGGCCTAGCATACAGTGCAAAAGTGTTGACTCGATTGGCACCAGAATCTTACTTTACAAGTCGACATGCAAATATCATTTACAAGATACAAGTACTTCACTATTCTTTATGTTTTATGGAGCTTATAAGGATGTCGACTGCGTCGAGCTATTCTATCGGGTCCTCCAACAGGAGTCGACAAAATAGCTAGCTACGCTATACACTCAAGACCCGAGTCGAGTCCCTCCTTAGATGGTTGCATCGATTGATGCTACAAAGACGCGGTGCTAGTGACGCACCCGACAGAAGTGACTATATCGACTCCAACTGCATCGTTGATTCAAGCTCCTTATGCGTGACACACTGACTCGATGCACTTCTGGGTCAGTGGTTTCTCCTCGCATGATTTTCGACTACCACTGCAAGATACAAGACTCGAGTCTCTGCCCGAGTCTACGACTCCGCCAGACACTCGGGGGCTACTTCAAACTGGAGCGCATATACAAGATCCTCGAGTGACACGCTCTGAATCCTCACTCGAATCCACGATTCGACTAAGGACTCGGGGGCTACTCCCATAGGGAGCGTTGGCCGCGCACCCGAAGAAATTTGTGAAGATATCCAAGCATCATGAAAACCCTTCACTCGAATCTATGATTCGATTGTGGACTTCGGGTTACTCCCATAGGGAGCGCTGAAAACATATTTGACTAAAACAAGCAAAAGACAACAGCAGTCGCAAAAGTTCTTTAATCCCTGCCTGAGTCTTCGACTCAACCAGGCACTTGGGGGCTACTCCCATAGGGAGCGCTGGTCGCGCACCCTATGGATATTTTTCATTTTCCATCGTACAGTGTGTTGATAACATCCACACTCAAATGCTATGGCGACTCCGCCACGTATTTCCCCTACAAAGAGATTACGTCTCCTAGGCCACCCGAATCATCTCCGCGATGACAAAATTCGGATGCCGCGCTTACATCGTGAAGATAAGACCTGAATAAGGCCTAGCAACGCATCTGCTGTGCACTACCAGAGATATACCCGTGCCTGCAGGTACGATAAATATGCCTTGACGGACGCGTCGAGTGCTCACATCCATACACTGGAATTCGACTCCTGTAAGGCCTCCGCGGCATGAGTCGAATTACGCCAGCACTTTTTCGGATTCGAGTCCGAGGACTCGAGTTTGAGTAGGTAGCGTTGTTTTTGCCCTAGAGCAATTAACTGGTCCCGATCCGTCGAGCGCACTAGGCACGTTTACCATCATCCCTATGAACTACTACAAATTCGACTGACCCGATGAACTTCCGGGAGAAGTGCTTCGCACTCGACACAATTGTCGACTCCGACATCCTAATGCAAGACTCAAGACTTCTGAGTCTCCATCCGAATCTACGATTCACATGGACACTTGGGGGCTACTGACATGGGTATGCCCAATAGGCACTCGACTACAGCCTACCTGGTGCGGCTCGACGGAAGTCCCACTCGACAAATTGCCAAGGTCCATGCCGCCTATGATGGTTCGAGTGGTATGAAGCCCATATGGACACGGACTCCCAAACGCACAGGACAAGGAAGTCTCAATACTAGAGTTTGAATACAACTTGTAACCAACTCATATTGGTACCTGAGACCTAGCCTCCCCATATATAAAGGCTAGGAGGGTTCAACGAGGAGGACACAACCTAAGACACGCTACGCCATAATAGATCTAGACATCACGACTCCCCCAATAGATAGATCTACGATCTCCCATACGCCAGATCCAATCTGCGCATCCACCGCCATCAGCGACATTGTAATCCTTCGGATCATCATCAATCAAGAGCAGACAAGCAGGAGTAGGGTCCTCTACGAGGCCTGAACCTGGGTAAACCTTGCGTCCCTGTGTGCTTGTTTGCTAACCGTACCGAGATCTCCAGCGCTCCTCAATTCCTGAACCTAAGTCCATAACAATGGGTATTGATGAGTTAAACCCTCGTCAATGACAGGGACCGTTGCCTGGATGTAGTGAGACGGATGAAGGAGGACATGAGCCAAGGGATCACCATACTCGAGGGTGTACATAAGGATAACGAGGAGCTAAGGGCCAAGCTAGAGGCATATCGGGCAATGCCAAGTCTTATTCACGGTAGAGGGGCATGAATCTCACTTCATGCTCCACTAGTTTTATAATTTATATATATCATGCAATTAAGGAACCTTAGAGCAACTCCTTATCTATCTCTTTAAGTTTGCCTGTAAACTGAACTATGGGTTTGTGTTATCATGAATGGACATCATCCTTTCTTTCCATTGTGTATCCAATATTGCTTTTAGGTTATGACTATGGCACTACTATTAGGTGACGTCAGAAAAACCCACAACACCCTAAATTTGAGAAAATCCTAGGTTGCCTTGAAATTGAAATTAGGACTGTGCCACTAGTTGATCTCCTTTAATTGGGAAAAAACTTATCTTGCTTTGACATTGAAATAAGGATTGTGCTACTAGTTGATTTGGTTAAATTTTGAACAATCCTAGATCACTCCATCTATGATTATGACACTTGTTAATTCAGAAAATGATGATAAGTCCTAGATTGCTTCGTCCCTGAAATTATGACTGTACCACTAGTTGATTCAAAAAATGTTGATCAGTCCTATATTGCTTCGTCCTTGATATTATGCATGTGCCACTAGTTGATTCAGTTAATTATGGAAAATGATTAGCCGAACAAACCATATATTTTTTGCAACAAAAGATTCGAAAGCTCAACCTAGAACTAGCGACCTGGCTAAATGACAAGATAGCCATCCAAAGGAAGAAGCAGAATTCTCATAAACTGGGCTTTGACCGCTTGAGCCAGAAGTCATAGTCCTTTATGACAAGTGCCACAAACTGAAGCTAGACAACGCCGGCTGGGCAGAACTTCATAAGAAAAGTCTCGCCTCATCGCGTAAGAAGGAGGAGATCATTAAGGATCTCATGGTGGATAATCGTAAGCTTACGGATAAGCTTGTCAAATTCCAGATAGAGCGCTTGAACCTGCAGGAGGCGCACGTCCAAGTACTGAGCGAGCAGGTAAAGACCAAAGCAGACATGTTCGAACGAACCCTCGAACTAGAGGATCTTAGGAAGGAAAACGAGCAGCTCTGGGCCAGGCTCTCTTGAAGCCAACTAATGGCTCTATAGTACTAAACTGTGTGGTTTATCCCTATAGTAGTGATTTTGAAAATGTGAACCTAACTCTATGCAAAATATGTGTTCGTCTGAAATTAATTAGCACAAGGATTGAGTTTGGCTTAGTTAAGATAGCACAACTGCAAGTCTTATAGTTAAATAGTTTCAGATATTGTCACGGTATAAATTATTCATCTAGAATTTCATTCATCCTCTATAGCTTGTCCTTGTTAACCTCGCGCTCCTTCTTCAGATCCTTCAACAGATCCACAATTCAGTACTCTAGCTTCTTCTTCTCTTCCATGAGCCGATCCCTATCCTTTTCAGCCTTCTGAAGCTTTCGTGCAGTTCCCACCACCAAGCTTCAATTGATTGTGTCATTTAGTTTTGCCTGCAAATTCTTGATTTCCTATTCCACTCCTTATTTCCTATCGACAACATGTGACTTTTCCAGATGCGTTGTGAGCATCAGTAAATCTCCTCGACCTTTCAAACTCATACATCTCCTATAACTGGGCCAAACATTTTTTAAGTGCATCTGGCCACTCAAGATCCACCCATTGTACTGCTTTACACATAGGGCCAACCTAAAGAAACACGCGACCTAATTATGCACATAACACGGTACATTTTTCTTGATGTCACCATTGTACATAAATGTGAGCAAACCTGATTCGTACAACTCAAAAACCTTCTCCTAGTGTTATTGCCTTTGAATGCAACATATTTCCTCAATTTTAGTCCATGGTCACATGGTACTTCCCTACCGAGATCTAGGCCCTCCCAATCGAGGTCGTAGATCGTATATGGTATCTATAAGGAAACAAAAAGCTAGAAATAAGCATGATTTCATGCACAGATGGTGCTCGGATTGAGGGAATTACCAATGCCAAACCATTGTCCAGAAAATAGAGGAACTCACATTTGGGAAGGAAGACTCGAAGTCGGAGAGAAAGATATCGCTGCTCAATTGGTCGTCCTCGTCATTCCAGGATGGCATGGCAAATGCAGCCGCGGTGATGCATCAACGATGGTGAGGAGAGAGAGGAGGCTAGTGAGTGGAGAGAGCAAAGGGTGGGGAAAGTGAAGTGCATCAATGCTACAACATTGACCAAATTGGTATGTTATATTAGTTTAATAGATACCATACCCCTGTGACTGGGTTACTGTCTCATAACTAATACATTTTCTCTATCTTCATTCTAATTTCTAATATTAAACTTGTACTTCATCCATCCCAAATTCTTTGACTTATAGCAACATACAAAATCTAATCTACCGCACACTTAGTTTTGTCTTAGTGGTTCGGAGATGTTGACTTCTATCAAAGCCACCTGAGTTCGATTCCTAGTGTGCATTTGGCTTATTGGGCATGTTACGACAGTTTACTAGACGTGACACTATAGGACTAGGGTTTATGGTTTAGGGTCTAATGCACTATTTAGCGCACTAACCCCTTAACTCTTAATCCTCAATCCTAGACTTGTCCGTCCAATAGATTACTGTCTCCTACCTAGTAAGTTTTTTACTAAATCCTATGCTCGTTCATCCATGATAGTACTATCTTCTAAGTAATAGGTAGTTATCCAGTGATTAGTCAAATTACTGGTCTCACATAGCAGTATATTACATCATCTGAAGAAACATAATCATGTCAACTACAAGGTACTTATGTATCACTTGTTCAGTGATGGTCTCAATGATTAACATTATATTACAATCACTCAAAAATCACTCAAAAATCTCAACAGCTCACAAAACATTATATTACAATCACTCAAAAATCATAATCACATAAACATGTACAGTACATCATATCAACAAATATAATCATGTCAACTACAATGTACTTATGTATTACTACAACAATGATTGTTTCAGTGAGTGATATGTCTGAAAATCTCAACAGCTCATAGAACATTACATTGCAATTTCTCAACAAATATAACCACATAAACATAGTCACAATGCAACAACAATCTTTGTTAAAAGTACAGGCAGGGGAACCCTGCGGTCCATATGACAAGCCTTGGGTAGCAGCTCTCATCAGATCTGATCAACATCGATCACCTCGTTCTATTCAGCCACAATAGAGGCCTCTACATCCACTATAACTTGTTCAACAACATCAGAAATGGCAGCCAGGAAGAACACCTTCATTGTTTGCTTCTTTCGTCGCATAATATGCATCAGATCTTCAGTATCCAAAACCTCTATGAATTCCTGCTTCTTATGATGCCACCACCAGAGTGGTGCCATCTGCTTAGGACCAATACTGATTTTCTTACCAATCATCTCTCTCATTTCATCAAGAGTTATGTTTTTGGAATCGACAGTGATCTCCACGGTACATGATGAAACTGGCTTATTAACTCCGCCATCAAGTTTTCCCGTGTATCAATCCATCTTTATGTGTATACTAAACTTAGCTTGATCAGCATCTGGTGGTCCGGAAACTCGAGCAGCAAAAGCTTTGGCAGCAAGATCTCCAGTATCTTCATACATATCATCAATCATCGCTTCAACTTTACCTTACGATCAGCTGCACAACACTCCCAAAGCATCTGAAGCTCATGGAAGTGCTCAATTTACATATAGGTATCACTCATGCTGCGGCACACCAATTTTGTCCTCTGTGTGGATCCCTGAGGAATCCTAGCATGAAGCATATATATCAACTACGAAACAAACACAACCTCATTGCAGTTCACAAGCATATGCACATCCTACCCGAAAACAACCCTCTCACAACCAAAATCTAGTTTTGTAGTGTACTGGTGGACATGAACTATCAACTCATATATGTCCATTGTTTTGTACATGGACCTAATTTGATTAAAAAGGGGGACTTTTCAGTTCATTCAATTCTACTTTGGACTAACTAATCTACTTGTAAGATAAGGCACAGATAAGAAAAAATCACCTCCCGCTCTTCTCCCAAGTGTTTTTCTTTGACATCTGGGTTCTGCGACCCCGCACCTCCACCGAACACTTCGCCGCCGGCCTAGCTTTTCTTTTCAACCCGCTGCTCGTAGGTACCTTGGTAGTAGACTTCTGGCTAACCTCCTCGCTAACCTGGGCTGAAGACCTCGCCGCTGCTTCACTTCTCTGGCGTTGCCCCCGAGACTCTGGCTCCGATAGACCTGAATCAGTCGCCGACGTAGCTACCACCTTCGCCTTGCTAGACATGTAGGGCAAGGAAAAGGCGGGAGATGGATAAAAGGGACCACCGCCATCGTATTCAGTATCGGGGAAGCGAGAAAAAGGACCATCGCCGCTGGATTTAGTGTGGGAGGAGGGAGAAAAGGGACCACCACCATCACCGCCGAATTCGGTGTCGAGGGTTAGGAAAGTACAGAAATGGATTTGCCCCTATGACACGTGCAGGATGGCTTAGAAGGGGCACGATAGGTACTAGTGTAACGGAATATACTGACATAACAACAAAGATTCGAAAATATTTGGTTTGGCCACCATTCCCTTGAAATACCCCTCTCGGCAATTAGCCCCTCCCCCCAACTTTTTGAAACGCGGTGATTATAAGTAACTCGGACCCCGCTATCGCTTGGCCTCTCAACTTTCGGGCCACAAATTAAAAACCTCGTTGTGCTGACCCAAGGATTAGGAGGCTGGGTATTCATGACCTAGAGATCAAGAATATTGCCTTACTTGGCAAATGACTCTTCAGATTACTTAATGAAGAGGGGGTTTGGCAAACACTTCTCAAAAGAAAATATATTGGTTCAAAAATATTGTCCCAACTGGTTTGAAAACCTGGTGACTCTCACTTTTGGGCTGGTCTGATGGCAACGAAGAAACCTTTCTTCCGCTTTAGATAATTTCCTATTATGGACGGATCACAGATACGGTTCTGGGAGGATTAGTGGTTGTGTAATGCCACGCGCCATGAACAATATCCCTTGTTGTATTCCATTGTCCGTTACAAGGATGAAACGATTGCCAAAGTGTTGGAATCATTTCCTCCAAATGTGACTTTCGGGAGAAATTTGATTGGAACCAGGCTGGACTCTTGGATCGCTTTGCTACATCGCTTAGTAGATGTCCAACTGTTGCCGAGGCCTAATGAATTTCAATGGAAACTAAGTGAGAATGGTTCATTCTCTATGAGTTCCTTCTACAATGCACTAGTTCAGCCAGTCATATAAGTTTTTGATAATAGGATGATCTGGAAAATGAAGATACCTCTTAAGAACAATTTTTTTGCTTGGTATCTTCGTCGAGGGGTTATCCTTACTAAAGATAATCTTATTAGATGGAATTGGCATGGGAATCCTTCATGTGTATTTTTTCATCATAATGAGGTAATCAAACACCTGTTTTTTAATGCAATTTCGCTAGATCTATATGGTCAATTACCCAAGTAGCTTTAGGCTTGTATCCACCACGCAGTATTGCCAACATTTTTAGGAATTGGTTACATGGTATTGATCACAAGTATAAGTTACTTCTTGGAGTTGGAGCGATTGCCATTGTATGGTCGCTATGGCTTTGTAGAAATGATAAAGTGTTTAACGATGCAAATTGTTCTCTCGTGCAGGTTATTTACCGGTGTACCAACACCCTACGTTCTTAGTCGCCCCTGCATCGTGTGGAGTATCACGACCTGTTTATAGAGGTCTGTACGCGACCGAGGAATACTACGCGGGATTTATTTACTCGCCATGGATGGCGGCATAACCTCCGGATCGGTCCCCCTTCAGCTTCTTAGGCGATCCTATAATTTCTCACTAGGATATGTAATTCGCTTTTTTATTATGTCGTATGGATATGTGGATCTTATCAGCTGTCTACATTTTAGCTATGCAGAGGCCGGATGTGATGCTTAAACCTTTTTAGTTTTTTATTTGTTTTGAGAATCACCTTTCAAGTAACAAAGCGCCAGATTGCGATCCATCGAACTGGACTGGCTGGGGGTGGGCCCGTATCAGGCATGTACATTCTGTTTGGCGGCCTAATAGGTAAACAGGCCGATTTGCGACTCCTGGGCCCTGATTGGCAATCTACATTGGGGGTGAAGTGCTCCCCTGCAAAATCTCAACAGAAAATAAGCGCTCCCGTGAAAAGCAAACTCCGGTGAACTGCAAGCTGCAACGGCCGGCAGCATCTTCCTTTTTCCTTAATGAGCATACAAGCGCACCCCCAACCTCCATGCCCATCTGACATCTGTTCGTACGTCCCTTCCGATGTTGTGATCATCCTCTATCTGCTTTACTACGGCGCTCGCTAGACACCGGACCAACCAACCGACGACGGTCGGCCAGATACGCATAACCGCGGCGCCGGCGAAGGGTGTCTGGACTCTGGGAGTTGGGTAGAATCATCGGATCTGCACGTACCAACCGACGATGGTGTGCGCATCGCCAGGCGAAGGGCGTAGTGTGGACTATGGACTCTGGAAAAGGTTAAACCTAGGCAACGACGCAACAGTGAACGAGACCTGTGTTTACACAACTTCCACCGGCGTCTCGACTACTTTATCCCCAATTTAATCGCTGTGTTTTTACCACGGCAGAGAAAAAGCCAGGAGCATTGAACCATTGCACAATGGTAAGCACATCATCATACTACCCGAACCACTACTATTAGATTAGATAGATATAAAATTTGCTTGTTTCCGTAATCACCAGTTGCCCTCTCTTTGAGCATCGACAGGGCGACGCAGGCAACAGCGGCAATGATGAGCAAGATAGCAGGGCAGCAGCCCTCAGCGCCGGCCGCGGCAAAGACGACGACGACGCCCTTGCCTTCATTATCCAAGTATAAAATAAGATGCTTAATTAGTTATATCCACTCTTCCAACATGATCAAACTAACACTCCTTGTTCGCCGGCGGCTAGAACTAGCTAGGCGAAATTAATCTAATGATTTGTTAATTCTGCACGATGAAGGTCAAGGAGGAGGTGGAGAGATGCCTGGAGGCAGGCATGAGCAAGGAGGAGATGTTCCGGGAGCTTCGCGAGAAGGGGTCTCACCCGGCGGCCGCGTTTGCCGGTAAGATGTACGTTTCCTAATTAGTTTCATGTTCATCATCATGTCAAGAAACTAGGTTACAGATTTATGTCATGTACACCGAATTATTAATTATTGCCTATGATTCTGATTGGTGCCTGTCCAGTTTACAAGGAGCTTCGTCACCAGAACATTGATTTCTTCAAGGAGTACTACGTCAAGATGGATTTGAGGAAGCAGGCGGAGCGGCTCAAACTCCTTGTGCATCAGTACCGGACGGTTCGTGGCGCGGGCGCCTGGCCAAGAGCGCCAGGAACAGAGACCCAGCAAACCGCCATGGCCGTCCCAGACGACGTGGCATTGCCGGACAACCGGACCATGCCAGCTAGGCTGAACGGCGACCGTAGAAAGTCTGCCGCCGCCGCCGCCGCCGCCTCGGTGCAGACGACGCATTTTCAGACTGGACAGCTGCTTCATCATGGAGAGCAGCCGGTTGCAAACGGCGGGCTCCAACAAGTAGTACCAGTCCCATCGGCAGCTTGTACTACTTCCGATGGTACCATGTCGGTCTCCTATCCTTGGGCATGCACCGGTAACACTGGGACGATAGGGTGGCACGGCCAGCAAGTTTCACCTCTGCAACAATGGTGGCCTGGTGCAGGTGGTGGATGCGTCGTTCCACCACAGGGCTCCAACTGGCAACCGCCATCTTCTGTCGAGAGGCTACCGGAGAACGGCAGTGCTGCTCCACCGTGGCGGCATCCACGGCACAACCAGCAAGCTGAACCATCCTGGCCGCCTGGTAGGCAACCAGAATATTCACCGTTGGACAGCCTACGGGCGTACCGGAATTTTGAAGCACATGTTGCCTCACAGCACGGTGTGCGAGCTCATCAACCGCTGCGTCAATGGCCACAGGAACCAACTCTACATGAGTACCGGTTGGAGAGATAACATCAGATGGAAATCAATGATTTTTGTGTGTTTCATGTACGTTGAGAATACTTGAATGTTGATTTATGTGTACTAAACTAAGTTAATAATTACATGAAGTATCAATGCCCCTAGTTTCTTCGTAATAAAATGCCGAAGGGTCCGCCAGTACTCCACACGATCTTGCTAGGAGACTCTCTTACTAGTGACGATTGTATCAGGATAGTGCAAGCTGATCTAGAAAACATGTGCGCCTCAGGGTGAGATAGATGTTGGACAGATGAAAGGCTCGCGCGACGTCGTCTTCCACACCCGCCGCGATGTCTGATGTGCGATCGGTCAGAGAAGACTATGGCGCACATCCTTAGCGGGTGCCCTTTCTCGACGACCGATCTGGTATGAGGTGCAGTCGTGGATACGATCCACCGGAGCCCCCTCTCGTTGCTGAAGGAGATTACACGGGGTGGTGGTCGCTGGTGCTGCGATCCACCCCTGGCCAGATGTGCAAAGGTAGCTCGTTGTTGATCGCGCTCACGGCTTGGTGGCTTTGGAAGCACATGAACGTGTCCGTCTTCGACAACAAAACCCCCTCGGTGATCTTCCTGTGCGACACGATTAAAGCCGAGGCGAGGTCGTGGGCTGGCGCAAGAGCCCGGGGGCTTCGCCGGCTTTTCCCCTAGTCTAGTTTAACGGGTTGAGTTGCATGGCGCGGGTGGTCTTTTTTGGACATGTACATGAAACCTTCTTTTCTATTAATGCATCGAAATACAAAACTTCGCTGCTTTGTTCGAATGTTGATATTGCAGGTAGGTATTGGGTATTCGGGTGGTTTGAGTCCCGAATACACGGATTCACGTTGTTCGGATGTTGCACGTATTCCACGCGGGTATTGGAGCTCGATATCTAGGTGACTCACGGACGGCAGAAAAATTGGACGCGCGATGTCGAGGGGTTAAGCTCGACATCGACTAGACATTCAGTCCTGCACCCCTTCCAGGACCCGCTCGCGATAGGGGAACTTCCGCTCGTCAAGCTTGGCCGCGGAAGACCAAGGCGGCGGCGGAGGTAGTATGCCCTCCCATCCTCCCGTGCTTCTTCTCTGGCGGGGAACGGCACCGGTGCCCTTCCGCCTTCCTCCCCCGCGGCCCATCCCTTGTCCGCTCTCTCCGCCCATCTGACTTCTCTCTACTCCCTGTGTAGGACGGCAACGATTGGACCTGCTCCAGTGTCCACAGAACCAGTCTCCCGAGCTCCAGCTTCCGTCCAGGTTTGTTGCCCCAGGATGCCGCCACCTTCCCCTGGGCTAGGACATCTGGCCCCCTCCTCTCTCCATATCTTCTCTTGATCTGCTGCTGAGTGATGTTGTAGGCAATGTGCTCATGGTTTGTAGAATATTGCGTATGACACCATGTAACGTGTGTGTGCTTGGCAATTATATTGTCTGGACGTGGCAATGGATTATGCATGGAACTCGATGCTATTTTGTTGTCAAAAAAACTATTTCGAGAATCCTATATTTCATACAGATTGTTGTTATTTGCTTGTTGTGAGTACTAGAGTGTTGTGGTTGTTGCGTAAAAAAATTACACTTATATATTACAGTATAATGATCTCCTCAGTTTGGCCATCGAAACAACATTTGGCATTCAATCTCAATGTCTACTTCTATTCCGAATATCTAACACATTCAAACAGAAATATTGGCATTCGAGCTCAATATCAATATACTAGGTATTGGACATTCAACCCAATATAATGTCTAGCATACCAATATGAACATCCAAACAAAGCATGTTCAAAGATCACGAGATGTCGGATGAGAAATAACATTCTCGACCAACCGAGAAATAGATATAGCAAGTTGTTTTAGCTTAGACGGAGATCGTGCAAATTCATTAGATTGATATCTAAGTGAAGAGCCGTACTATATGATCCATTAAAGAACATGATTTTGTATGAGTTTTCTCAAATTCAATTGACGCCTCAGTGTGCAGTCGTTAAACTGTGAAACACTTACTTGCAGGGTAAAAATCTAAGGTCCGACCTTAATTAGCTGTGTCTGGTAATGGCCTTGCTGAAGACATTGTTTTACGAGTAATGACTTTCTCCAAGGTAAAAACCTATAATCTTTGATCGGACGACGGCGACGCGTGTGCACTGTTTACTTCTTAAAAGCGTCGCTATTGAAGTGGTTTGACTATTGGTGTTGTTCTGGTTGTGATAGTGTCGTTGCTACAAAAAATCGTTCTCTGTGGCGGGACTTTTTTTTGTAATTCTTTTTTCTTTTTTTTGGCTAGTGTGCATCCGTAAAACCGCTAGGACATGCTTGTTGCAAGGGCTAGGTGTAATTGGTATCCCCACGACATCAATGTATACTCTTTGTCAACAAAAAAAAAACCATGAAACACTTTGTTTATTTTATAATCTGTTATAGATAGATGAAAACCATCCACCAAAGTAGGGCAACAACGGGTGAAACAAATACTACTACATACTACTACTAAAATAACCCCAACCCCCCAACACAGAAAGAAGTGACTTGATTTTTTTTTTGCATGTATTTACGTGTAGATACATACGAATCTAGACAAAATCCAATTCACTTATTTCCAGAAGAAGAGTACTTACATTGCAATTTAGCTAGAAGCTAAAATAAATACATTGCCATGTAACTAATACTACCTCCGTCCCAAGCCTTAAGGCCTATAGTTTTTTGAAAAAGTCGAACTACATAAAATTTGACCAAGTTTTTAGAAACATTGGTATTTAGGGACCCATCTCCACCATTTTGGAATCGCCATCTTGGGAGCGGAACAGCCGAACACCGATATATGGTAGCAGGTGTGGATTACAAACACGGCGACACAGAACCACGAGATCTGCCGCAGACACTCTCGAGCCATGGAGGGGTTCTTGAGTAGAAAGCTGGAGAACAAGGATCCGAGAACTGCCGAGCCCATAAGGATGGAACGCCTGACGGAAACTTGGAATCGCTTGTATCTCGCCATGTATCTGTCGACTTCCACAGGATCCTCCACGGGCTCCCACTGCCCCCGGGCCATACTTGTGAATCCTGTTCCCGCTGCTGCGATGGCTCGAGCAAGGATTTCGTTTCGTTGGGCCGGTCAAGATAAGATACGATTTATCAGGAGATCGATCACTCTTTATTAAACGACGATGGGGAGTGGAAGCAGAGTCGGTTTCGTTATACTCCTACTAGTACAGCCGTACAACGATTCGGTCCGAGCCGACACCCAACCTTTTCGTTCTTGTAACCTAGCCCAACCCGGGGGGCTGTGAGCTCTACTTTCCTTTCTCGTAACCTCGCCAAACACAGAATATTTCTCAAATCAATTTTTTTTTTTAAAACTACCATCCGATCGGCGTCCAGTGTACAAAGGTGCTACAGAAGGCAACTCCGGAGCACAAGACCACCGTGGGTGAAGAAGGGAAAAAACGCTTTCCTTCCGCTCAGGCAAGAGGATACACATGCACATGCATCTTCCGCAAAATATTCCAAGAGAATGTGAGTGCACTAACAGCAAAAGAAACAAACAAACAAACAACGTCGCTAACAACCTAGGAGTCCGTATTCCCTCTAACAAAACTAGGAGGAGTCTGCAACTACCACCAGCCATTCATCACACAATGAACAGCCCAGCAGAGATCACACGATAAAACATCACTGACACTCCTCGTTACCAGACTCTTCCTTGGTAAGCTTGATCATGTCGTCAATCCTCACTATAGTAATGGCTGCTTCAGTGGCAAACTGTGTGGAAAATGTGGAATTTTGAATCTAAAAGTCATGAAGCACCGTGACGAGAAAGCTAACTGAGTTTTGTACCAACCTGGATAATTTTTACTTTGCTCATTGCTGGCTCAATCACACCATACTCGAGGTTGTTGCGAATGGTACCTTTTGACAGGTCAAGACCCATGCTGCAGCAAAAATAAGAAAATACACTTACAGAACACAAGATGCCCGGTTGCAGGACAGAATAGCAAAGGTAAATACAGTGGAGTGAAAATATATCTACAAGCGTTGCCAAATTATGCATTCGGCACACTTATCCAAGAATCGAGCAAAATTCAGAACATATGTATTTTATCACTATGATTAAAAAAAATCCACGTGGAGCTTGTGGTATAGTGCAAGAAACCGAGGAGATTGCATAATTCTTTGTTCTAAAGAGTAGTTAATTTGTATCCAATAATATACCTACAGATGTTTTCAGTGAAATAGAAGCATTATCATGGTTTTAAAGGCGTTAAGGCGTCTTAAGGCGATCAGGGGGCGCTCTGACGCCTAGGCGGGCGCTTTGGACGCCTAGGCGCCTAAAGCGGGCGTTTTTCCAAGGCGGAGGAGGGGCGCCTGGACGCCTAGGCGACGCCTTTAAAACCATGAGCATTATGCATTCAAAGCAGTCTTCAAACGCTTATGACAAATAAAAATTGCTACACCCGTGCAAATGTAACATAGCAGGATCATAGTTTGTTCAGATAAGTAATGAAGATACTATATTTTGTAATTACCTTGAATAGTGTTGCTTATCAGGCTTTGTTTGAGCGGTATGGTGATATGCCCTAAGCTTCGCTACAAGCTCAGTTGCATCTTTTGCGGCATTAACAGAGAGAACCTGTCATCACACGGCCATACTTCCATTAATATATTATTATGTGCTTCAGTATGCAAGTAAATGACACTTGATAAAACCTTGGGTATGATTAGCATAGATTCCGCGAATTCAGCAATTGCTAGTTGTTCCCTAGATCCAAGAGTTGTAGCAAGATTCTCCAAGTAGACAGACAACGCAGCTTCCACTGCCCCGCCACCAGCAACTACCTGCATGACCCATTCATAAAGAATAAGTTTCTACATACAAGTATATCAATGCCTTGCAGAACTACATCCACTCTCACCCAAGAAGAGTTAATGCTGGCCCCACTCTGGAATTCTAGGCAACAGATGCAGAGATTAAAGCAGTATGTGGGTCATTTACATGATGAATTTTAACTGTTCTTATTCTCCTTCCAAGCATATAGAAGTTATAGATAACCGAGGTTGTCAGCTATTAAGTACATTGCCTCAAACAATAAATCGTGAAAACAAGCACCAGCATGGTTAGGAGACAAACATGATATATACAAAAGAACCTTGTAAAAATATTAAATGTAAGAATCAGAAAATCAGTTTAATTTTTGGTCATACTAAGCAGAAAGAACAGTGCTAAAATGAGACAGGGGGAGGAGATGAATATTTTCTCGTATTCAGCATATAATATAATCATGAAGAAATCTGTGTTTGTGTAATCAGCTACAGAGAACTAAAAGGTAAAGGAACAGCAACAAAGGTTCTACCATATTGGATTCCAGGGTTCTCTTCACAATGCACAATGCATCATGCAAGGATCGCTCAATTTCATCTAGCATGAAGTCATTTGCTCCTCGAAGTATAATGGAGACCTGCATAACAGAAATGCAAGTGTGATGTCCTCATCTTCATTCTTTAAAAGCTAATGCTGTGTGATTCATAGTAAACCTAGCTCAAAATCGCCATGGAAAAGTACTAACCGCACTTGTGTTTTTTGTGCCTTTCACCAGGATTATTTCATCATCAGAAATTCTTTCCTCCACAACCTCGTCAGCATGTCCAAGGAATGATGAATCAAATGTTTCTTCACCCTCCATGTCAGCAAAAGTAGTCACCTGTAGTTTCCTACTACTTTTAGGATATTGACAAACAGTTCACATACAAGAATAGCATAGCATATTCAGAAAAAGAAAATCATCAAATGAACGTATTCAATTATTGCAAGGGCACCGAGAGCTAAGGAAATGTGTTGCCCGTTGCCTCGGAGCCTTGGCACAAAATTCAACCAACTTAAGTAGAATTCAAAAAAAAGTTCATGGAAAACCAAGTCAACAAAAGTCATGGCCGGGAATAAAGAGAGTATGCATTATAAGATATGTCTTGATCATAACAATCTAATCGACAATATGAAGAAAAAGTCCATACCATTGTTGCACCAGTTGCCTTGGCAACATGGCGCAAATCCTCCTTACGCACACGCCTTACTGCAATTGCTCCAGCCTCAACAAAGTACTGAAAGGATGTTTCATCACACAATAACAAAGCAGATTTAGATGTTCATCACAATTACCCAGTAATTCAGTAAATCTTTTCAAAATCAATTCAATTATGAAACAAAAACTTCTGAGGCCACAAAAACCAGTTCGAGCATTGTTCGATCCAGATGTTAAATGTCAGTGAGAATCAACCAAAAAGTCTAGAGTATATACTCCCTCCGTCCGGAAATAAGTGACTTGAATTTGTCTAGATTCGTATGCTAAGTGTCATATCATCAATTCCAAGTCACTTATTTCAAGTCACTTATTTCCGGACAGAGGGAGTAATACATTATGCTAAGTGTCAAACGGCAGATTGTGTACACTACCCACCAAAACTGCCAGCAGCTAAGTAGAGTATGCCATTCAGTATTAGGGCATACCAGTTCAACAAAATACATAAATAGTCTGCAGAGGAGTGTTGTGAAACTATAGAAAATCAAATTCGAATAGGAAGAAAAAAAACCGCTTCTGCTTGATTTATTAAAACATACCTTCAGTGACATATCATCAATTCCCTTGGTGGTAAATACAACATTAGCACCGGCCTTGAGGACTTTCTCAATTCGCTCTTTTGTTATGTCAGATTCTCTGCCAAGAAATGATAATTATAAGATACACTAATGGAGACCATAAAATAGAAAAATATTGGCTGTAAATGACCAAAGGCATGAACATCTAGCAGAAGAAATGAGAAATAAACAGGAGACCAATTTGTTCCAGGGACAACAAAAGGAGTTTTAATGAATTGCAAAAACGAAAAATCGATATACCTCTGACGGATCTTCTCCAGTTCCCTTGGATCAGATACAAGGACTTGAACACCCATTTGCATTTTTGTCTTTTGAAGGTTAAAATCAAGGCAAGCAATTCTAGCAGGGGTCACTTTAGTAGGCATTCCTTGAGCTGCACGGCCTGAGTTCAGCGCATAACCATTCAGCAGGTAACTTTCCTTGGCACTTTTACCATGAGCTTTCAAAATATTAATACTCTGCAGAATACAAAAAGCAATCGTTACAAGCAAGAGTTAAGTGGTAGAAAAACAATCGCCATAACCTTGTGTAGAAGAAATTAAGTGGATATCAAGGAAAAGGACAACACAATATTAACACAGATGCAAGACTGCTATAGATTGTTATGATCATGTCTACATGGAATAGTTTAAGTGGATATCAAGGAAAAGGACAGCACAATATAAACACAGACACAATATTAACACAGATGCAAGACTGCTATAGATTGTTATGATCATGTCTACATGGAATAGTTTAAGTGGATATCAAGGAAAAGGACAGCACAATATAAACGCAGACGGAAGACTGCTATAGACTAGTACATTTAATATCAAGATGTCTAATATAACCCAGCAGGAAAAACAAATAGTGCATAGAGCAAAGCAACATAAAAAATGGGTATAAATAGATCAACATCAGAAAGGCCCAATGGGTAAAAAAGGATTAAAGGAGTAAAATATTACAATGCACAAAACATAGCACATCGCTCACAATATACTCCCTCCGGTCCATATTAATGGCCTCAACTTTGTCTAGATACGAATGAATCTAGTCTAAATACTTAACTAGATACATACAAATCTAGATAAAGTTGAGACCATTAATATGGACTGGAGGGAGTAGCAGTTACGACAAGTAAAGTTAATTTAACTAAGTAGTGCTGTAACCAAATGCACTTTATTTACCTTGATTGGATACTTCACTTCTCCCTTAGAGTTAGTAGTCTTCACAGCTTGAACTGCTTCTACAACCTAAGAAACCATTGCCAGGTCAATTACATAGCAGATTGTTTTAAATAAGGCCAACAGAAAGACAAGCGAATCCCAAACGTTCGGTTCCAAAGATAAGCATCTCGTCAGATAAACAACATCACATCCAAGCATTATCAAAATAATAGAATGAGAAATAACAACCTTGAAATAAATCATGGACTACATTATTATTTTAGATTTTTAAAATGCCACTGAAATCAAATATACAATAATATCATCAAATCTGTGAGTTTTACTGTGCACATAAATGTAGGAAATACGGCGTGATTAAAAAACCTAAAATTACACATGAGCTTAGTAACTTACCAGATTTGCAAAGAAATCACTGTCGGCATGGATTAGCTTAGAAGACATGCTAGTTTTTGCACAGTTTATGAGGGAATTTTTTCCAAGTTTATCAACCTGAAAGTGTGGACGAATATTGATGTCAGCATGAGAATAAGCAAATGGACCAGCGGTCACTGCTATCTTTCCACAGAAGTATTATTTTTACCTTGACAGATAGCTTTTCTTCAACATATTTACAAGCTTCGCGCATAGCAAGCTGGTACAATATGAAGGTCACAAAATAAATAATGTGGGACATTATGTGTTTCCTCCAAAATGATCATTTAGAATACAAGTGGTACTGCAGCTAACATTTAAAATCATAATCTTACCCTGTAGCCGCTAATAATAGAGGTCGGATGGATTTTGTTTCTCACAAGATCATTGGCTCTCTGATAAAAATGAAAGGGAACATCATGTGTACGCACAATGATAGGAAAATTCACAGGAAAGAAAAAATCTGTCAAAGCTCAATTCATTACCCTGAGCAACTCTGCAGCTATGATGACAACAGACGTTGTTCCATCTCCAACCTCTCGGTCTTGAAGCTCGGCCAACTCCACAAGAACCTAAAAATAAATGGACCCATGAAAAGCTACGCACAAGCGGCTATCAAAACAAAGAAAGGCCATTTTGGGCAGCTAGGCATCACCTTCGCCGCTGGATGCTCGACTTCCAACATCCTCAAAATGGTTGCTCCATCATTTGTGATTGTAACATCACCAATATCATCCACAAGCATCTATAAGTTGCAGATGCCAAATTAGTTCATTCCAACAATGGTTTCTTCAAAATTGCTGGGGCTCCAGATTCCATCTAACTTCACAACTCCTGATTATGCGACAGAGGCACATTACAGGTTATGGTATTGATCACGGTTAAAGTGCATCTCACAATGACACTGGTAACTCTGTTCGCGGGTGATGTCGTGTCCTGAAGGTGTAGAAATAATATCCCTCAAGGTGCAAAACACCGTTTTATGTTGTGGACCATACAATTTACGAACATATAATTTCGGATTCCTTCTCCCCCTTCCGCCCCAGACACACACACGGGCAGTAGCAAGGTATGCCCGACCATGTAGATCATATTGGAAGCGACATACCTTATCGAGCCCGACGGGGCCGAGCGACGACTTGACAATGTTGGACACCGCCTGGCACGCCATCACTGCAACCAGAGAAGCACGAACGCAAATTAAACACGCGCGCGTTCGGATGCCTACTTGGGCCACTAGATCTTACGGAACCCCACGCAACCCTGCGGAATCTGGCATGACAAGTGTTAGGGTGAGGGTGTTACCGTTCTGAGTGCGCACGTCCTGGCCGGACTGGCGCTCTCCCATGATGTCGACAGTCTGGGCGGGGATCGCCATGGCGACGGCGGCGGCGGCGGCGGCGGCGGCGGCGGCGGCGGCGGCTGCGAGGGCTGGAGCGTTCGAGACGGACCTCGGCGCCTGCGAATGTGGTTTTGCTGCTTCAGTTTGCGGGAGCAGCGGCGGGGTTAGGGAACGGTGAGGTACTGGGCTCGTGGCGTGGACGTTGTAGCTCTTTGACCACTCATGGGCTTGGCGACCAGATCAACGGATGGGCCCACGAGCACTTAACCCAGCCCAAACACCAGCACGTGAGCCGGTGAGCACGAGCTCGCTCCCCTCTCTGCGGCCGTCTCCAAAGTCCGAACTCTCCACCACCCAAACCAAATCCTCGCCAATGGCGCCACTTCTCTCCCAAACCCACGGGGCCGCACAAATCTTCTCGCCGATTCCGCGGGGCAGCAGCCGCCTCGCACCCCAGCCTCACGCCGTCGGCTTCCTCCGCGCCCTCTTCCCGTCCCGCCCGCCACCGGCCAAAGCCGACCTCCTCCGCCTCATCGCCGACCAGCGCCGCGGCCTCGACACCCAGTCGGACCCCTCCCGCCTCGCCGACATCGTCTCCTGCATAGACGCCCTCGCGGCCTCCGCCCCAGACGTCGACACCGTATCGGACGCCGACAAGCTCTCTGGCACCTGGCGCCTCCTCTGGACGACCGAGCAGGAGCAGCTCTTCATCGTGCGCAACGCCCCCACCTTCCGCACCGCCGCCGGCGACGTGCTGCAGGTCATCGACGTTCCAGGTGGGAGCCTCAACAACGTCATCACCTTCCCGCCGTCCGGTGCATTCGTCGTGAACGGCACTATCGAGATCGAACCACCGCAGCGAGTGAATTTTAGGCAGGAGTTTTTTTTTTTGGCTCTCTTATTTTTCACATTTGCATTTGTTATTTGATCCTCTTTTTAACATATGGACAGAATTTTGTATCGACGTTTTTGCAGGTTTACACGTGCTATGCTGAAGGGGGGCAATTGGGAGGTTCCTTTTCCGCCGTTTGGCAAAGGATGGTGAGTGCATCAAAATATCAAATGTTTATTAGCTTGACAATAGCTTAGAATCTTGTATTGGAAAGCACATACTGAAGATAGAGTAAAGATGTATGCACAGAAACTTGAGGGCTTCAGTTTAGTCATGTCAATAGCATTAGGAGACTAAAATTATGTAATAATAACTTGGCCTTGATCCTTCCTTCTATATAGCACTGGTAATCATATCAAACAGAATATGTCAAACCTGGAAAAGTGAAGAAGAAAATTGTTGAGTCTGCAATATTATTACAATTTCTCTTTTGTTTTCTTGCAATCATATACTATATATTGTCATTTTCAGGTTTGACACTGTTTATTTGGACGATGAAATCCGTGTAGCAAAGGACATAAGAGGGGACTATTTAGTTGTTGAGCGTGCTCCATATTCTTGGAATGGATAGTTTCTAAATTCAAAAGTTGATCAGTGCTTATCCACATATTTTATACTATGGGCCTAGAGACATAAAAAGATGTGCAGGACCTTATGCATTTCCAGGAAAGTATTTTACCATCTTACTAACTAGGTCACACTTTTACTATGCAACTAGCTGAATTGCTTGTACAACAACTATGCGGCTAGATACTACAATAGGTATGTATATGTTTGAGAATAGAGTTTAGTTTTCTTATGGTTGGAAATAGAGTGGTAAATCTTATACAACTTCAGAAGTTGTAAGACATATATGATTAACACGTGTTGTTATAAATTGGACCCACTGAAATAAGCAGTGTGGATCTCTTCTTTTGTATGTGAATTCCCTGCCATTGAGGGTGAATGTGGATTTCAAGGTTTAGTAATGTAATGTATGTTATGTTCTTAAGGGTTTCTCTTTCAACGGAGCAGCCACAGCGTACAATTTATTGCTAAAGATGGTTGGATAAAATTCAACTAGGAATTCAGAACACCAAAAAACGAAACACACTGAGCTGGTGGTGGAGATTAGAGATGCAAAATATATTTTTAGATAACAGGTACCAAATGATACCCGGCTTTAAATTAATAAAGCCACACGGCCAACAGGTAGCGGTGATACACGGCTTTAAATTAATAAAGCCACACGGTAGCGATACAACCATGACGACAGCTAAGGATACGAGCTAGAGTTTACACAGCACATGCCCTCAGGCACCCAAATTGACAAGTCCAACAAGAGTCCCAACAAGAGTCAGGGACACTAGCAGAATAAAACAAGGGAGCAAAAGAAGCGCAGCTTCAAGTATGCGTCTGGTGTGAAGAAGATGATGTTTTCGTATATGAGGTCTTCAGCTTGACGATCATCTCTTGCAGTTGCTCGGCCACCTCAGGCTTGAAAAGGGGTTCCACTGTTGCAACGTAATAAGCACACGATAAGTACAGCTCGCTGGCTGAATAGGAAATTTAGCCTCAATACTAAATTTGTTCTGAGTCGTCCAAAGCACCCAGCTAATAGCGGCGAACAAAACCCAAAACGCGCAACGTGTTGACACATAAAAATTACGAAGCGTGGCAAATAAAACAGCAAAGTTGGATGGAGTCCACCCAACAGGGAGAATAGATCGAACCACGCTCCACGTGAACTAGGCCAGAGCACACCGGAAAAAGATATGATCAACATTCTCGGGCAGGCCACGGAGAGCGTACTACCCATTTGACGGCCCATTGCGCTTATCAATTTGGTCGTTCTAGGGCAATCTCCCTTTAGCCAGCCGCCAAAGGAAGATCCTGATCTTCAGACAGACAGGGATTTTCCAAATCTGCTTAGCGTGTGCGACCACCACCCCCTGACACGGATTGAGATACAGGGAATGAGTAGAGTACTGCCCCTGAAGGTTCTAAGAGCAT
Organism: Avena eriantha; assembly: GCA_910589775.1. NCBI lineage: Eukaryota > Viridiplantae > Streptophyta > Magnoliopsida > Poales > Poaceae > Avena > Avena eriantha. The sequence continues at coordinate 505,254,218 of OU342740.1, read as the reverse complement.
CCCCACTCGTTGAGCCATTCCCAGGCCAGAAAAAATCGCCGGATGGATGATTTTTTTGTCTTGGGAACCCATCTGCTGCACCTCCATAAGGATCTTCAGGCAACCCTAGATCGATTGATCCGTCGTCAGAAAAAAATCACCTTATTGTAGGAAGGGAAAGGGGGCGTCGTGGGAGCGACCGCCTCCGAAGCAGCGCCTCGCCATGGATCAGGCCGATAGGTGCTGGTATAAGAGCCACCGCCAACCCTCTCGCCGTCGACCACCATGGCCGCCGACCACAGGGGAGAGAGGCCGGTGATGGGATCTTGGTAGGGGCTCAAGGAAAGAGAAGACCACACGGGTCAGTCGCCACACGGGCAGTCAAGCATCTCACGGCTTTGACCAAAGAAGGAACCGGAAGAAACCACCGTCCACTCCAGCGAGAGGCAATACAACAAGGAAAGATCATGTCCCCAGGCCCACGTCCAGTGACAGCACGAATCGCCCTGCGCACCGCAAGTACCCTGAAAAGCCTCCAAATCTCTCAGGCTTAAGCAATTGAGGAATGGTACACGATGTGGGTAGTCTCGGCATAGTAGCAACTAAATGATCATGGTTTTCTATGTTGCTTCTTCCTTCTTCTTTTTTTTAGTTGGGGATTCCGCATGGTTCAAGGAAAAGAGTCCATACTCCACAGAGAGAATTAAAAAATATACCGTGATGGACGACCTCATTCCTGCATACATGCAGGTGTTGTCCCCCTGGATCGTATCTCGTTCTTCAACATCATCTGCTTTTTCTGACGTGCTTATCCGCGCGAATAATTACATGTAATTTTTTTGTGTTTTTTGTTGATGTTCTGCTGGTTTTGCCGATTCCTCCTGCACGGGGATGATCCAGAATTACATACGTGTCTTCCTTTTTGTTGTTATTCATTTATTATGCTGGCTTGGCTTTGTGCTGTGTCGTTTGGCAAGGCAGGATTTGTGCCTACCCTAAAGGCGAAGTACTTGGAATCCAACATGTCGATCTCTTACTCTTCCAGTTTTGCCATTCTTAGCTTTCGTGGTCTGCTATGTTATTGCTGTATTCACCCAGTGATTGGTTTTGATAATTTTTGATGTGTTAATTTTAGAATTTCTGTTGCTAATCTCGCCTTTTCGTTTTCTCAGTATGATGAAGCCTAAGGGGAACCGTTTAAGGAGAATCTCCGGGCCATGAAGGCGCGCACCATGGCGGCGGCGAGCTAGCTCGCATAGAGGGGCCTCTACAACGCGTGGACATGCGTTGCGCACATCATCACGCGTTTGGTCGGTGCTGGCATATTGGCGCTCTCGTAGAGGATCGCGCAACTCGGCCGAGTCGCCTGCTCTCCCAATGATAAATGTCCCCCATCATTGCCGGCAGTGGTGGGGGCTCGAGCGAGTCGTCCTTGGGAAAGACGGGGCAAAAATACAAACGCAAGGACGCCGGCAAGCAGGACCTGCGCATGCTGCTCTTCGGCGCGCCGCAGCTGGTGTAGTTCCACTCCTTACTCCCCAACTTCTAGAGAATTGCATGGCCGTACATCCGCGGCCGCGCGTCCATGTTATGCACCTACACCACCATGGGCTTGGGCCTTGACCTCGCCATGACCGTGGGTGACAGCGCGACCTGGGCCGGCGTCCCGGTGACAAAATGTCACGCAAAAGACGTGGCTGGTGGCACGGGTGGTGAGTGACATCCCGGTCACCATCATGCTCCTGGAGACCCAGGACACCCTGCGTCGTTGCTGCCCGAGGGCGATACGATGAGGAAAAGGAACGTGGTTGCCGTCCTCGCCACCACCTTCTTCTATTTTTTTTGGAAATGAGCATATATTAATATCACACGGATACCAATTACACCCAGCCTCTGCAACAATACATACCCTATTAACAATACGGATGCACACAGCCGAAATAAAAATAATTACAAAAAAGAAAATTCCCACTGCAGGAATCTGATCCTTAACAGCAGCGACACTACCACCACCAAAACAACACCAGAAGTCCAACCCCTCCAAAAGCGATGCCTCCAAGAAGGAAACAGTGCACAAGCGCTGTCATCGCCCGATCAAAGATCTTAGGTTTTCACCCTGGAGAAAGTCCTCGCTCGCAAAGCAATGCCTTCTGCAAGGCCATTGCCAGGCACAACCAATGAAGACCAGACCTTGGGTTTTCACGTTGCAAGGTAAGACTGTGAACTCCTCCTGTGATGTCGCCCCCTCTAACAGACGCTGCTGCGAGTCACATATATCCAAGCCAGATCCTCGTCGCCATAAAGACTCAAACCACCATAGCTCGCCCACATGTCTCTGCCTTAATGACATTCTCCGCATCTGACTTCACCATGTGTATCGTCAAAGACATGTCGCATGATGGTAACAGGTAGCAGAGCTTCACCGCGCTCTCACTGAAACCAATCGGCCAGCAAAAAACACAGGTGTGCATGACCGAATTCCTTCCGATCCAGCAAGCTGCAGGCATATGCGCCCATGGGAGTTCGCCGGCGAAGCCTTCCGGAACCAGACACTCCGACCAGATCAATGAAGACATGCATCAAGTAGATCTTCGTCTTGGTGCGAATAGATCCGAGGACCACCCCCTTTATTGAAACCGAGCCAGCAGCCCCCACGCTACCCGCCGGAAACTAGCAGGATCCGCCGCAAAGCGGCAAGATCGCCCAGCCGACCACTCCGACGAAGAAGGAAGTCACCACCACCATGCTAGGGGCAGCAACCCCAAGCGCCCTAGTGCCGCGAGCATGGCCCGGAGATCCTGAGCGCCGGCGTCGACGACGAACGGAATAGATCCTGGCCTGTAGGCACGGATTCCCGCCGCCGCATGCAGCTATCTGGACCAAGGACCCCCAGCCGCCGCCAGCCACGACACCACCGCCGAACCAGCGCGGGCACGGACGCCGCTGCCGCCACGCCAGATCGCAGCCAGGGTCGCCGCCGCCACGCCGCCAGATCTTTGCCCGGCGACGCCCTGGGCGACGGCGGCGGGCGGGAGGATCTTGAGGGGAGGGTCGGCCGGGAAGGAGAGGGGCTGCCCGGCGCGGCGCGGCGCCGCCGCGCGGGTGCGGGAGAGGGGCTCACTCACTTAGTTGGAGTGGAACATCTAATCTTATAAGCTACTCCCACTCCCTCCCAACTAGCGATGTGGGACTAAACTTTGTCTCACACACATCTCTTAAGTTGCCATCACCACCTTCTTCTACAGATGCAGAGGTCGGGGTTTTCCCCATTTCAAAAAAACCGTGCAGATGTACACCCAGCAGACATTCCCGGTGACGGATAGATGGTTGGCGGCAACGACAAGTTTGCCAGAGAGCATGTTCGTGAGAAGGAGTCGGGACGTACGCCGTGAACCTGCAGCAGGTGTGCTTCATGGCGGCTTACGTGGCGAGCACGACAGGGTTGATGTACTATTTTAGCGTTTTTCTCCGATCCATTTTTATCTGCCATGTGTACAGTTCAAAAAGAGAAGAGGATGGATCAAACGGCACCACCGTCAGCATCTGCGAGTTAATCAGATGCTCGAGCGAGACGGGCATGAGGTAGAGCTCCGTGGACACGCCCTTCATCGTCTCCGGTGACTGGTCGTAAAACAACTTCAGCTGCTGCTTCACGGAGAGCCACGCGTCCGGGATCTGGGAGTCTGTACGTCTTGATGCTTTATTGCACAAACTTGACAAGTGCTGTCAGTCTGTTTGTTGACATCTATGGTTGACGTTGCTTTTGTGGTCTCTTGTGTGGTGCCTCCATGTTGGAGCTGAAACTCTGTGGCCTTCGAGCCTGTCAGTACCGTGTGTATTTGTGAAACCTTAAGGCTTTATTAAGTTAAAGTCGGGCAGCAGTAGCTGTTTTTTATCTAAAAAAAGGACTCCAGTGATGTGTGGCCCCTGTGGGAGTCTATGCCAAATGCAGATGCCATATAAAACGTGAGAATGGTTTGAGATCTAAATCATACCTCAACCAAACCCACGCTAGTGAAGTTGGCACCTAAACCAAAACCAAACCGATTTGATATGTACGCAAACCCAACCAAAAACCAAATCTACTGTAATTTTCACCTGAACTAAACTGAACTGAGCCGACACCTGTGGGTTGGAACCATTATCAGAAATGGGTCTATAATTGTTCAATAAAATGGGTACCACCGCATGCAAAAGCACGCACACCACGAACAGGAGCTAGCTAGCTAGCTATATCGTAATTCCTTCGGACAAGACAGTGAGCAGCGGGACGTCCGGCAGCGGACTCATGTCCAGCACGCCGCCAGTCTTCCGACGTCGTCCGGCACGCCGTCAGGACTCGTGTCTGGCACACCGTTCGTAGCGTTCCGACGACGGGAGTCATGTCCGGCACGCCGCCGAGAGTCCCTCTGACGTGCCCGGCATGCCGCTGCTATTCCTATGACGCTGGGAGTCATGCCCGACATAGTGGTTATTTTCCTCATGAGCATGGATTCCATGTACGACTGCAGGGCTGGACTTCTCTGCGCGCGAGGCACGACGCATGTTGCCGGACCGCCGCACCGGCGAACAGCGTGCTCTCGGAGTACTTCAGCGTTGAGGCCGGCGAGTCGAGCGCCGCACCGGTGAACAGCGTGCTCTAGGAGTACCTCAGCATGGAGGCCGGCGAGTCGAGCGCCGCACCGGCGAACAGCGTGCTCTCGGAGTATCTCGGCTTGGAGGCTGGCGAGTCGAGCGTGCACGACGCGGGCAGCGGCGAGAGCCCTTAGCTTGGTATCGCGCACCAGGCGCGCCTCGGCCTCGACGCTGCATGTGTCGTGCACTCACCCACTGCATCGTGTGACTGAGGTGTGCCGCGACCCTGTGACTCACACCGGAGCTAGCAGCCGTGTCCGCTGCGACGGTCTTGCCTGCGGGTTCAGTCAACGAGATCTTCAACCGCCCGCACCGCGCCGCGCCATGGATCCAGTTCAGCAGCGCCAGCTGCGGCGGTGGGGGAAGACAAGCGACGCTGCCAAGACGGCATCGGCGGCGGTTAGGGGAGAGACGGCTCAGCAGTTGCTTCTTCTCCTCTCGATGCAGGAATAGACCGTCTCCTTCACGACCTCACCGTTCCGAGGCAAGGAACCAAATCCATGAACCGGTTCTAGACGGGGATTAGACTGTAGTTATTAACCATCGGGAACCAAATCGTTCAGACCTAAACCCAACCGTACCTAACCTTTTCCACGATAAAACTAAACCAGACCCAACCGTTAACTAGCTTGGCCCATATCAACCTGAACCAATAAAACCCAATACAGAAAACTAAACCATATGACCCGGTTATTGTAAAACCATTTCCAGATTTACATATAAGTAGATAACATAGAAGTAGTACCAAATCCGCTTAAACTAAAACTTATTTACATGTATACTATTGCCCAAGCTAAGGAAAACACAACTAACAGGCAAAGGACATGCCTCATGTCACACAATCTTAACATCCTGGCAATAACCGAGACACTGGTCTCATGTGTAGTCTCTTTCATCTCATGCTCTAGTCTCTTCTTTCTCGTCAGTTTTTTCAAGAAATTACTGTTATTGTCACCGTAAAGATAGCTGCGAACCGTGAACGTCTTATCTTTCTTTTTCGGGACCAAATAAAACAACCCGGCATGCAAGCGGCGATCTTTGTACTTGGTAATTGCATAGTCTATTCTACGAGGTAGTCCGATGCTTTCAATTTTTTTCCTATAAGCCGCCCACGAAGTCATATCGTACTTGTCCATAAACCGAACAATCTTCCACCTCGCCCCACGAAGCTCCTTTTCGTGCCACAGTGCTGTTGATTTAAGCATAACTCTAGGCTTAGCCGATGTCCTTGTGCCAAACTCGTCACTGCTACGTATCCTGAACATCTTCTTTGGTCGTCCAATGGCCTTGTCTTTTCCAAAAACTAAGGACCCAACCTTCTGCTTGAAAATAAAGAAGAACATCTTCCGTGGATTTGGGGGTTTGATCCGAATATGACATAAACATTGAAATCAATGACCAAGAGGTTTCAATCAAAAAATAAAAAAATAACATCTAGTCTTAGGCCTTCTTAGATAAAACAGGCAAATTTTCAAATACGTCTCGAGTCAAATTTAAAAGTTTTTAACACCGATGTTATTTTAAATATTATAACGAGAATTTGAAAATCACAGGTGTAAATTAGTCTCAGTGAAAGAGCACGTGAATGTCCCCAAAACATGAAATTTCAATACTCGCTCGGATCTAATCTAATTTAGTTGTCATGGATTTAGGCAAAGTTCCGCCTAAACCTTTACCTAAACATGCAACAATTAAGTCGGATGGAGGTTATATAACAGAGGGATTGCAGCTACCTCCGATCCATATTACTTGTCTCAACTTTTGTCTAGATCCGCATGTATCTAGACATGTTTTAGTGTATAGATGCATTCGAATCTAGATAAAATTGAGACAATTAATTTGGATCGGAGGGAATACTAGAGTAGCCTACATGTAAGAACTTGTCGCTTAAAAAAATAGGAAGCAGCAATCGAAAATAACCCAGTACATGCGTTCGTACCTGCTGCCGGCCATCGGAATTTTTGTTACTACGTGCGCGTACCTGCTGCCGGCCATCGGATTTTTTGTTACTACGTGCGAAGATGCGAACCGCCTATTTGGTGTAATAAGCGCTGTTGTGATCTTGAGATGATATATGAAGAGGAGAGGGCGTAGAATAACTTGGACCGGAACTCGATCTCTCTCATTTTTGGCAAGAAAATAGTCGGAATCCTTTTTTTGCGGGGGGTGGATAATATTCCGGACTCGATTTTCCTGTTCTTTGCTCTAGTTTTTTTTTGTGTGCACAACCTCCAGGCCAGGCCAGGGTCGGTTCTGGTTCACGTTGCTGCGTCTTCGCAGTCCTCAGTCGTCGTCGGCGTCGTCCATGCCAGCAGGAATGACGCTCTCCTGGAGCGAACGTGCGTCGCCACTCGCCGGCCGCATGCGCTGCTTCGCCTGAGTCAGGTACGTTTCGGCCGTCGTGCTCTCCCACTGATACGATGGACGGCGGTGGGGGCTCGAACGAGTCCTCGTTGAGCAAGGCGCGGCAAAACTACACCTACGAGACGCGCCGACAACCAGTTCATGCATGCTCTTCGGTGTGGTTGCGGTGACGGACAGATACTTGGGCGCAATAAGGCTCCCGGAGAGTGCGTTCGATCGTGAACAGGACGTACGCCGTGAAGGTCGTGGCGAGGTACGGCCTGAACCTGCAGCTTCAGGAAGGTGGTGGTGTATGTGGCGAGCACAAAAAGGCTGGGCGTGGACCGACCGTGGTGTTCCCCTGCTTGCTTCAGTGAGTTGTTGCGGGACTGAAGCGGGCGGGCAAGAGCGTGGATGCAGCGATGCTAGTTGCACACAAACGTGTCCTCGTCCCCTAATCGGGGTTGTGGCTGGGCGATCGGAGCGCCTCAAGAAAGGGCGACGCCCTCCCTCGTCCAACACGGATTTATCACATGTAAGTTGGGCCTCCGGTATCATCCCTATCACAGATTAGTTGGAGATTCGTGCAAAGTCAACATAGTCATTGGTCGTAGCACTTGTGCATTTTAGCCCTCCCACTATTTCGAATCTAGCCAGCTGTCCAAGGGGAGCATAACCACCGAAGGCCAGCCCCCGACCCGCCTAACCCTTCCCAGCGCCGCCTGTACCGACGCACTGCCCACCCCTCCTAGCCATCGACGCACTGCCCACCCCTCCTAGCCGTCGATCTCGCGCTCCGGCCTCCCAGAAGTCGCGCTCGCGCTCACGCCACCGCCTCCCACCACCGTCGACCACGGGCGCCGCCCGGGACGACGAGGACCAGCCCGATGCGCCTCCGCCTAGATCAAGTCGGGGTCGGCGCTGAGTGCGCGATCTAGGCCTGGAGTGCCCCGATCCATCTCCCCGGTGGTGGAAACATGCATGGAAAAAATACATATCTAGTTCATATGATTTTGTTCCGAATCAGGAGTAATTCTTGTATGAATCTTTATTAATCTTCTATATGAATTTGTATCAATGTCCGTGATGTATAGATCCTATGAAGCATATACGAAATTTTCTCTGGATCTTGTGTGAAACTTCTATTTTTTTCTATTAATTTTGTTGGGAAACTGATATATTCCTATTTAATCTTCCATGAAAGTACAAATTAGAAGTTTAGCCTGATTCAAATAGAAAAGTATGTAGATTGGAGTTTGTTCCAAAAAATACTCCCTCTGTTTCAAATTACTTCGCCGGCACGCTTATGTAGGTGGGGCAGTACTCCCTCATTTTTCATTCAAAAAAATCATGTGATTTTTAAAATAGATAGTATAAAATGTGTACTACGTATATCAAAATCCTAAGATTTTTTAGATAAAAAAATGAGAGAGTACTAGCCCACCTACATAAGCGTGTGGGCGGAGTAATTTGAAACAGAGGGAGTATAAATCAAATTTGTTTGTTGTTAGTGGTTTCAAAAAAATCAGTGAAGATTCATTATAGTTTCGGTGTGTTCGGGATGGTGCTCGTTTCAGTGAGTCCTAGTTTCGTCCAAAATAAATTATCTTTAAAAATAGCGATTTGATAATGTATGAAACTTGTACTATCTTAAAAGAAAATCTTGGAAAAATGTATGAAACTTGTATGGATATTTGTACTCTCTCCGACCCAAATTAATTGACTTAGATTTGTCTAGATTCGAATGTAACTTGTTTTAGTGCTAGATACCTCTAAATTTACACAAAACCAAGTCAACTAATTTGGATCGGAGGGAGTAGAAATATTCTTGAAAAAATATATTATATGATGGTTCTTCACATCGATGGGAAGGCGATGAAGTGGTCGTCCGGCCGCGTTTTCTGCGTCCGGTGGCGGAGGCGACATGCGAACGGAGCGACGGCGGGTCCTTGATCCATCCTTTGGCTGCACAATAATATAGGAGTAATTAGAAAAAGAGGTACTGGTGGGTCGGTGGTGGGCTAGAACATCAAGGGATGATCACCGGATCAGGCGCAGCAGCTAGCTTCGTCCAAACATAATAAGTGCACAACCTCCACCCGGCCGGTTCATGTTCTGTACGTACGTCTTCCGAGTCCAAACAGCTGATGCGTGTCAGTCTGAAATTCCACATCAAAATTACTGCAATTCAGAGGCCCATCACGCAGAAGACGTACGTGGCTGGTTGTGCTGGCGGTGGGCGATCGACATCATCGCGTTCGTGTACCCCTTACACCATCGTACGTGCTCCTGCATGGAGACGCAGGAGTAGAACACGCTAGCTGCGGTCATCTCATCGATCACCAGCCGAGGGCGAGACGATGAAGAAAGGGAACTAACGTGGTTGTCCTCCTCGACCGCCACCACCTTCTTCTACCTCGGCGTTAGATGCTTCTTCGAGTATGCCGCCTTCGGCAACGCCACGCCGGGAAACCCTCCGCACCAGCTTGGCTTCGAGGAAGTAGTAGGCTCGTCGACTGCGCATGCAACCGGCCGCCTGCATCATCCTACACGTACTACATCCTAGCCGGTAGGTAACCAGTCAACTCTCAACTCTGAAACTTCTGAACTTTTTCTTCTTCTTATGTTCGATTTAGCCGAGTTGACTGGGAACGTGCAGATAGATGTACAGCAGCCAACAGATATTCACGTTGACAGACAAATGGTTAGTGGCAAGGCTCCGGCAGCATCGTCATCAGCCAGCGTCGCACGTCATCTCCCCCACGCGACAGCCTAGGCTGAAGAGGGACCGGCAGGTCCTTGTCGAGGCAAGCGCCAAAGTGATCTCGGGCGGGGAGTAGCCACGGTACGCCGAGCGATGACGACAGCGACTACATCAGCTTCTACCGTCGCGTCGGCATGAACTAGATTTAGTTCAAATTTCGCCGAATCTTGAATGGAGTTGCCTGCATTTCGTTTGAAAATTTATGAATTACTCTATAGCTTATGTCTGAGAGAAAGCCTGTGAGCTGAGCACCGGCTCAGCCACGTTAAACAGTGCGCAGAAAAAACCGATTAATTATAAGCTGCTGTCAGGCCGCAATGCCTGCAGGAGCGAGCGGTGGGCCGGCTTTGCGTGTGGGACCCAGCTGGCGCTAGCAGTCGCACGTCGTGGGCGGTGGCCGGTTTTTTCCACATGCGTCTTTTCCCATCGCGTCCCTTCGAGAGAGCTTGTTGAGAGTCGTCAGCGCCCACCACTCCCCAGCCTGATACCCTGTCGCCTCTGACGGCGCTTCCAGCCTGAGTAGAGAAGGGAGAGGAGCCTATGCTGGTCTGGAGTGTGTCGCCGCCGCGGGCAAGCAGCGGCTGCTGGCTTTCCACGATGCCTTGCCTGCTAGGGCTCGCTGCTAGGCCGAGATTCTTCGGGAGGGCGCCATCGGAATCTTTGTTAATAAGCTCGCTAGGTCCTCTGTTCTGGAAGAAGAAGGAGAGGAGGATTCAAGATCCCGATCAGGTCAGTGCTCAAATCCGGTGGGAAGGGCATGTGTCGTGTGGTCTTGTGTTGTGAGAAGGGCAGGTATTCTGTGGGTGTTGCTTTCTTTGGCCTTCCATCACGCTAGATGCCGCCGCATCGCCGCCCCCGCGAGAGACGACACTCCCACAACAGACTCCGCTGCATCGCCGTCCCCTGTGCCAGACCCTGCCGCCGCCCTATCTCCCTCACTGCCAGAGCGGCCTCCACCGAGCACGTTCCCCTGCATCGTCCCCACCCCATGCCCTAGGGCACCGCCCCATGCCGCCGTCTGTGTTTTACCCAGGTACGAGGGTTTCTCCAAATTAACACCGTCATCAACATCATGTGCTCGGACAAATGTCTTCACATTTGGAAAATATTATCTCATAGCCCAGACGGCTCCATAGTTTGCACTAGGAGTATCTAAGTGATGGCGGCAGAACAGGCCCTATTAGCTCCAACTTTGTGCAGTACCTAGCAAAAATCAATAGATCATTATTTCTTGGGTCAAGTATATGACTGGGTCAAATTGAATTCGTCTTACCTCTCTGCATCCCGCATCACCGAAATATACTGAGAGTATGTTATATTTTAGTTCTCCTTTGTACTGTTATGCGGAAGTTCATGACGATCATAATAGATCATTAGACATGGAGATTTCACTTCACTTATTTTTTAACCGGGTTTGTAGGGGAAGGAACCGTTTTGTCAACAATTCAGAACATGATTTAAAATCTTAAAAGAGTATTGAGTTCTGCAACGGTATAAAATTATTGCTTAGAGATTGTAATATTAGAGTATAGTTTACAGTAGCTTATCATGAGAAGCGATTTTCTTTATGAAATGGAGTTTATTCTTATACTGTTATACTACTTTCTAATCCAATCTTGATTCTCGAATGGTTCTGCGTAATAACAGTATGATGAAGCAGTTGTTGATTCTCTGATGCTTGTGGAGCAGCAGCTATCTTATTCCGTGTTTTTGGCGAAACAAACGTCTGTTTTGATTAACAGTTTGGGGACTTAGATGCAGATGATTCTCTAGAGGCCAGATCAGCATGTTCAACAAGACACCGAGAGTTGTCTGAACACGGATACATACATTGATCTCAGGAATAGATTGGTGGGATTCAGATGACTCAATGCTTCTCTAAAGCTTGCAGCAGTTTGGATAGTAAACTAAATTCACCATGTGGGATAGTAAAATAGATTCAACAAAAGTTTAAGATAGATTAATTCTTTTAGAGCAAAGGCATCTGCTATGTCGTTTCTTCGGAGCTGGTGAATTGTGTTGACATGTTCTTCTGAATTGAACATAACAGTGTTGTAAACCTCATTTGTTCAACAATGGTCGGCATAAGAATTGTAGGCATTTTACTATAATTACAAGCATACTTTAAAGTAGATTATAATCCATAATGGATGATCAATTGCCAATTTCACTAATGGAATGCTATTGTGATTTACAAATTTCTTTACTACCACGGATACTGTACATTCTGATTTCCATGTACGTGCAAGTCCCTTTTTTCACGAAAATAGCAGGGGTTGCTATTTTATTGCCAATACGAGGAAATGCCTCATATGAGAAAAACAAAGATAGAAAATACATAGACTGAAATCATGTATGGAAATTATAGATGTGAAGAATTAGACATATATACATATACTCTGAAGAAGGTGTGTGTATCATTGTTGTCGACTACATCTAATTTGCATTTGTCTTTTTCGTACAGAACATGTGTATTGCATATGGAGAATCAACCGGATGATCTTCTCCCTGATGTGGTGACCGTGCCCTGTTAACATGAGATGATGTCTCATACAAAATTATGATGCTGTTTGCTCAAATTCTCAATCCCATGGTCTCCGCACGGGTAATTTTTTCCCTTTTATATTTACTGATTTATTTCTCTAGGATTTTACATTGTACTTCTTTTTTTCGCAGATAAATCCAAGTTGATATATTTCGTTAACTTTTATATTACTACGACAAAATTTTAGCTTTGATACACTTCTATAGTTATTTTCCTGGCAGGTTTTAAAAAGCATCAGCTATCTCAAACCAATGGAATTTCCAATCTAAGAAGTAATGAACTACCTAAAGTGAAGTAAAGCATTGGCAAGATTAGTACCAGCTAATGAATGGTATGTTACATTATACTTAGTTGTGTTTGTGGCAAACTAATCTCTATCATTCTTCAGTGATTCATACAGATTGGAAACATATATATTACTCCCTCCGTCCAGAAATAACTGACTTGGATTTGTCTAGATTCGAACGTATCTAGACGCATTTTAGTGTATAGATACATTCTAATCTAGACAAACTCAAGTCAGTTATTTCTGGACGGAGGGAGTAGTACCAAAAGTGGTTACTGCTGAGCTGGCATGTAGGTAGAGTAGCATACTTAGATACATTATTATTTTTTCTACAATGTCCATACCGTCATTTTTTATGTCCACTCAATAGCTCACATCTAAGATGCTGCATTATTTTTTTCACCGTTAATCCAAGCTATTAAATCAGACCTCTTGGTTAGGTTTGTACTTTCACAGATCAACATGTGTTATATTTATTTATACAGTGGATTCATTTGTTTGATGCTTCATTAGCTTATATCCAAGTTTCAATAGTTGTTTCTCCTGATATTCATTCTAGCAATTGGATCAATAAGATGATTGAAAGTATCTGATATTATGTTAAAAACATTAGTGATCTTTGTTGTGCTCTCATGGTTCTGATTATGCCACAACTTTTATTCGAGATTCTCGATAGTTCAGAGGTGCAACAATATTGTTCCCAACAGAAGCGAATCTATATGCCTTAGATATACTATGGTTTGATTCTCATGACACGTTCAAATTCAGGGGTCATGTAGCTGTGTAACTTGAATGAAAGTGTATAAATACTCATATTCAGTAGCTAGTGGAAAATTAATTAGTACATGTAAGTATACACTCCTCTGGCTATATTTTGTGTGCCATTTCCCTGCTGTACACATGCGTGAGGTTGCTATTGATTAGCGAGCAATAATTTGTATTAGGCACAAAAATGTTCCTTTCATGTTTAGTAATGTGTGACTGTGCTCTGTGTCAAATTGGTACCGACAAGAAACCTGTGTAATTTGGTGGAGAGTGTGCATGATGCCTATATATTTGTTCAGCATAGGTGCACAAGAGTTAAGAGAAAGGGGGTCCTTAAGTTTGATAAATAGAAATTGTAGGTCATTTAGCTACCATCATTAGCCGAATAAATTTGGATTGAAGTAGCCCATAACTTTTGGTTCTGAACTTCCCTATTCCTTTGAGAGCTTAACATGTGCCTACACTATTTTTGTTTTAGTGTTCCATTTGAAGGTGCAAGTATAACTTCTTAAGTGTGTTGTAGTCTCCGTCTTTCTTTATAAGCTTCAATATTATTTATTGAGTACTAGAATTAACTCTGACAAATTGCAGTTCGGAGGGCATGCCACACACCACAGTAATGAATCAAATCAGGAGTACTCAATCTCTCTTCATTTTGGCCTCACGGATTAGTGGTCTGCTTCTCTCAAGGCTCGGTGAGGTGACAGAGATCTGGTGGGCGGTGGTGGCCTGTTGGTGGCGTTGACGCACTCGACGCGTCCCTTGCCGGTCATCGGGTACTTGGCTCATATGTATGTGCCCACGGTTGAGACATTGAATCGCTGGTAAGACTTGGCCTTGTGCGTGTGCCTTTTTTGTCTGTAGCGTATGAAGGTGATATGTTCGATGAAGTACATGGGCATGTCATTCTAATATCTGTGGAAATACGATATGTAGTAGATGATTTTTTCTTGTTCTTTTTTAAGTTTAGCTATTTTTTGTCATTCCTTAATGTTTTGTTTTCTCAAGCTGGTACTCCTTTTTGCATAGGTGGTATTTGTAAGCTATCCTTCGTCCCCGTTGGGTTGTACCTTTGTTGGCTGGTTGTGGATTAGAGCGTTGTTCTTCTTGTTTTGCGAATCTGCTATGCCTTCTGTGTTTCTTGTTTGGGGTGCCTTTTTCGTGTGTGTGTTGGTGTCCTCCAATTTTGGTGTGATGTGGATGATTTTAGTCTGTGTCATCCCATGTTGTTCTTTCTGCATCTTTGGGAGGAAATATGTTGCTAATATCACCATGTTGTGTTATTCCTTCCGTAATTAGGACATCTGTTTTCAGGTGCTGAAGTTTTATCTTGAAGGCACAGACCTATTTTGGTCTATGTGGGATTGATACCGCCAAAGGTAGCCGCTGGACAACCCCGTGCTCGCCATGGCTACTGTGGAGTGTAATGAAACTGGTGAGCTAAATACTCTTCTATTTATATTATTCCATCTGTTCCATAATTTTTGTTTTGAACTAGGACAGTAATTTTGGAATGGAGGCAGTATTTATCATGATCCTATGATTTTCAACAACCTAGACAAAGATATGTTATGTTAGTAGGGGTCTTTGAACTAAAACTAGAATAATTATTTTGGAATGGAGGGAGTATTTGCCTCTTTTAGTTATGCAGTGTCTTCTTGTGCATGTTTACTATAGGAAACCTCTGGAAAAAAAACTCCAACCATTATGAGAAGAACGAGGACATGCCTGACAGTGCATGTTGTGCTCTGCCGAGATCCTCAAGAGGAGGTGAAGAACTGATAACCTTGAGTACTGTTGTGACCAAGATTAACTGTGTTCTTGCTTAAAGTTTAATTTTCTTTTTCAGATTATGGGATCAATTGTTGGCTTCAAAACAAGTTGGTTGGCAATTGAAAGAGAATAAGAAGGTTTGCCAGTGTCAACCATACTATCTTTAGGTGTTAAGATTGCTTAGGAAGGGGCTACAACTGTGTTTCGAAAATGTTGATGTGATGGGCCACATAACAGGTTTCCACTAGCAGGCAAGCAATAGGGCCTCTGACGACATGTATTTCAGACAGTTACATAGTGGATTTGGCAAGTCAAAGAAGAATGGGCATATTAAAAGTAAAAAAATTAAGTGCTGCCAAGTTATACTGGAGTAGATCAGAGCTAGACCATTGTTATTTATGTATTGCTGCAATATTCCTATTATGCATTTGTCCCTTCCATCATTGTTCTATTGATCATGTACCTTTGGTGTAAAATCAGTGTAAGGTTATGAGCTGACAAAAGCAATGTTTGTACCAGATATATAGTTCATGAAAAATTGGTTGCAGAACTGCCACAATTTGGTTACCAGCTACAATATTACCTATCCTCATAAAATTAATAAAATGAATCTGCATTTGTATCATGGGTACCACGATACATCAAAATTGATTGCAGGTGGCGCGGCGAAGCGCGCTTATCCATCTAGTACCGTTTAAATTTGCTCGTTGTTGCGCCTTCTCGTCTGGAGACATGACTGGGAAATAATCTGCCCCAGACCAAGAATTACCGCCGGCCATTCGCCAAAGGCCTAAAATTTGTGCCGAAAAGAGATCCCCTACCGCAAGTTCGCGACGAGAGACGCTGGCACGGTGGCACGTACAGTACCGAAAAGATTGAGATGCGACCGTTTCCTCGCCTCCTTGGCTGGTGCTGGCGGTAGCCCACTGTAGCCAGCTGCCTGTTTCAGCGATACCAGCTTTATCATGACGACGTCAGCGACAATCAACCACCGGTGGTTTTGTTTTGGCGTAAGCGAGCACGCACAGCACACGGCATAGAGGCGATCATGATGGCGCTCTGCGACCGCCGCGGACACTTTGGTAACTTTTCGCTCTGCCCCTGGAGTTCAGAAATTAAATGTAGAATTCTAAGCCATTTCAGTCAAAAATTTCTTTACGAGTCTGCCACATTTGAACTGATCATCCGATTTGAGACCCGTTTAAACCGTTGTGATCTACCCGACAAGAGCTTCAAAACAAGACCAATATGTAATATATTCGGATTTGGTAAGCTAATTCAGAGCACTTTTTTTTTAAATCCACATGTTTCATTACACGTCGTCAAGAAAATATACCTATACTCTTTGTTAGACCAGTTAGTAACACTACGTAAAAAAATGTAGATGATTTTTTAAAAAAATTCACTGATCTATTAATAATTATCAACACCGGTACAAAGACTTCTCAAAATAATAAAAATTAATTCACGCACACAAAGCCACCGGTCGAAGGCTGAGAGGTAGGTGGATCTCGTGACCTACCGCCGCTCGCCACTCCCGACGGCAGCGTCCAGAGCCCCACGCCGGCCGCTACCTTGGCGCCGGCGGACACCCAGCCGCCATGGCCTCGTCCCAGGCGCCTTACCCCATCCCCACCCAGCCAGCCATGGCCTCCTCCTAGACACCTTCCCCCACCCCCTCCCTCCCCCCCACCTCTTCCCAGGCCAGACGGTGAGTCGACTACTCTGATGACGAGGACTCTGAGCGCTCCCCCCGCTCGCACTGCGAGGTTCTCTGCAGCGGCACGCCGCCTCTCCCCGGTGAAATCACCGATCCCGGTCCCAACCGGTGCATCCCGCGCTGCTCCCCAGCGGGCGGCCCCGGCGGCCCCAACGTCGGGCGCGGGTCGTGGCGCTGGGCTTGGGGACGGGCGGGGCCAGTGGCAACAGGCGGGCGGGAAGAAGAGACGGCGCGGCGGAGGTGCCGAGCTCCCGGCGCTGGCCATCAGGGAGGACCTGCCATCGAACATGGCGGGGTGCTGTTTCAACTGTCTGAGAACCTGCCACATCTCAAAGGACTGCACTTTTGAGACGGTGTGCCTCTGCTGCAAGGAGGAAGGGCACCATGCCCGCGATTGCCCGAAGCGGCGTGGAGGGTGGCAACGGCACCGACCGTGTGGAGTCGGCGAACAACTGTTGCAGCGGCGAGCGGGCGACCCCAGACCGGAGGTGCAGCCGCGGGTGGAGCTGCTGCGCGCGTGCGGGCGTGAGCGCATGGCGGCCGACCTCCGGGGGAACGTCCTGGATCGGCTGGGCAGCCACATCCAACCGGCTCCCACATCAACGGTGCCGTCGACGCCCGAGCCGTCCTCACCGGTGGAGGGTGCCTACCGCGTCCCGGCGCGGCGGCGCTTGGGGGTGCGGCACCCTTCCCCCCTCCCCCAGCCCATCTCCGTTGGTTCCAGGTGGGTGGGGCGCGAAGGTGGTTTGGCTGGTGACCGTGGCAGGCATGGCGCGGTCGATGGCGCGCGTGGTGACCTGAGCGCGCGTGGCTGCCGCGGGGATGGCGAACGCGAGGGCTTCGCCAGGCATGGAGAGCGCGGTGCTCGTGAGCAGCTTGGTGCCCAGGATGGGCGTGGCGCGCATGTCGATCTTGGCAGGCGCGGGCGCGGAGCGCCGGATGCGCGTGGCGGCCGGGGAGACCGTGAAAACCATGGAGGGCATGGCGGGCGTGATCAACAGCGGAGGGGCACACGCGATGGTGGACGCGAGCGGAGTCCCTCCTCGCCCCGGCGTGGGGATGGCAGCAGCTCTGTCCGGGGTAGACGTCCTCCCTCCCGTGATTTGCCGGGCGCTTCCAGACGCGAGGAGCCCGCCATGGAGATGGTCATCATCTCCCGGTCTGCAGAGATTGCCGCGGCGGAGGAGGCTCTTCGGTGGGCGCTCGTGGCCTTCGTCTCCGGGCAAAGGGCCATTGTCTCTCTGATCGAGGCCGCGGCGGAGGTGGCGAAGCATGTACCGCTGGCGGTGGACAATTTTTCGGTGCACCGGTCGTGGCCGGTGGACTTCTTGGTGGTCTGTAGCAGCCGTCGTGTGTGGGACGAGGTGATGGCCGCCGGAGTGGTGGACGGGAGAGGTTTTTCCCTTCGGTTCTCTCCCTGGAACCGTCAGCTTCAGGCGGTGCGGCGACCGCTCCGGTACTGCGCGCACATCAAGCTCACTGGGGTCCCGGCACACGCCTGGAATCGCTCCACGGTGGTGGCCTTGCTCGGCTCTGTGACGTGGGTGGAGCAGTTGGGTGCGACGACGGCCAACCGGGAGGATCTTGGCCGCTTCCAGGTGGTGGCATGGATCGATGATCCCAACCAGCTGCCTCGCGAGAAGGCGCTGCTCATCGAGGAGCCGGACGACTTGATGGAGGAGGACGAGGGGGATCCTGCTGGAGAAGCTGATGCTTCACTACATCGTCAAGCTCCGGTTGGTCCGGGCCAAGGACATGGAGGCGGGCGGCAGCGGACCGGCACTGGGCGGAGGGGGAGATGGAGACGACGGTGACAGGGATGGTTGCGACCGGAGGGGGCCTGGCCATGGCTTCCAGGACTCTCATGGCGGGGGGCGCGGCTCGGAGGGCCAACCTAGGTCGCGTGGTCCGGAGGCACGGGCACGCCGGGCTGCTTCGGCGGACGTCGAGGGATGCCTAGAGTGGCAGCCGCCGCGTCGCCATTTTCTCGCCGCTGGAGGTCGAGCCGTGGCCGGAGGTGGAAGACGATGAGGAGGGAGATGATGGGGCCCACCAGGCGCCCTTGTCGGGGAAAAGCGAGGAGCAGCGGACGGTTGCTGGCGTCGCGACAGTATCTTTTGACCGGGGCGCGTCGCCAGTCTACATGGGAAAGCAGCCGGGGCCCAGTGAAGATGCGGTTCCAGCCTAGGTGGAGTTGGTGCCACCCGTCGTGGGCGCGGGAGTGGAGGCAGGTGCGGTTGGTTTTCCCCTGTCGTCTAGGAACCTGCCAAACGTGGATGGAGTGGATTTTGAATTCACTGGGCGCAAGCACGTGAGTCCCTCCCTGTGCCAAAGTGGAGCGTGCCAGTTGGGCTCGCCAGGGCTGTTACTGTCACTGCTAGACACCTCCGGTGGTACATGTTGGTCGATGACCTCTGATCGGGAGGGGTCCTCGGGATCTGTTCTTGACATGCTTGATGTTTTTTCGGTTCACTTGTCACCCGTGGACGCTCGCTCAGATCAACAGCATGGGCCAGAGGCCGTGGTTCCTGACTTGGCGCCGATAGGGGTGCAGGGCTCGGCTGTTTTCCGGGAGGCTTGCAAGACGCCGATCAACTCTGTCCTGAGCAGGCCGGTTGCCAAGCGAGGCCGGAACAAGAAGAGGTACACAGGGCCAGTTAGGAGGAGTGGGAGGATTCATGGACGTTTTGACCCTGGCACACCGATCCGCCAGCAGCAGCGTACCCTCATCACCAGGCTTGGGATCGCTAGGAAGGGCGAGGTGATTGGTGACGAAGCTCTGGATGCCTATATGGATCTGTTCATGCGACCCCTACGTCAGCAGCACATCGACGTGATCCTTCGTCTGTTCGGCTGGACGCCCGAGGCCTTACCCTTGTGCGATGACGCACCGGTGGAGTGTGTTGTCTGATTAGTGGTCTTTTCAGTTTCGATAAGCCTCCTCTGGCATTTGTGTAATAATGGATGACCCTGACTTCTGCATTAGTATTTGGAATGCGCGTGGTGTGAACTCCCCTGCTCGTCATCTTGCAATCTCGCGCGTCTTGTCACCGTCCAAGGCAGCGGTGGTGTGTCTAGAGGAGACCAAGATGGCGATCATCTCTGATCGTGTGGTGAGGGAGGCCCTAGGCCCCTCCTTTGACAATTTCTTCTACCTGCCAGCGGTTGGGACCCGTGGTGGGATCCTGCTGGCCTGGCAATCCACCTTGGTCTCCGTCACCCACCCCCACTTCTCCAACAACGCAATCACTGCACGTATCTCGACGGGCGTGGATCATAGCTGGTGGTTCACCGGGGTCTATGGACCCCAGGCCGACGACGATAAGAGGGAGTTCCTCCAGGAACTCCAGGATATTCGGGACCTTCATGCTGGTCCGTGGATAGTTGCTGGTGATTTTAACCTCATCGTCAACCTGGAGGACAAGAACCAGGGGCCCCTCCACCGCCGCATGATGGCCAGGTTCAGGCGCACTCTCGCACTCCTGGAGCTGAGGGAGCTCTACCTCAACGGGCGTAGATTCACCTAGACGAACGAACGAGCGCAACCGACCTTGGAGAAGCTTGATAGGGTCTTTGCGACGGTGGACTGGGAGGCTCGCTACCCGGATGCTTTCCTGTCAGCTTTGTCTTCGGGCCCCTCTGACCATTGCCCCTTGCTGCTTTACCTGGCGCCAGACCTACAACACGGACGTAGATTCCAGTTTCAGTCCTTCTGGCCCAAAGTGGACGGCTTCATGGAAGTTGTTCAAGAGGCGTGAAACTCTTTGCCTTGGGAACCCAACCCTTTCAAGAGGCTCGATGCTAAGCTGAGGACTGTGGACAAGAAGCTGTCAGGCTGGAGCTCCAGGTTCATGAGGAATATCAAGATGCAGATCCTCCTGGCGACGGAGCTGATCCTCTGCCTCGACGTGGCTATGGAGGGTAGGCAGCTCACACCGGAGGAGCGTGGGCTTCGTCGACTGCTAAAGAAGAAGCTCCTGGGACTCGCCTCGCTCGAGAGGACCTTGGCGCGACAGAGGTCGAGGATCCTTTGGCTCCGGGAAGGAGACGCATGCACACGCTTTTTCCATACGCATGCGAGTCATCGAAGGCGGAAGGACTTCATTAGTCACCTTCTCATGGACAATACCCGGATCTCAGATCATGAGGACAAGGTTGAGGCAGTGGACAGTTTCTTCGTGGACCTGCTTGGAGTGGCAGGAGACCGACCGTTCTCGCTTGACCTTGACTTCCTAGGTGTGCGACCTTTGGACCTCTAGCACATTGACGGTGAGTTCACAGATGAGGAAGTGTTGGCAGCCATCAGAGGCATGCCGTTGGATAAGTGCCTGGGACCGGATGGTTTCTCCGCCCGTTTTTTCGTGACCTGTTGGAGCATTATTAAGGATGATATCATGGAGGCTTTCAACTCACTCTCTAGGAGGGACTGTCAAGGGTTTGGTGCGGTGAACAGTGCCCTGGTCACGCTCTTGCCCAAGAAGCCAGGTGCAGAGGAGGTGCGGGACTACCGACCGATCAGCCTTATCCATGGGATTGCCAGTGGGTTGCCAAGATGATTGTGAACAGGGTGGCGCCCATCCTACCCCAGATGGTGGGGGTACATCAGAGTGCATTCGTGCGTGGAAGGTGCCTGCATGATAATTTCATGATGGTGCAAGGGACAGCTCGCAAACTCCACACAAACAAGACCCCAGTAGTACTCCTGAAGTTGGACATCACCAAGGCTTTCGACACGGTGGATTGGGCCTTCCTTTTGGAGGTCCTTAAAAAACTGGGCTTTGGGGAGCGGTTGCTCTCGTTCATATGTGCTCTTCTGTCAACGGCCACCATGCGCATCCTAATGAACGGCTGCCCAGGTTCTAAAGTGGCAAACAGGCGAGGCCTTCGGCAAGGGGATCCCCTCTCCCCATAGTTGTTCATTTTTATCATGGAGGTGTTTCATCTGATGGTCGTCAAGGCAGAGAGTCTGGGTCTCCTAACTAGGCTCGCGGCAACGGGCCTCCAACATTGCACCTCCATCTATGCGGATGATGTGGTCACTTTCCTAAGACCATCGGCAGTGGACTTCCAGGTGATCTCTTGGATCATCGAGGACTTTGGGGTGGCGTCAGGCCTATGGACCAACTTCGACAAGTGCTCGGCTAGCCTGATCAGATGTTCGACCGAGGACAGGGACCTGGTTTCTCGGGAACTGCAATGCCCCATCACGTAGTTCCCACTCCGCTACCTGGGGTTGCCGCTCTCCTTGCGGAAACCATCTGCAACGCAGCTCCAGTCGATCGTGGATCAGGTGGCCGCCAAGTTGCCATCGTGGAAAGCCTCAATGCTCAATAGAGGAGGGCGGCTCGATCTAGTAAAGACCACGCTTTCGGCCATCCCTGTTTTCACAATGATGTCCTTGGACATCCCGATTGAGATCATCATTGCAATCGAGAAGATAATTCGTGCCTTCCTCTAGAAGAGGAGGAAGGACGTCCACAGGGGTCACTGTCTGGTGGCATGGGATAGGGTGTGCATGCCCAAGGAGTTGGGGGGTCTTGGCATCCCCAACCTGTGCCTCTGGAACATCGCGCTAAGGGCCAGATGGCTGTGGTTGAAGCGGGTGGAGTTGGATAGACCATGGCACAATCTTAGCATCCGAGTTCCAGTACTTGCTGAGCAGCTTTTTGATGCGGCTACATCCTCGGTGCTTGGGGATGGAGCCAACACTTTCTTCTGGACAGACAAATGGCTACCGTGTGGAAGGCTCAGAGATGTCGCACCGCACCTATTCGCGGCGGTGCCGGCAAACGCGATCGCGACTCGCAGGGTGCGCGAGGGTCTTGCGGGGGCCTGGCTCCATGATGTCCCCTCCCCCCTGATCTTGATGCGGCAGCCATCCGAGAGCTGCTTGAAGTCGCAGACCGCCTGGTGGGCGTCACCTTGACAGAGGGGATGCCGGATATTTTCAAGTGGAACTGGGATCCGACTAGTTGCTACACCGCGAAGTCTTGCTACCAGGCTCTGTTCGCTGGACGGACCTCGATGGCAGGAGCGCTGCAGATCTAGCGCTCACGAGCCCCCGCCAGCTCCAAGGTTGGTCTTTGGCTAGTTGTGAGGAACAGATGTTGGACCGCTGATAGGTTGAGCCGGCGTGGGTTGCAGCACCCCGCGGCATGTCCCTTCTGTGATCAGTGTGGAGAATCCATTGAGCACCTCCTCATGGGGTGTGCCCTTGCACGAGAAGTGTGGAGCAGCTGCCTTGGGTGGCGGGGAAAGAGCCAGTGGTTGCCTGACCAGGACACTAAGCTAGTCGCTTGGCTTCAGGGAAGGCGTGGTGGTAATGGCCGCGAGCGTGATCTTTGGACAGGAATTTCCTTGGTTTGTTGGTCGCTCTGGCGTCATCGCAACAATGTGGTCTTCGAAGGAGCCTCCCCTTCAGCCACATCAGTTGTCTAGAAGATCTCCGATGAGGCAGGCTTGTGGATAGAGGCGCGGCTCTTTCGAGACTGCTTGAGCCAGGTAGATAGGTGGAGATGTCGCGAGTAGTTGGTTAGAGGGTGAGTGTTGCCCCCAAGGCAGCGTGGAGTCACGCTCGGGGCGTCTGTGCCGCGGTGTGGTGTAAATCTTGGCCTCTTGACCCTCCTTCTATGAAAAAGATACGTCTCCCAGGACGTATCCTTAAAGAAATAATAAAAATTATAAATGGGTTTTTGGGCCACCTAGCGACGACTATAACTACTAGTTTATGACGAGAGGCCGGCACAATGCACGTGCTGAAAAGATAAAGACGATGAAATGTCCTCGCTCCTCTATCACGGAGCCTAACAAAACTTGTTTTTAGTACTAATACGTAGCAACTTCACATCATGGTTTTCTTTTTTTGGAGGGAAAAAGATGATTCGTTAAATAATCACAGATTACACGTAGGTTTGGAGTGAATCTAAATATTAAAATAGTCTAGATACACTTGTTTCATAAAGTTAAAACATCTTATATTTTAAAACGGAGGGAGCACTGACCTTCTAAATTTGGTTACTTCGATCTTCATTTAGCACTCAAACTCCAGCGTGAAGGGTTTCGACGACCAGTGCAACATTAGGCAAAGCTCTGATTTTGGGTGAACTGTTACCTCGTTCTCGGCGTTACGTGTTATATATGGCCAACATCGGCAGCGTCATATATACATCAGAGAGGTTACACGAGGGGGAGAGATTAGAGGAATCGGCCTAATCTTTATCAAGTAGATCAGCCCATATACAACAAGAGATAAACAGCCTAACTGATCTCTACCTTATCTCTAACACCCCTTATCAATCACAACCGTTGAGATTGTGCCTGAAGTTTTGAATCTGCCGTATAGGTAGTGCTTTTGCGAAACCATATGCCACTTTGGTCTTGTGAGGAAATAAATCTGATCTCAAGCAATTTGTTTGCTACTCTTTCTCTAATAAAATGAAAGTCGATTTTTATATGCTTAGTTCTGACATGAAAAATAGGATTAGCTGAAAGATATGTGACACATATATTATCACATCACAAACATGCAATTTCTTTTCTTTGGATTCCAGGTTCTCCTAATAGAGACCCAATCCAAATTATTCCAGTTGTTGCATTGGCCAGTGACTTGTGTACTCTGCTTCTGTACTTGACCTGGAAACAGTGGCTTGTTTTCTAGTACTCCAAGAAATTAAATTAGATCCAAAGTAAATAGCAAAATCTCCTGTGGATTTTCTGTCATCCACACATCCTACCCTGTCAGCATAAGAGAAAACACTTACTAATGTAGATGACAACTTTTTAAAGGTTAATCCAAGATCTATTGTATCCTTGATATACCTGAGTATCCGTTTGACTGTTGTCCAATAAACAGTAGTAGGTGTACGTAAATACTGACATACCTTATTAACTGAGCATGCAATGTCTGGTCAGTAAGTGTAAGATACTGAAGAGCACCAACTATACTTCTATGTCTTGTGCCATCTTCTGGTCCAAGTAAATCCTCTTCTGAGATGGACAATTTCTCTAATGGTGTGGGAGAGACTTTGACCTCCTTCATTCCAACTCTGTATAACAAGTCTAATTTATACTTTTCTTGGGTTAGTACAATAGTATAAATTAGACCTCCTTCATGAAACAACTTTGACCTCCTTCATGAAACTTCTTTACTCATATCTTGAAGGAGTAAAGTAATGGCTTCATTGGAGGAACTAGTGACAATGATATCATCAACATATACCAACACATAAATAATTATACCTAGCTTGTTGTATATGAACAATGAGGTGTCAGCCTTGGATGCCCAAAAACCAAGTTCTTGTAGTCTTGAAGTCAACTTTGCAAACCATGCTCTTGGAGCTTGCTTGAGACCATATAGAGATTTATCAAATTTGCACACATGACGAGGTGCATATGGATCTTCATAATCATGTGGTTGCTTCATGTAGAACTCCTATTCCAGAACACCATGAAGGAACGCGCTCTTCACATCAACTGATCATCTTGCGCTTTCCTCGGCAGTCGCATCTGCGTCCCAGGTCATCCTCATCATCCGAGCGTGCTCAGCTGTTGTGGAGGGCATCCTCGCCATCCGCCCAGCAATTGACGATGTCCATCAGGTGGTCGATGGTTTTGGGCTTCGTGTGCCCTAGTTACTCACTGAGCTCTCGACAACGTATGCCACCGTTGAATGCATCGATTGCTCGCTCTTCAGAGATGTCTTCCGCGGAGTTCTTGATGATGGAACATCGTTGGATGTACGAGTGGAGAGATTCACAAGGCTTCTGGCTGCAATCCCCGAGTACTTAGATTGACGTCAAGCGCTTGTAGGTGCCTTTAAAGTTTTGAATGAAACTATATACCAATTCTTCCCAGCTGCGGATAGAGCTAGAGGGGAGGCTGTTGATCTAGGCGCGTGCGGCGCCCTTTTGCTGTAGCGGAAGGCACTTCATATCTATGTTCTTGGATCTGCCATGGCACTTGACGGATTGTATATGATCATCCACTAGGTTTTTGGCTCTTGGAGGCCATCGAATTTTGGGTTGTCCAAGGGTAACTTGAAGCCCCTAGGCATCCGAGTTTGCCATATGGCACGGCTGAAGCATCTGGTGCCGCAAAGCTCCATGTCTTCATCATTGGACTCGGAGGAGTAAGCGCGTTTGGCGCATAACTTGTCGACCTTGCGCTGTGTGTTTTCATCGCGAGCATCGTAGTCGCGATCCTTTCACCGTGGGCTACGGCATCGTCGCGGCAATTCATCATCGTCGTGAGGTGGCGAATGGTACCTCGCCACAGATGTTTTCTTTGGCTCTTTGACGGGTCCGCCCGTGAGTGCGGCCTCTACAAGGTTGAGCCTGACGATGGCATATCAATGAACGGCGGATCGTGGATCCCCGACTGGAGGTTGGATGGAGAGCAAGTATGTGGTGGCCGCGATGACCGCAAGTTGAGGCGTCTTGGGTATCATGTTTCCATGAGAGCCCACCGACATGAACGAGAGGTCGAGGACTCGGATGGCCTTGTTCCTTCCATCCGTGTCCAGGTGGTCCAACCGGGACCGTCTTTTTTGTGCCCCGGCGGCGTTTCCCTTCGAAGAAGATCCATCGATGGAGGAGAGCTCCGCCCAACAGGCAATCCATTCATCAACTTGCTTCTTTTGCTGTTCGGTATGAGTCTTCATCTCCTGCTGGCAGAGAAACTCCTTTTGAAGGAGCCAATGGTATCCCATCAGCACCTCGTGAGATGTGTTCTCCGGTAGAGGAGTTCCCTTTAAGGCTTGGTTGATCATGTTCCATTCTTTGTCCATGAGGTGGACTGTAGGGTGATCTCTAGTGCCACCGTTAATGTTGTCGCGGTTTCCGTTGTTTTCATCCCTTATGTTTCCGCGAGTGCCAGCGCCACCGTTGGCGTTGATGACAATGCACATGTAGTGGTTGGCGAATCGTTGCTTCCACAGCTCTCTGGATCAGAGCCGTAGGCATCCTTTTCCATTAGAGGGTCACACAGATCGGTCACAACTGTTGTTCCTATCCGTGTCATAGGTCGATGCAGAAGGTTGAGCTTGCTAAGGGTCCCGAGTGGTGGTGGGATCCACAAGGTGAGTGCAATCGATGGAGGTGTCGACTGCTTGGGGAGGCGTAGAGTGCCGATCTTGTTGATCTGGAAGTGTTGATCGCCTATCGCCATGTCGGCTCTGTCACTGATGGAGTCGAAGGCCAGGCGCGTTGCCGGTGAGTGGACGATGGTGAAGTCGAAGGATCCAAAGAAGAGGCGTCCTTCCAACCCAGGTGAGTTGAATATTGCTGGCGATGAGGCCGCCTAAGTCGCAACATCAGCATGCGGGCTTCCCACGAACGGTGCCAATTGATATGGGGTTAACACGTCAATGCCCATAGTTTATGGACTTGGGTTTTAAGGAAGAGTGTGGTCTAGAGACTTTGTCGGCTAACAGACAAGCAATACGGGGACACGGTGTTTATCCAGTTTCAGGCCCTGGAGGGAAAGCCCAACTCCTACTTGTCTACACTTTATTAATGGAGAACCGAAGGTTACAAGGGTGCCTTGATGGCGATGGTGCACATATTAGATCTAGCGGGTGTATGTATGCTAGGGTTTTCGGTGCCCTCCTTGATGCTCCTTCTTGGCCTTTATATGGGGAGTCCAAGTCTCAGGTTGCAACTAAGTCGGTTACAAGCTAAGAAGTTATCTCTTCAAATTTCCTATCTAGTGTCCGCCGTATCTGCCAAGGAATCGCATCCTTCAAGGGCTTGGGGCCACCTGAATCTTCACGGGCTTCACCATTAGTGGCAGATCGTAACATGGGCCTTCGCCGAGATGAATCAGGTAGGCCAATCTTAGGTACCCATAGGGCATATCTATGTCACCAGGGCTCGGCTTTGCAGCACAGGTGACTCGCATTGGTAGCACCGTCAACCTGACTTCCTAGCACATGGTGGCTCGTCTTGGTAGCACCGGTGGCTCCATAGCTCTCCTTCGCGACTCCGACGGCTCTGGCCTTGGTAGCACCGGAGGCTTGCCTTCGCAGCACCGATGACTCTCCTTGGTAGCACGGGCAGCCTGCCTTGGTAGCACCAGAGGCTCGCCTTGGTAGCATTGTCGCCTCCACTTGACAACATCAGTTTCTCGCCTTCGTAGCACCAGCGGCCTAGATTTCTAGCATCGGCGGCCTTCCCATGCAGCATCCGACTCCGGGCTCTCGAGAGCACAGTTGCTCTCCATGAGGCAAAGTGCTTCCCACGGTCGACGGCCGCTCGCAATAGCAGCACCAGTCCTCCCAGCGGCGACTTCCATAGTTAGAAGCTCCATGCACGTGAGATCCCAAGATAGGAGAAAATGTAGAGAGAGGTATGAATGAGAGAGAAAGGGAGGAGAAGGGGAGCCTGACGGCGGTGCCTGGGATGGCGGTGGTGTGGTTGTGCGTGCAAACAATGGCGGGTGTCCTCTTTGGTTGGGGAGAAATCAGAAGAAAGAACGGAGAGGAACACGTGGTGGGGAAAGGATAACGAAGGCGTCGGTGGAGTGGGCCCGTAGGAGGGTGCGCGTCTTACGCTGGAGAATGCCAGGCGCGTGCTATCAACCAGGAGGATCGATCCTCCGGAGGATCACAACCATTTTTCTTTCATTTTAGGCTACAAAAGACACAAATTTCTGACAGTAACTAGAAATACATATGTTTTGTGAGAAATTTGTATTTTTTATGAAGTCCAAATACAACATATTTTGAAACTAAAATTTTCTGCCGTACATTCCAGATGTATGTATCTAATTATATATTTATTTTCATAATTTTTGGAGACCTAAAAGTACAAGTTTCAAAAAAAAGGAGCACATGTGCCAAAGGCAGTTTTTTATACCTTTATATGTAGGATGTTGTATATTGTGAATATGTTTAGATAATATATTTTTCCCGAGAAACTACTCCCTCCGTTTCAAGACAAATATGAGTCAAGTTTTATGATATAGATGGAGTAATTTCTTACCTTTCATCACATAGAACATGTATTATATACTTTTATGTATACTACGACAAGCTTTGTCTGGCTCCTGTGGTGGAGGAGCGAGGCCGGCGGCGCGCCTTCGGCACATGCTACTGTTTGTAGTCTTCGCTAGGTAGTCCATAGACCTATTTGTAATGTTTATTACTTTTAGGATTCTTTGTACTAATGTTCATGATAATTAATAAATCGGTGGAATTTCGCAAAAAGAAAATTCTACCAATATCATTTGAGTTATGCTACTTGCTACCTAACGAGGAATCCGATCCCCGCCATGAACCCCACGGTGAAGAGTAAAAAAGTCTCTCTAGTTGTTAGAGCATCTCCACTCGCCCCCCTAAAGGCCCCCTAAGGGTGAAATGGGGGCGCCGGCGCCGAAAATCCCGCCAGCCCTCTCCCCAAAACCGAAATGGCACTGGCACGGTCCAACTAAATATCCTGCGCCTCCAGGCCGAACCCAACCCCAGGGGGACAAGCGGGGGCGCCAGCACAACTTGAAGAAGTTGGCGGGCCAGCACTGTCGGTAGGACACCAAAATGTTCCCTCCCTTTTCCCTCTCTTTGCCTTCCTAGCCGCCCAGTCCGACCATTTCTCCTCCTCGTCACCGCCCACTCCCGCCATTTCTCCCCCTCATTGCCACCCACTCCCGCCATTTCCCATCTCACCTCTCGCCTCCAGTGCGCCACCCTCCGCCGCCACCATGCCGCCGAAGAGGTACCAAGCTCCTCACGTGTTGGCGCCCTCGAAGAAAGGGAAGGCCGACAAGCAGCGGACGGAGGGGATGACCAACGCGGAGTGGGCGTTCAACATCCAGCGCAGGCAGGTCAAGAACGTCAGTCGCTGACTGAGGGAGAAGAACTCGAGGCTGTGTCGTGTGGCAGAGGAGTAGGCAGAGCAGGCCCACGTGGCCTCTCTTGCGACGCAGCGGGTGGCGGCAATGGTGGTGCCTACTTATAGCGCTGGCCTCCACATCCTTGGGAACCAGAGCAGAATCTCCTCCCTGTCGCCATCCAGCGCGTCGCTCGCCAGCCAGGTGAACACGGCGTCACACGCCACTCGTTTCTCGTCGGGCTACAACGACTTCGACCCGGTCGGCGGTTTCGACCCCAACTCACTCGCCAACAACACCTCACATTCCCATCGTCGTCTACCTCCTTTCAATGGCGGCGCGGCGCCACATAGGGCTGGCTTCACCCAGTTCGAAGCAGGCAGCAGGCAGAGCGTCCCCAACCTGTTCGGCGCAGGCAGCAACCAGAGCACCCCCAACCTGTTCGGTACAGGCAGCAGCCAGAGCGCCAATGAAATGTTCAGCGCAGGCAGCCAGAGCACCCCCAACCTGTTCGGCGTGCACTAGGGTTTCTCCATCATGGCCGACATGATCAACAGCGGATTCGCCCACGCCTTCATGCAAGAAGAAGCCGCTGCATCTGAGGGCGAGCGGGAGGACGGCGGGGAGCCGTGGGAGGACGAAGTCTACGCGTACACGGAGGTGGCGGAGGCCGAAGATGAAGTGGTGGAAGTGGCGGTGACCATCGCAGTCGACCTGAAAGGGAAGAAGAAGGTGGTGGAGGTGGAAGGAGAGAAAAAGAAGAAAGGAGGCGGTGGCCGCGGCCCCAAGTGGAGCTCGAGGGAGAATGAGTGTCTCGCCGAATCTTGGAAGACCATCAACTTAGACCCCTTCACCGGCATCAACCAGAACTCGGACTGCTATTGAAAGAGGGTGAAGGTGGCGTACGATGAGCACGACTGTTGGATCCCTACTTCAAGCCCTTGTGCCACGATCGCAACGACTCCAACATGTCTCACAAGCATTTTCCTTTCATTTTAAGATACAAGAAAAACACAAATTTCTAACAGTAACTTGAAATACATATGTTTTGTGAGAAAATTGTCTTTTTTATGAAGTCTGAAATACAACATATTTTAAAACTAAAATTTTCTGCCGTACATTCCAGATGCATGTATCTAATTATATATTTTCAGATTTGTTGGAGACCTAAAAGTACAAAGTTTATTTAAAAAAAACAGGAGCACATGTGCCAAAGACAGTTTTTGATACCTTTATGTTTAGATAATATATTTTTCCCGACAAACTACTCCCTCCGTTTTATGACAAATATGAGTCAAATTTTATGATACAGATGGAGTAATTTCTTACCTTTCATCTCGGTGGTGGAGCGGCGAGGCCGGTGGCGCGCCTCCGGCTCGTACTACTGTTTGTAGTCTTCGCTACGTGTTTCCTAGATCTACTTGTAATGTTTATTATTATTTTTAGGATTTTTTATACTACTATTGATAATAATTAATAAATTGGTGGAATTTATAAAAAAATCTACCAATATCATTTGAGTTATGCTGCCTAACGAGGAATCCGATCCCCGCCATGAACCCCATGGGGAAGAGTAAAAAGTCTCTCCGGTTGTTAAGCGGGGATGAGGATGGAAATGCACTCCTCGGTGCAAACCAACCCGAGGTTGGGTGGCTAGGAGGGTGGTTGTACCCCCAGCCCACCAGAGTTCAAACCCCAGGTTTGACACTGGATGTTGCATTAATGGCGGAATATTCTTTCAGCAGGAGGCGACGTTCCCGTCGACAGCGAGGCGCCCGTGATGACTTCGTCAATCTCAAGACTCGATCTGCCGGCTCAGTTTCTCGGAGGTGCTTATAGAGGTAGGGTGTGCGTGTGTGCATTCATAGGAGGTGGGTGCATGTACGTGTTGTAAGTATCTACGATTGTACTGTGTTTTAAAAAAAAATGCACTCCTCGGTGGTGGCAGACCGGTTGCCATCCCTGTGTAGGGGTGCCAACAGATCAAGGGTATCTCTAATAAAAAAGCAGACCAAGGGTGGGAGGGAGGACAAGGGCGTGAGTTGGGGTAAGAGATTGGAGCTGTTTTTTGGGAGCAGGGGACTTTTCACCTAAAAATAACTCACTGATGAAGCACCACATGGCCTGACATACGGGGTCAACACCCTGCCACGGCATCATTCATGTACGACGCTCTACTATGAGGAGTGACTGTGGGCCACTGAACGTAAATCGCAATTTACAGGTAACCAAGGCAGGCCTGGACGACAACACGGATCTATCTTACTCAGGCTAAAACAGAACTGCTCACTAACGAAGAACAGCGCGCTACAATTGTTGTTGTACCCCCAGCATTGTTATGTTACACCGAGAACAAATGGGCATACCTGACACATAAGGCTTGATACAAAAGATGAAAGAAGCGGTAGAATTAAAAATGAATGCGTGTTGATGCGCTTGGAGCTCCTTCAGTTGGTTGACGTCCGCATCGAGGAGGTGTCTCATCCCCTTCGTGAGGAGGTGGCAATGCTCAAACGGTTGGCGCGTGATGGTGTTTCTTTGGAATGGGTGTGTACTTCATTTTGCGATTGTAGTAGGTTGTGGGTGCTAGTTGGTTACGGAGGTTGCGTTCCCTAGATGCCGCTCTCTTGTGGTATGGTGTTTGTTGTATCGTTTTTCGTCCGGTTTTCCGTTAATTAACCAGGCAATTCTCTTCTTAATTAATAGATTTAGGCAAATCTTTTGCTTCCGTTTAAAAAAAATTGAATGTGTCTTTGGAAGTATACATGAAAACAAGAATGCGACATTCCCATCTAGCACTAAGGCGGTATCTAGTGCAGCCTTATTTGTACCAGATGCCGATATGTACACCATATGATGTACCTCACCAAAAAAAACAAGGCTCCTCAAATGAACAGAAGATGGGCCTCAACATTTCCGGTCTCAGAATAACAGCGCCAGAAGGAAGGAAACCCCTCTTGGGCTCGAGTGCGCACTATACTATAGTGTCAAATCATTCCCTCTTTGCTGCTGGCTATAATTGGTCTCAGTAATGTGTTGCCAGTGATAACCTTCGTAGTTGCAACCAGGAAGTCATAACCCATTCCTTCCTGCAGTAGAAAAGAGATAGAATATGTTAAGTAAGAAGAAACACAGACATATTAGGGTAGGATTTTTGTGAACTATACTACAGTGTCAGGCTGCACAACCTGATCTACAGTCACTTAGAAATAAGCACGAGAGAGAACTGGCCACATAAAATATGAAACCAAACAATTACTCCCTCCGATCCAAATTAATGGACTCAGATTTGTCTAGATTCGGATGACTAGATACATCCGAATCTAGAAAAAACCAAGTCTATTAATTTCAATCGGAGGGAGTATTGTTTCTTTAAAGGGAGTGTCAAGTTATCAGGTAAGTTAACGGTGATCACCACTGTAAAGTGGAGAGGCCCTAATTTAAATTATAAAGCCCAGAGGACACAAAAGGAGCAGAAATCAGTCAACAGCAAAGTCTTCCCTTTTTATTTTGTATAAGAACTTCCATAGTCCAAAATATTCCAAATTTATAACACCTCGGGAGTCCACATTTTCTATCAACATCTGAAAGAAAATGGAAATGAGTTTGCCAATATGCACCTGTGAACTAAGGAACCGAAGTGCAGCAATCTCAGCAGATGTTACGCCGCCAATAAACACAACCAGAACAAGGGAGCGATGACCAACCCTGTAACAAACAGACATTTATAATAAACGTAGGTGAACAAAGATTTAGAAGTGTCACTGCTATGAGCAGATAAGGGGGAAAAACATCAGGATAAACCAGTCATATTGTTCTCGCAAAACCTGACTACATTAACAAAAAACCGTGATTCTTGGCTCCTACATGAGACACTAGTCCTAGGCAATGCAATCTCAAATGATAATAATACTACTACTAAGTACTAATCTTCTTTGCCTTATTCCCCTTCGTTTTATATCTCACAAGTTTTACACCTCACATTCTTCCCTGTACTCTACAAAAGTATCGCATTCTCCAAGATCTGCTACCTACTGTTTCCTTTCAATCCTCACAATCACAAGGTTTAATGGTCCAAAAAGTTGATCTAAGCTCATGCATTGCAGGCATATCATACAGTTTGGGGTTAAACCATGTAAAGAACACCACAATTTTGACAGTCAACCTTTCCACACACTAGAAATATTTGCTCGCTAGAAATAACATGGGAAATAGGATATCCAAATCAAAAAACAGCACCTCCACCTATTCTTCGAGCAAGTTCATGAAGCAAACATGATTGGCGTAACCGGATCCTTTTCCATTTCTAGCAGTCCTAAATTGTGGCAACAAGAGTTAATGGTCTAGGACATTTACCGGTCGGTACTCTGTTGTCCCACGGAACCTGGCAGTACTTCCGATGAACTAATGGTCGAAACGCCCTATATGAGTAGATTAGATCAATACCTTGAGAAAAAAACATCCTGCTTCCCTAAAAACTGAACTTCGACGTAAACAAAATCCACTCACTCTTTTCAAATCCAGATGAGGACCTGGCAATAGTTTTAACAGTTCTTCAATAGATCGCCTGCACAATGGTGCACAAGTTAATATCGGGAAGAAAATCTGAACATGTGACACCTTCTAACCCTTTAATTAAGGTCATTCAAGCAAACCATTTGCTCAACAAACTTGTTGTGAGGAGAAGTGATACACAGAAAACTAATTTACACAACAAACTTTTTTGGTCGAATATATTAGTAAACGAGTTCCCCAAAACTACAGTTCTGTGTTCAACTGTTATCTTAGTTCATAGAAAACAATTCCCTCCCTAGGAAATTAAACATATCTTTTCATGCAAACTACTTCCTCCGTTCACTAAAATAAGACGTTTTAGGAAACTAACTTAGTTTGCTAAAACATCTTATATTAGTGAACAGAGGGAGTACATTCTAATGAGCATGAGTAAAGCCTTGGAAATAAACTGATGGGACACACTTACCATCCAGACCTCACTGCATGCTGAACAAGGCGAATACTCAGAGGTGCATATCCAGAAAAGATGTATGATATATCATCAGGCCTGAGATTGAAAACAGGAACATGTAAGTCACAGTTGTTATCATGACCAAGACAACTCGGGCTCACAAGTAAGCATGGAAACTTGGTAACAAATGCACAACAATCAGAAGCATGAATGCTCACAATAGTGCTATTAAAATTATGCATAACATGATGAGGGGGAGAAAACAACGTTTTCAACATATCCAAGCACACAGAAAATATCAGCAAGTTTCAATGAATTTTCATTGGAATTATGAAAATTGGCAATTTTCTTCTGTTATAACAATTTATTTACTGAAGCGACTAAAAATGACAAATGCTTTTGCATCTCAAAGAAATTAAGACTCAAAGAAACAATTTGGGTATATATATCAAAGAATCAAAGTCACTTGCAGATCAATAAGAGTATTTTGTAAGAATAGAAATTAACTAGTATGAAAAATGAACAGAGATTAAACCATAATTACATCACTAAACTTGCACTCAAGAAAGATGACAAATTTGTGGAGATTAGTTCAGCATAATATTTTGTAAGTAAAACATGAAAATAAAATGAAATGAGGTATGAAGTTGTGGCAGTCAATAAATACTTTTCAGGATCCTTTATATCGACTATAAGCTGCAGAGCTCTGCTAATACCAACCCAATTACTCCTCGATTCCTGCACCAAATGATATAATATTATAGATAATTGATGCCAAAAGAACTGGAATAAATAACAAGATAAAACACCAGTGGGAAGCAGCTGAAGGCTCTGAAACAAAAAGAAAACCGAGTTCATTGGGAAGCTACTTTGACTAACCTGCCTCTTAACAAGGCCAGCTTTTTCCAGATTGTATAACAAGGACATATGCTCAAAGCCATAACTATGCAGTATTTCCCGCCTAGCAAATAGCAGAAAGAATGGAAAGAAGGTGAGGATAGAGGTTAGGTGAAAAATCGACAACATGCTGGAAGTGGCAAAAGGATATTTGACGACATGCACAACACAAACTCCTAAAACACATCCATTAAAATTACATCGATATGGTGCTGGGAATACCTTAGTGCAACAAGCATAAAATGCAGAAATGCATGTATCCCACCTGCCTAGTAGGTACTGTAAATGGCAGCTCTTCTTTTGCATTCATAAACTCAAATGTAACTAAAACAGGTTACGGTCAACACAAGAATATTAATCAGGAGAATATATCTATAAACGTTACTTATATAGCTATAAAGCATATCTTTTTTCGAGAAACAATAAAAAGCATATATTTGCCTGTTGCAAATCTCTAAACTGAAAATGAATACAGCGTTTAACACAAAAGCAGCAATGGAAAAAATAACAGAAATACAGTGGTTTATGATGAAATATAAGAATACCTTAAGTAGTCAAAATTCTTCTTTGGCAACCCAGCATTTGTAAGGGAAAATAACACTAGAAGGCGAAGAACAGTTTCAATAGGTTCTTGCTTCTGTATTATATCTTCAATGTACTCGAAACACCTGGGTATGTGGTTAGCTTAGTTAATACTTGACAGCCTGATTCATACTTGTGATATCGTAAAAGCTAAATACAACGACTTCAAATGAACTTCAGTGAATATTGTGAGGAACTTTGTTTATGTCACTATGGCATATATTAGATCTGCCATTGGAACCATAGTTTAAAATAGCCGGCTATTGCATTTAGCGGCAGCATTTTCAGCAGCTAAAAAAGGCTATAGCAGGCTAATCCATTTACCCTTTTTTCCAAAAAACAGAGGAAATTTCAGTCATATATTGCCAAAAAAAGGGGGGAAACTATAACTCAAACATGATTCGAGCTACAACTCATTCAACTATTCAACGTAAACAAGTATTCAACCATTCAACTCGCAAGTTTTATCGAATCAGATTGAACAGAAATTCAGATAGCTGGTGCTGCCTCCAATTCTCCTCTGTTTTAACAGCTAATAAGGGGCGATATTCCCATTTAGCCTATAAAGGGCATAGCTGTAGCGGGAGGTCTCCCAAAAGGTTATAACTGGGCTATAGCCGGCTATTTAATACTTTGATTGGAACATATCTTATTTTGTATTAGGCATGAAAAACTATACTGCATTGAACCCCCTAGCCTTGTGGCAATATATCAAAGTTTGCCATGCCATCCGTGGGGTGCAGCTCTCAGATTCGCTGGATGACCTCTAGTGGTGTTGGAAATCGACGGTTGGTACCCTTCCAAGTCTTGGTACGACACTGTCTTTTAGTGGCTGTCAGATCAGAGTTGTTGCCTCGTTGGAAGCTGAACTGGAAGTCCTGGCACACTCTAGGGTAAAGTTCTTCATCTGGCTTGCTTGTCAAGACCGATGCTGGACACTAGAGAGGCTTGGGGACATGGACTACAGCATGCACCTCAGCGCGTGCTTTGCGGAGGAGATATGGCACATCTTCTCACCTACTTCCCTTTCTCACGCACCTTATGGCACTAGGTGCTTTCCTGGATCCAATCTACTGATGCACCCCCAGGATAGCTTCATGGACTGGTGGCAGCAGACCTTCCACCACGTCTTCACCGCCATGAGGAAGGGCACATCATTGATGATCATTCTCATGGCTTGGTGGATTTTGAAGCAATGTAACATGGTCATCATAGATGGTACACAACCTAACGTCGCTTGCCTTCTTGACATGGTCAGTATGGAGGCCGGACAGTGGGTGATAGCCGGGACAACTAGCTCTTAGGGGTGTGGTCCTTCTTAGGACTTGTATTGTACATAACTCTCTTTTCTATCAATGCATCGAGATGCGAACTTTTTTGTTTTCCTGAGAAAATTTACTTGGGAGACATTGCTGGCACACATTGTTAATGATGTGAACCTTGGACCTTATAGCTAGTTGGAAGTGCCACCGGGGTAGTAGCAACTCTCAATTAACTATAGAAAACTATCAACCAGTTGTAGATAGGATAGATCGAAAGACTGCTATATCCAAGTCTTCTACTCATCCACAACCAGCAGAGTGGTCGCTACTCTGGGCAATTGATATCCAGTTATGATCTAACCATCATATCGCATATAGGGCACACAAAAGCTTACCAGATGGCAACAGAATCACCCTTTTTTAATCATGCAACTTGCTAACTTGCTGGAAATCCCTCGTGTTTAAGTAGCTAAGGGGGTTAAAGTGATTAAAGCACAAAAGTTCAGGGTGTAAAATGTACCATTTAGTAGAAGAAAGCATACAGAAAATATTGCTTTAAATAAATGAGACAACTTCAGGAACATTGAATTGAGAGTAAGAAACTATAATAAATGCATAGTAAAGTAACTAAAAGAATCTAAGAAGTTTCTACAACAAACTCACGTTTCATAGTTCTCCACCTCCAATATTACTTGTTCAATCTCCACTCGGGCATGAAATGAGGGTTTTGCCGCAAATGATTGCAAATGTTGTGCCAAATTAACATGCCTCTGAATCATTTAATGTATCATAGTTAGTGGAAGCGGAGGCAAACAAAAGAAGGTATTTAAATAACTCACAGCTATCTCCGGCAGAGAGTGTAACCTCTTCACAAAATCCTTCAGCTCAGAAACTGACTGTGTCTGTTTATGAAAAATATGTAAATAACTTCCATGCAATCAAAAAGGTAATTAACTTTGGCTAAGATGAACATGACATAATTATGCAAAACTGGGATACAGATGCAGATACTTTAAAAGCAAAACATCAAATTCCCTAGTGAGTGATCCAAAGTATGTAGTTCTGAGGAAGGAAATAATTTTATCCTAACAGTTCTGTTCATCACTCCTTACCCAAAAATGTCAGATCAAACACCACCAGCATCTCTATAACCCACAATTCAATTTTGAGACCCAAACATTACATCAAGTATACGTCAGACATGTCCTCTGAGTTTATACCATGCTAGCTTTTGGGAAAGAGAAGTTATCACAGCTATATGCATTGTTTGTGTTCTACTACCATAGTTATATTTATACAAGATTCATGGATAACATGGGCATAACCTACTACTCGATGGGCCTAGTTGACATATGTACATCATTACATGTATTAAAGGACAATATACACTAAGGGATACATAACATGCTACAAAACTTAATTGATACACTTACGTTGGTGGATTTTACTTCTGCATAATCTTGCTGAATAGACGTTGCCTTCTGGCGCACAACCTGCAGCCAAAACAGTTTGTGATGACCAAAACAAGATATAAATAATGGCAGCTTGTAGATAACAAGCAAAACAACCAAAACTTTAGTGCAAAGTTCATTCACATAAAAGAGCAAGACGCAAGGCCAGTGGAGTAAACCTGAACTACAACATGCAAGTTGAGGTCTCGAATCTCTTTGTACAACTTATCACTGAAAAGAGAAGAACAGCGACATAAATCTGTAGCTCTATATCCAGAACATATTTCACAGAAAATGTATGCTTATGTACAGAGGAACATTGCACACACAAAACTTGCAATCTAAAGAGGTTCAATACAGATTAGGAAAGCTTCAGTCTTGAGGGTAAAAAAATGTATTAGCAGATATGGAAAATCTGGGTCATCAGAGATGCACTAAAAATGGAACACAATACTTGTGGGAATGACAATACCAATATACAAATGTATATCAGGAAGTTCCCAAATAGCAAAGCAATATTTCTTGTAGAGACACAAATTTATTCTACACACCACATCGATATAACACTTTTTTCACAGGAACAGAACATATTAATGGAAATGTACTTTCAAATATGAATGGGATTTATTTTCCCTTTCCCAGATAGCACATAATAGAGATAGTTACCTTGAATTGAGTGGAACCTTGACCTTTTTTCCATCTTGTTGGGCCCCCATAATGCTGGCATCAACTTCCACACATCCGTTATGAATTTCCAACATCTGTCCAATGAAATATAACCACATTATTCAATTGAAGTTACTACTTACACACTGGATACAGTGTTAGAATGGTAGAAATTATGTTCATCTTCATTGCGTTGATTTAGGAAATGACCAGCGCAACACTGTCATCCCATGCATTGAGGATACAGCTGTTTTAGTGCATGATGCTCCAGAATTAAATGAATAAAACAGAAAAAAAAGGAACACTCTGCTGCAAAGAACATGTGTAAGTATGCAGTTACATATGCATTTCCAGTTGTCCTTAGAATAGCAAGTTCACCACCAAAAAATTATTGCACCCTGCTCTCCAGTAATACAATTAAATCTAACAAGATCGTTGCTATCCTTGCAACACATATAACCTAGCAAAGGAGGATAAGATTATAAATAGGAGAA
This sequence comes from Avena eriantha, assembly GCA_910589775.1. Classification (NCBI taxonomy): domain Eukaryota; kingdom Viridiplantae; phylum Streptophyta; class Magnoliopsida; order Poales; family Poaceae; genus Avena; species Avena eriantha. The sequence continues at coordinate 505,214,268 of OU342740.1, read as the reverse complement.
GTATCTACACGCATTTCACATCTCCTACTCAAGACAACTGAAAGCAAGTTGGACACTACTTAACAGCTAAATACTATCACAGTTAGTTCAGGAAGCATGTAGCATTCTGCACACAGCTCAGCTCCTGTATGCATCTTGCAGACCTTTGAAAGATAAAAGGCACTAATTTTATTAGAACGATAATAATGTGTTGCACCACCTCCATTTCAGGGTAGATGTTTCTGGCATAGACAGTACAATATACAACTTTGACCATGACACTCCAAAAAAAACTTTGATATAGAAATCTACACTATTATATTCGTAAGGCTGATGGGTATATTAGTGGTCAAATTCACAGCAGTTCGAGTGCACGTATTCTAAATGGAGAGAATTCCTTATTTGACACTAATTAAAAGTTTGATTCCATGTTTACCCCTGGAAAAAAATTATTCCCTATTTAACACTAGGGGTAAATTTCTTTCCTTATATGACACTCTAGTACACTTTGAGCACTAACGGTGTTAACTGGGAACCTAAAAAGACGCTTTTGCCCCTAGTGCATTATGTGACCAAAACAATTCACTAGAGTAAAGCAGTGGTGCTGTGATACATTTGGACATGGTTAAATGACTAAATGAGATCCCTGGATCATGGAACCACATTTGGTCACGGAACCGATTTTTAATTTAAAAACTTTGTCCCTGGATTTTAATTCAACAATTCAAAATTTGGGCAAAACCTCCCCTGTAATTTGATGCCATATCCTGATCACACAAAAAAAAAACAGTCAACATCCCCAACCAACCACGGTCCACCCCCAACCAGCCCTGCTCGTCTTCCTCCACCCCGAACCCACCTCGCGCCGTGCGCCGCCTCGGACCCCTGCGCCGACAGGCCATCCTAGCACGCTGCCCGGGCTCCCCATGCTGGCGGACCAACCCAGCTTCACCTCCCCGGATCCCTGCTCCGGTCGACCACCACCCATTCCTCCTGCATCACCAAATCCTCTGCCCGCACCTCCTCTGGATACCCGCCACGATGACGGATTGGAGCTCCCCAGCTGCCCCACCGCCAGCTTCCCCACACTCCAACACCATCGCGGCTCATAGCGCTGCTCTGAACCACCGACAGGACCTGCTCTGAGTTGGCTCCCCAACATGCCCAGCCCCGGCCTCCCCTTCACCACCAGGTTTGGCACGGGAGTCCACGGCGAGGCACCCTGGAAGTCCACTCGTCACAGCAGGAGTCCAACGGCGTGTCCAGCCTAGTGCTCCTGTGCCTCCGCCGACATGGGGAAGAGGGTCAGACGCCACCGTTGCACCTGCGCCTACCCTCGAGCTTGGGGTCGCCGCCGTGACTGGGACCTCTGTTATTTTTCCAGTCTTACATATCGATTGAGGAAAGGGGTAAATTGGTCCAAGAACAAGAAAAGTGACGGCAGAGACTAACAGAATGGACAGTGGTGGCATATAAGGAAAGAGATCAAGATACAATGTCAAATAGGGAAGATAAAATTTAGCACCAAATAGGGAATCGAACTTTTAGGTAGTGTCAATAAGGAGCAAACACCATTGAGGTCACAATCAAAGTTTTAGGAGCTGTTTGGTGGCACCCTGAATTCCTGCATGTGTCCAGCCGCGGCTCTATGGTTGCTAAAAGTTACTACATACTGCTGAATTCATTACAAGCCTACACTGCTGCACGTATAATCTGGTGGAGTAGTCACACCAAAGATGGACACATCATTGAAGAATTTCTTGTTTCGACCGGTAACTGATAAGAGAATTATGTGGTGTTCCATGTCAGCCCCAGCTTTACAGAAGAAAATACTAGAATGCCATGAACATGCTAGCTTGTAGAATTGTACGACCACACGTTGTCCATCAAGGTTCAACAGATAAAGGTACAGACCATACACTTATGACTTCAGAGTAATGCCATTATTCAGAACTTCATGGCCTACCTCATCTAATAGACCTTCATACGTCAACTGCGAACACATTGGTGTCACCATATCCACCTGAATGAGTAAAAGAAGATATATTAGCAAGACACACCAAAAGAAAAGTATCACACATTAAGACCTAAGACCACTAAAATATTATTAACTTTTTATCACTTAGAAGAAACATAAGTGGACATGTTCATACATAACGAGAAAAGGAGAAATGATGACAGAGTGTACAATAGTTAAACCACCTCTCTGTCTAGCAAAATGAGGGTGTCTATCTCTGGCATCCCCATCTAAAAGCACCACAAAGAAAAATGTAAGCGATCAGCTGAATTTAGAGATCTGAGTAACAAAATCTTGAAATCAGTTAGCATATTACATTATCCATGTTGACAGGATCTTCTAGTTGCATATTATTCAGCAACTCTGCAGCTTTGGTTGATGCTAGACCCTTGGCCCTAATATTGGGGATAACTCCAAAGGCAAACTGGAAAAGAAAGAGTACTACGTGTAAGTGCATCACTTTAAGAATTTTATGTAAGTCAATATCCCACATTAAAATAGGGTGTTGGCCCTTCTAGTTAATGAAAGATTGTGTAAGGAAACTTGTGAGATTTCAGATGGAAAGTTGATAAATAACAATGTTCTAAAAATCGGCCGATTAGACGATTAATCGTCCGATTAATCGGTAATCGGCAGGTCACTGTGTAGAATACATCAAATCGGAAGGGTTACTCGTTAGGTCCATTTAATCGGTCTGACAACGGATTAATCGGGATCAACCGATTAACTGGTCCATCTGAAACGTCAAAATTTGGCCCATCCGCCCGACCCACCGCCTCCCAGCACGATTCCCGTGCCCCTCTATTAATGATTTGTGCTACCCATTACTCCGCCTCCAAGCTGCGATTCAATCGGCGTCCTTTACTCCGCCGCCAGCTGCGATTCAATCGGCGGCTTGTTTCTCCGCCGGCACTGCTGGGTTCAATCAAGCTCGCCCTCGCGTCTCCCAGGATCGAGCGCGTGGCCTGGCGCACCCAGCTGCTCCCCATCGACCGTCGGCGATCAAGCTGCTCCAAGAACTCCTCTTCAGTCCAATCTACGGTATGATGTCCATCGAATTCCTCTTCTTCTCTGGACTCCATCGAATTGCTACAGAGTACAGACTTACGGAGTATAGTATATGTACGTATATGTGTACTCCAATGATCCAATCCACGGCATGGAGTAGAGATTATGCAAGAACGTAAATCTTATGCACTAATCTAGTCTAGGGATGAGATGCAAGGACGTAAATCTTATGCACTAGTCTACTCCAACGATCAAATTTTCTACATGCAGATGCAGTACTAGTAGTAGTCTATGTGAAATTATGCAAGTACTCCCTCCGACCCATATTAGTTGACTTAGTTTTGTCCAGATTCGGATGTATCTAGTACTAAAGTAAGTCTAGATGCATTCGAATCTAGACAAATCTGAGTCAACTAATTTGGGTCGGAGGGAGTATGTAAATTCATATGTAGTGGTTCGTACAGAGCATGGTGTCTATGTTTAAATGTTATGTGTGTAGATTACTGGTGCCAGTTTTATTTTGCGTGATGTCCTATATTTAAGTGTTGAACAGAGCATGGTGTTTTATAATTTTATCTTGACTTGCTGCCAGTTTTTGCAATACATGATGAGCTGCCGCCAATTTTATTTTTGTAGATGGCTGGTGGTGCTTCTAAGGATGCAGGTTCGCAAACTCTTAAGAGGAATTCAGATGATATGGGATGGGAGTTTGCAATGTTAATTGATCCAGATGACTTGCAAAGAGTTAAGTGCAAGTTGTGTGGAAAAGAGATGTCAGGAGGTGTCAATAGGATGAAGCAGCATATAGGTCAGATCAGAGGCCAAGTTTCACCTTGTTTGGTGGCCAATGCTGAACAACAGGCTCGATGTAAGGTGGCTTTTGAGGCTCCACAAATTAGAAAGAAGCTAAAAGAGAAGCAAGCACAAGAAGTACGAGATGAGGTGACCATAGACATTGAGGATGATGCAGAGCTTAGTGCAGTTGGTAAAGCTGATCGGAAGAATGCAGGGCCTATGGATCAATATGTGGTTCCAATTGACCCTAATGTGCTGCTGAAAAAATTCCAACGGAATATAAATGATATTATTGACAAGGAGAGAAGCTACCGAGTAGGGCAATATTTGACCAGATGGATGTACAAGAAAAATGTACCCTTCAATGCTATCAATGATGACGACTTCAAACAGTTTTGTGAGGCCCTTGGTCGCTATGGTCCTGATTGGAGGCAGCCCTCACAATATTTGATCCGTGAGAAGATGTTGCTGCAGGAGGTGGAAAAGACTAGGGAATTGTTGAAGCCACATGATGTTGAGAGGGCGAATACCGGGTGCTCCATCATGACCGATGCTTGGACGGACAAGAAAAGGAGGAGCATCATGAATTTGTGTGTGCATTGCAAGTTGGGGACAGTCTTTCTTGAATCAAAGGAGGCCTCGGCGGATGCACACACAAGTCTCTACATCTTTAATTATGTGGATGAGTGCATTGAGAAAATTGGTAATAATCTTCAGCTTTCAATTTTCTCTTATTCATTGTTTTTCAAGCTTTCATTATGTGTATGTGTGCAGATTTGTATGTCTTTATTATTGTGTATTGCATTTTTTTTGTAGGTGCTGATAATGTTGTGCAAGTAGTCACGGATAATGCTTCAAACAACATGGGAGCAAAGGCGTTGTTGAAAAATAAAAGGCCCAGGATATTTTGGAGCTCATGTGCGACACACACCATCAACTTGATGGTAGAAGCAATTGGGAAGTTGAAGCAATTTGCTCCTGTAATAGCCAAAGCCAAGGAGCTCACTATTTTCCTCTATGCACATCATGCGACATTGTCATTGATGAGGTCTTATACAAAAAAAAAAGAGACATTGTTAGGCCGGGAGTGACAAGATTTGCTTCGGCATTTCTTACTTTGCAAAGTCTCGCTGCCAAGAAGAAGCAACTTAAGGAGATGTGTTGTAGTGATGCTTGGGAAGAATGCAAGCACACTCGAACAAAGAAAGGGAAGTCCGCTCATGCCACAATAATAAGTAGGGCATTTTGGAAAAATGTATCTCTTTGCATCAAGGTATTCTTGGCTGAATACTAGTGTCTTGTTTAATTGTGTTGTATATAAATAGTAAAATAATAAATACTAATGTTGTTCTTGTGTATGTTGCAATGCAAGGTTTTCGAGCCATTGGTGAAGGTGCTTCGGTTGGCTGATAGTGATGGGCAGTCCATGGCCTCTATGTATGGAGAAATAATAGAGGCAAAGAAAGCAATCATGCTTGCGGTTGAAAATTCCGAGAAGGACTATAAGGTGATCACAACAGCCATGGAGAGCAAGATGAATGGGAGGTTAGATACCCCGTTGCACATGGCTGCATATGCCTTGAATCCCTATTACAGTTATGCTACCACAAGCATATTTACCGATGTAGAGATCATGTCTGCGTTGATGGAAGTTGTTGAGATCTTTTATCACGATGATGATGAGAAGCAAAATAAAGTGCTTAACATAGAGTTGCCCAAGTTTAAAAAGAAGGAAGGTATGTTTGGGAAGGTGGCTGCCACAAAAGCAATTGGAAATGAAAATTTCAATGCCGGTAAGCTTGTTGTCAAAGATAAGTTTTGCATATTGCATTTCTAAAATTATGGGCTGATACATAATACTTGTATTTTACTATTTTCTATAAATGTAGGGGAGTGGTGGGCAACTTATGGACTACAAACTCCTACGTTGATGGACATGGCTTTGAGGATACTCAACTTGACCACAAGTTCATCCGGATGTGAAAGAAATTGGAGTGTTTTTGAACAAGTCTCAACATTCAATTACTTAAATCGGATCCTTATTTTATTTATGATAAAATGTGATTGATTAGGAATCACTTCATAATCTCCAGGTTGATGCAAAGAGGAGAAATAAACTAGATGTGCGCCGTAGGGACAATGTAGTTTATATTCAGTTCAATGGAAGAATGATGGACAAGAGAAAGAAGTACTCCTCCTCTTGTGATGTTCTCCTTGGTGACGATGCTTCCACAGCACAAGATTGGATAGTTGAAGGTGCATATGTTGATGATGACGTTGATCCCTCCACGGAGCAGAATGACACCATCATTGATGAAGCAATGGGATTGGAGCCTCGTAGGAGTAAAAGGGTGAGAGAACTACATGAAGTAGAAGAATTTGTTTCTGATAATGAATCTGAGCATGATGTTGTCATGGAGGAGAACATAGAGTTTGAATCTGATGATGATGGGGTTATGGAAACCAATGACAATGAAGATGAGGAGGACGTGATGCAGCCTTGAATTTTTGGGATATAAGAATCCCATTCCTATCTATCTTATTTTTGCTGTGACCGTGTGAGAGAAGTGAGAACTAAGATTTATTGTTGCGCCTAGTACCGCACAGTGATGCTGCTTCTATATTTCTTATTTTCTATGTGGACCTGATTATGTAATATCTATTATGGATTACCGTGATGCTGCTAGTCTGCTACTATAATTTGTCGGGCAATTTATTAATTTATAATTTGTCGTATGCTGCCACATGCAATTTGATGTTGTTTACTTGTTTATATTGTTCTATTCCGATCTGAGCATTTGTAATACATATACTGTCTAGACGTTTTATATTGGTTCTAATATGTTCAAAAGTTTTACTTTGTCGATACAAAATATTTTCATTTTTTAGTGCTTGAAACCTATAATTTTGAATAAACCTCGCCGATTAATAGTCGACCGATTAAACCAGTTAATAGGCCGATTTCCGATTAATCCCTAAACTCAAGCCAACCGAGCAGCTAACGATTACCAATTTCTTGAACATTGATAAATAATACAAGCAAACATAAAGCATACTTGTAGAGAACAGCTTATTCTGTCCATAAAATATTTCAGCCTTACACAAATGCATCCTGAATGTATCAACCTTCATTTCGAGTACAAAACTTTACAAATACGGGACAGGAAGGCATGCATACCTCTAACTTATGAATGGCTTTTGCAACGTGCCAGACAGAACTAGTATCTCCTTCAATAAGGCATTCCTGCAAATAATAAATGCTCCAATGAGATCCAATACAAAACCAAAAAAAAAATATGCTACACCAATTATATAGAAGTACCTGCAAGGAATAGTCCAGCTCAAAAGAAAGGACATCCTCATCCAACGGAACTACATACAAGGGATATTCTCCAATTGTCAACTTTTGATGAACTTTCTCTTCCTCTAGAATCTGCGAGAGCAAATGAATATTTTTTGAAGATGCCTTATTGAGGGATTTCGTTGATTCATCTGTCCTAGCTCACAAAATTCTGAGTGCAATAGCTAAGCATGTGTTTGAACATTCACGAGGGAAGGGGAAGCAAAACTCTCCAGAATAAGATTACTAATACAACAAAAGATATCTAACTTATCCAAAACATTACTAATACAACAAAAGATTACTAATAGTACTCCCTCCGTCCTAAAATAAGTGACTTGGGTTTGTCTAGATTAGGATGTATCTATATACTAAAATGCGTCTAGATACATGCGAATCTAGACAAATCCACGTCACTTATTTTGGGACGGAGGGAGTACAATAATTGTATATGGGCTATGAATGACATACTAATTTCTCAACATTTATTCCTCAATGAATGTTACAACTATAGAAAATTCTACATGGAGTTATAACTTATGATTGTCCTTGCCGAAAGTCAAATACTACCTCCATTCCAAATTATAAGACGTTTTGGTAGGCTAGCCTACCGAGACGTCTTATAATTTGAAACTGGGGAAGTATTTGGTAAGTAGCATTGCTATATATGACCTTCTTTTGGCTTGTCAAAACAAAATATAAGTTTAACTGTATCTATTTATATAAGTAGCAATAGTTAGCAACTTAGCATCCCTGGACCTTCTTTTGGATTGTCAAAAAATGTTATTCTCCTTTATCCATACGAAATAACGATGATGACATTCAGGGGAAACTGATAGAAATAGTAGGATCATAACCAGCATTACAAGTCACTGTAAATGCATAGCCCAAGCTTCTTGATTCTAATTGTCAAAACAGCACACAGACGATGGGCCATGAATTAGCGTAAAGGGCCCCATCTTTAAATAACAGTGAAGTGGCAGGCAAGCTGAAATCCAGAGAAGCTCATTCGAACTGTGGTATGAAAATATTCATATGAATAATCACTAAAAAAATGTTCCAATCTACAGCAACTACTGTATATATCATCGGTATGGATAAAAATGCATGTATGCATTAATTACATGCAGCAGCCTAGCAGAATGAAAGACACATTGCAGTTGAAGAAGGTGCATTAGTTCTTAAACCTACCATAGATATTTGGGAAGCAAAACGAGCAATTATACAATGATTTATGGTGTTCAGATTGGAAAAAAACATTTCAGGCCTAACAAGCATCATCTGCAATGAAAGGAACACGTGCCTTGTATATTTTTGAAACAAGGCACGATGCCTGACATGTCAACATTTCAATACACAACATATGTATACTTTGTTGTTTACAGTAACCTAATGGGCTAAGAAATAGGGTAATAAACTGAAGGACTGATTCCAGGTTGTCAAACTTTTAGGACCTAGTAAGACAAAACTTAATTATACTTATGATATTTATTCTCATGCAGATTTCATCCATACAAGATGAATGTTCACCCTTCTTTTAAAATAAAATGAGGATCAACGGATTTCTAGTACACATCCACACAGAGCTTAGGTGATTGTCTGAGTCATCGTTCTAATTACACTAGGATCTAGAACAAGCAAATTGCCGTGAGTCTCACAAACTATTTTAGCATGCTGGAATTTCACGTCCAAATAAAACAATAGAAGTATAGAAGTATAGAACACAGAGATACATTGGTAAAACTTAAATGTGAAAAAACTAAGATGTACCTTCTCACAGGCAACTGTACGGCGTGGTACAAAATATAGAAAATATTCTCTCTGTAGCCCTTTGGGTTCATCATTCTTAATCTGATTTGCAACAAATTTCATGTAGTTCGGTTGCGCGCGAACAAGATACACCACTTTAGGGCACTCCGTTTGCAGAGGGTCAGCAGACAGGATCCGCAGCTCCGCGCCATATTCCTGATCAATGGAAAAAACATGTCTGAGCTAATAAAAGTTGAATCAAGGAAAGTAACTACACTATGTCTTCATCATGGTGCATTACCAATGTTCACAATCATCTATTAACATACTAGACAGAGACAAGAAAGACATCAACTATTGACAGCAGATCCACGGTCGAACCTTGAGCACTGAGGTCTGCAGGATCAGTGAGAGGGTACCCGCAAGCTTGGGGTCAATGACCAGACACTTCTTCCCCCTAATCTGATAACAAGAAAGAATTCAAACTCTTGAATGTTAAAAGGAGTACAGAAACTGCTACAGGGAATGCAGGAGGAGAAACGTACACTCTTCACTATGTTGAGAAGGTCCTTCTGTGACTGCTCCCTGCAAGCCCAGGGTTAAAGCAGATTAAGAACACTGAGTCAAAATTTGGAGGGACAGACAGGGAGGTGAGTGGAATCTGGATGAGAGACCTGATGGCATTGAGATTGAGCGGGGAGTTATCGAGGTTTGGGATCTGTGCCATTTGCCGCACTCGGCACCTTCATGTTTAACACAAAATTTTAGTCCTCTTAACACAAACATGTCAGTATACAATTACTAATTAGATAGCATATTAAAAGACAGCAACAGTAGCAAAATATAGTTATATAGCTAATAAGAAGGAACTGAACTTCAATACATGTGGTCTTCACAGCTTATACACGCCCTACATTCTGCTCAGCGAAGCAATTAACATAAGAAACGTCCTCAAAGACACTAGTACTAGCTGCCACTAAATTAATTGTCATCAGAGTCCAGAGTCCACCAAGCAGCGCGATCTAGTGTAGCCCAACAAGAAACTCGAGATGCATTACCGTTTCGGTTTTCTGACGCCCTCGTGATACTGATAATAGAGCTGAATTAAAAAAAGCAGACCCCAATTCCACGGGATCTTGACTGCATCGCACACACAAACACCCTTCCCGTCGCCAGTACCTCGCCAGGGCTCTTGCGGAACCGAATCCTTGCTGCCGCCGGCCGTCCACTCCACCCTAACCGCAGACGCTGAACCCTCTCTACCTTCCTCTCCACAGAGGCAGTTACACCTTGCAACATTGTAATACTTCCCAGGGTTTTTTTAGCTTTCCCCCCGCAGTACGCTGGCGACCCTCCGCCCCAGCCGTCCGACCGCGCCTCCCACCTCCGTGCCGGCCCTGCACACGCAGGCAGACGACCTTGTCCCCTTCCGACCTCCTACCCAGCCGAACTCGTCCCCAGGCAGGGGTGAGCCTCCCGTCCCTCTCTCCTTCAGTTCCTGTTTGTTGCTTGCTGCTATGCATGTTGTGATGTTGATTGATGGTACATTCGGTGATTATTCTTGCTGCTGGTACTGATGTGGTGATGCTTGTATCTTGAAAAAATTGATTTTACATACTTGTGCAGATTTTAGATACTTGTATGGAAAAAGATTGATGCTACATTGCTATGCTCTATTGTCGTGTGCATTTTTTGTAGATACATGTGCATCTGTTCTGCTATGGAAATAAAATGCTCCCTTTAGTAATTGTGTTCTGCTATGGCTCTACATGACAAACAGTTTGATCGATGTGATTCAGATGAGAATTACGTCCCTAAGGTCCAACGGCAGCCAATAACATTAGCCGGTGATACTGCGTCGAGTGGACTACACACGGTTGACACGAAAGAAACACGTGAACGCATTGCTACCGCATTGTTCAGTGCGTTCAATGCTAGAAGATGATTGATTCGTGCTAGCTAAGTTATTGAGTGTAACGACATTGAATGAGAGATTTTATTGCTTCTAGGGAATGTTCTGCTATGGATGGAGCTTTTATTCGTGCTATGGATGCTCCATAGCAGAACATTCCCTAGAAGCAAAGATCCGATACTTTCCCCTGGATCTCCCCCTCCGGTCCATCCGCAAACCAATCGAACCCGTATCGAACAGTAACACCTCCCCCACAGATCGGGTGCCGAGAGCTCTCACCCTAGAGATGCCGGAGGCGGCATCGCCGTGCGGCCGGAGGAAGTCGCCGCAGCTGGAGGCGGGGGATAAAAAGGCGGCCGTCGCGCGCTCCGCCGCCGCAGGGGCGCAGGCCGATCACAAGCTGGTCTTCCAAATCCGGTAAGCGAACCGCGGCAGCTCGATCGACAGGGCAATCGGCGAGCGCCGGAGGAAAATCGCAGAGGAATCCGAACTTTTTTCTTCCTCTTTGGCGTGGGTTCCGCGGAGACGGTAACGGGAGGCTGAGAAAGTATCCCATGGAAACTGAGTTCCAGTGAAAACGTGGAAACTGACGTTCGATCAGAATTTTGCGGCCCAGATCCGTCTCAGCACGCGTCCCACCAGATTGCTCTGCACATTTTGCATAAAGCACCCTCACATTGCTTCTCCTCGTGTCTGGACCAGTCCCCAAATCTCACCCAATTGACGGCTGCTCGAACTACACGAGATAGGGCGGTGGCGGTGATAGTCCTCCACCCTAAGGGCTCGTTTGGTTCCAGGGTATCCGGAGGGGATCCCCGCGTTTTCCCCGGCCGAAGGAACCGCGGGCCGAGTTGCCCCTAGGCGAGCCCATTTGGCCATTTGGTTTTCAACGAGGGAGAGAGCCCCGGCCTTTCCACGGCTCTTCCCCGGGCGTAGCTTCCACGTATCGATAGGTCGGGGAGGGTTTCCTCGGATTGCTATCTCTTGCGCGATAGAGAGGCGGCGGCGCTGGGAGCTTCTTCCTCCGGCCTCGCGAGTTTCTTCCTCCGGCGAACGGAGTGAGGCACCTCCCGAGCTACTCGAGATTCCTCCCCTCTCCGCCTCCGTAACCTTCCTTCGAGCGGACGGTGGTCTTCCTCCCGCGGCGGTAGTCTCCTCCAGCGACGGTGGTCTTCCTCCTCATCTCCTCCGGCGACGGCCCGACAGTCCCCAAATCAAGGGTGAGCGCAAAACTTATCCTCCCCGTTCTCTCCCCGCCACATCCATCCTATATGCCAGATCTTGCAAGAAAATTTCAGTTTACTTTGGACCTTTCTTGCTGTCTGTAGATGTAATATAGTCACTATGTGGATTAATATTTTTTTGCTTAATGATGAAGATGATGATGCCCAGCATCAGGTTTTAATTTTTTGAAGTGCAGCAATCACCCTGTCTAAATTTCCATGGCTTGGCCTTCTAGGACAATATAGAGGTCCATGCCCGAACAGTACTCATATGTGTATCTATCGGATATAAAAATGGTTTTGTTTCTACTTTGTCCTCCCCAAGGGAACACCTGACAACGATGGCATCAAAACATCCACTATACATGTATGCATATATAGGTAATCCCAAGTTTATGTTCTTTAATAGTACGAGTATAAACCGGCCTGCAGCTCGCTCATGTGCAATGTACTGTACTCAAAATATATTGAGGATAAAAACATCAAATGCTTTCATAGATGCCATGATCTGCTGCAGATCTTTGGCACTGATTCTCAACTTGCTAAGATGAGTTAGTTTACTCATTGTGGTGTCATTTTGTTGCAGGGGATACCATAACCTCGTGTGAGCAGGATTAATTGTTTCTGGAGTCAGCTTAACAATCTTCGAGGCAGAATAGTTAACTGATCTGAAGTGGCAGGTATGATCCAGACAGCCAGGAATTACTCATGTGTTGGTTGATGGAGTGGCAGGTACGATATGGAGTGGAAAGAATAGTCATATAACTACATGTTAGATCTTTGAAAAATATACAGTGGCTTGTTCTGAACAGAAAAGACCCAATTATTTGAATCTTTTGTTGCAGTTCTTCATTTGCTTGTTCTGTACTTTACAAACATGCAGTACTGTCAAAATAACTCATCATTACTAGTAAGACGAGCATGTTTTGGGTAGATCATACTTTACAAATTTTTGCATTATAAATGTGTTTTTGGTCTTATTTTAGTAGTTGTGTATATGCAACCTTCTGATGTTAATGCTGAAAGTGTCGGCTCATGTACTAGTCGGTTGGCATGAGTAATTCTTATAAAGATAGCTTGATACTGCTGTACAAAATGAAGTAGCAATCAGGTTAAAGCTTGGTCTGATGTTGTCTTGAAACAATAAATACATTCTCTTCTTTATTGACGACCCCCATGGATCCCTAAAGTTCGCTCAATCTGACGCTACCTGAGTTTTTGTTCCGAGGAAGGAGTAAAGGTTCCGGTCAATGCCGGTGAGGTAGGTTTGCTCAGATGTGCGCTATTCTTGTTCTGGTTACACGCAAGGTGATCTTCTATAGTTATACTCCTTGCAACCAAACTGAATTTCTTGTGTATACATTGTAGCTGATGTACTGGGTATTAGCACTGAGAACCATTGGTAATTGTTTGAAGAATCAAACGTACAAGTTTTCCACAAGATTGCATGAATTGTCATAGAGTATGAATTTCTGACTGATGCCAAAACAAACTAATGTGCAGCATCTCCCATCTCTTTTTTTGGAAATAATGTGCAGTATCTCCTTTGTCTTTTCTTGAAAAAATGTGCATTATCTCCTTTATTTTCGTGTGCAAATAATGTATTCCCTCCGATCCATAATAAGCGTCGTTCATTTTGTATTAAGCTAGTACAAACTTTGTACTAAATGAGCGACACTTATTTTGGATCGGAGAGAGTACATCATTTGTAATTAAGTAGGTAGCAGCCGATTTCATTCAATAAAAGAGGCATGCACTATTTGCTCGATCGATATATGGAAATTACTTCTATGATGATGGGGAGCATAGAGTGGCAGATCACCAGGAAATTCTGATGTGTCGATTGAATATAGTAGTCCTCTATGTAATGGAATTATTATTTTTGAACAGAGCAATGTACGTCAGTTTGGAACAGTTACTATTTTTGAACAGTCAATGCCTAGCTGCTGTTTAGTAATTTTCCATGTCAAGCATTGTTTAACTCCACTGTGTTACATTAGGACAGACTTTCACCAATCCATTTGATGTTCCCAAACCGCATCGCCTTTCTGCTTTTATGTCATGATATTGAACCAATAAGCACACAAGTAACCCTTGATACATTTCTTTGTCTTGTTATATTGTTAATCTCCATGTTTTGTTCATCTGTACTCAAACACTATTGTCTCATGTTTTGTTTTGCTATCTTCTTTCTGCGGAGCTTGATATGAGCATTTCTCTTCTGATTTTGTCCTATGCAGGTTTTCATAAGCTAACTAATGAAAATGCTCGAAGAACTTGATGGTGGAAGTTCAGTGACTAGTTCACCGTTGTCACAGTACCAACAATTCGGAATGGATCAGTCACACAAGTGTGACATTTTTTAGAACAATAGAATATTTGTTCTTGTTGGACTTGTAATTATAATTAGTATTTCTCAGGTTAAAACATAATTAGCACACTAAATTTATCGTCGCTGTTGTGTTCTTGTGTCACAATCTGGGTTGAATTTCGTGGTTTTTTTGACTATGTGTATATCATGTTTCCTATATTTTCCTGTAAATTTCTGAATCATTATTTTATTCCTAGAGGAAATTATGAGATTATTATTTTCTTTCGATTTGATATGACTTTCTTATTAAAAAGTATAGTCGGCTTCCATAGTTTCCAAATAGTGAATTCCTCATAAAAAATGCTGGCATTTCCCCGATAGTGAATTCCTCCAAAAAATATTGCCGACATTTTCTAGATAGTGAATTCCTCTAGCATATACTGATCGTTTGTTTTCTCCTACCCCTTGTCCAAACAGAGGTGGGGAACTGGGGATATCTCCCCATGGTGGCAGGGGATCCCCTATGCAGAGGGGAATCCTCGCTCGTGGGTTCAGAACCCTGGGATATCACGCCCCTGCAACCAAATTAGGCCTAAGGGTGGAGGACTATCACCGCCACCGCCCTATCTCGTGTAGTTCGAGCAGCCGTCAATTGGGTGAGATTTGGGGACTGGTCCAGACACGAGGAGAAGCAATGTGAGGGTGCTTTATGCAAAAATTCTGATCGAACGTCAGTTTCCACGTTTTCACTGGAACTCAGTTTCCATGGGATACTTTCTCAGCCTCCCGTTACCGTCTCCGCGGAACCCACGCCAAAGAGGAAGAAAAAAGTTCGGATTCCTCTGCGATTTTCCTCCGGCGCTCGCCGATTGCCCTGTCGATCGAGCTGCCGCGGTTCGCTTACCGGATTTGACAGGCCGATCACAAGCTGGTCTTCCAAATCCGGTAAGCGAACCGCGGCAGCTCGATCGACAGGGCAATCGGCGAGCGCCGGAGGAAAATCGCAGAGGAATCCGAACTTTTTTCTTCCTCTTTGGCGTGGGTTCCGCGGAGACGGTAACGGGAGGCTGAGAAAGTATCCCATGGAAACTGAGTTCCAGTGAAAACGTGGAAACTGACGTTCGATCAGAATTTTGCGGCCCAGATCCGTCTCAGCACGCGTCCCACCAGATTGCTCTGCACATTTTGCATAAAGCACCCTCACATTGCTTCTCCTCGTGTCTGGACCAGTCCCCAAATCTCACCCAATTGACGGCTGCTCGAACTACACGAGATAGGGCGGTGGCGGTGATAGTCCTCCACCCTTAGGCCTAATTTGGTTGCAGGGGCATGATATCCCAGGGTTCTGAACCCACGAGCGAGGATTTCCCTCTGCATAGGGGATCCCCTGCCACCATGGGGAGATATCCCCAGTTCCCCACCTCTGTTTGGACAAGGGGTAGGAGAAAACAAACGATCAGTATATGCTAGAGGAATTCACTATCTACAAAAAATGGTGTGTCGTCCTCCCCTTGGTTCTCAGTTCAACCATGGTTGTTGTGACACAATCTAGGTGAAGCAGATCATAGGGCACATAATAGAAAGCATCCCCAGCCATGACTTGGTTCATATAATACTATAATACTATAATACTATAATAGAAAGCAGAGCATAAGGGGAAGGAGGTTTTGTTGATGTGCTCACCGGTGATTTTAGAAAGTACTGCAGAAGATGGAATTTGTCACCCAATTCACAATCATCGAGCAATAAGGTTGCAAGGTTTTTGAACGTAGGGAATTCAACAGGTTCTTCGTCTGGCAGCAGCTGAAAATACAGAATTAATCCTGAATAATCCACGCCAATTTAATCATGCAGAATAGGTGGAAGTAAACTGAAAGTAATACGGTATGTAGCTCCATACAAGATGTCTCAATTAGGATTACAATTTACAAATGAAAACTTCATCTTAATAGGCAATCAGACTGATGGACGATGTAGAGGAGCTGTTTGTGAGACATTTTGCAAGTGGTGACAAAAAGAAAACAATGAAAAGGTTCATCTATTATACGGAGTAATACAAGTTTCTGTGGTGTGCTGTCTTTCCCCTAATTTCATTTTTTAAACTTCATAATATAAGTAAGCGTGACAACTGAATTGTAGATGTTACTGAAATATGATTTAGTTAAGGAGATCCTTGAACTACTACATATGATGCACTCTATGTCTCAATTACCTTTCCACAAGCAAGCTTCTTTTAAGTAAGCAAAGGAGCTCATTGTAGGCTTGGACTACATATGATGCACTATAAGTCTATTAGCTTTCTGCAGGCTAGGTTCTTATGTTATATGTTAGCTGAAACGAGAATTGTTACCTGATGGTGCCCACACTAACACTGTGCAGCCATGTTCTCCATCTTACACTCATTTGGACACGATCCAAACTGGACAGAGATTTCATTAAGCATTCGAGCCAATGTTATCATCCGTTGTGAAAGATCACGAGAACAACAACCTGCCTACACTACAAGCCTGCCTGATTCACTAGCTGGCGACGACAACATTTTGTTTAGAAGTTAATATTGTTGGGCTAAAACATTATTAGAGCTTAAGCTATGATTCTTGCACTCCTGTTGTCGTGCTAAAGAACTGTTGTCATAAAAAGACTGAAACTGTATATTCGTATAGGTATAAGTAGAAATCCATGAGAAACAGTGGATGGGAATAGAAGTAATATTAGGTTCGGAAGGTTTGCTATGATAAGGAATAGAAAGTACATCATATATATGCTAGTTATGCAGCAAAACACTCTTCAGGAAACTTAATTTCCACATTGTTAGGCAAGCGTAAGAAATATTACTAGGTCTTTAACATCTGCAATGGTGAAGGACCCATCAGATAGGAAATGAATACTTACAGTATCAGATACAGGACAAATAGCAAGTTTGTCCACTTATATTCTGAAACAAGAGTCCAATCAAATTCCATGCCTACCGCTGTTGGTATGCCTGAAATTCCAGTAATGGATATCGAGGCTCACCTTTGCGGGAGGTCGGCTGGGGAGAAGCGGGCGGAGGCGAGGTCGGCCGAGGAGGGCGTCTGCCGGCGGGGACGGACCGGCTCGGAGGTTCTTGCACCGTCGAGCGAGGTCGGCCGAGGAGGGCGTCTGCGGGCGGGAGGCGGGAGATGACAGGGATTCAGCTAGACATAGGGGGACGGCGGGGAACCGAGGAAGCGGAGGGACGGCGGCAGGAGTGGCGGCGACGGCCGACTGCGGGGCGGCGGCGAGCGGCGGCCCGGGTGAGTCGAACCCTAGCGTCTACCGTCGCCCGTCTCCCTGTCACGAGCGAGGCGAGGCTATCTTTCCCTACGTCCAGACTAGGGCCGAGTTCACCCGGGGAAAGCACGCGGAAAGGGCCGACTTCCCCCGCTCGTGGCCAGCCAAATGGCTCGGTGGGCTTCTCCGGGTCAACTTTGGCCCGTGTTTTATTTAGCCTGGGAACCCTGGCATCCAAACGAGCCCTAAACGAACCAACGGAGCACTACCGTCCCCCTCCTCGGAAAAAAAGTCCACATACCCCCTGATTTATAGCGGTTCGGTCGGTAGCTCCCTGAGCTCAATACCGGTATACTTAATTCCATGAACTAACTAAAACCAGACAACTAACCCCCTGAGACAGCCGGTAGCTGTTTTTTATGTTGGTTTTGCTGACGTGGACAGTTGTTCGGTAGTAGAGCATCGTCAACGGTTAATTAACCCCCCGAGACCCTAGCTGATGCATCCCATCCCTGATTTAGGGTTCTTCTTCCTTCCCCTTTCTTCTCTCACTCTCTCACGTGCATGGGGACTCACTGCCAAGTATTGCTAGGGGCGGAGCTTCCATGCGCCGCCGCCGGCCCATCCCCTACTACCAACTCCCTTTCGATTATGCTCCTGCCAAGTATTGCGACTGTGGAGAGATGATGCCACGGTGGATTTCTTGGAGCGATGACAACACTGGCCGTAGATACCATAATTGCAGGATACACTCGGTTTGTTTTCATCTCTTTTCTCTTAATTTTGTTGCATTTCTTCATTCGGGTTCTTTCTTTTCTTAATTTGGCGATTATCTAAATTTTTGTTTGTCAGATTGAGGGTGGAGTAGAGTGTGGGAGATTCAATTGGGCTGATGGTGAGATGCCTAAATATCAAAGAGATTTGATCAAAGATTTGAGAGATGTTGTGTGGGAAAAAACTGAAGAAATCGAGAGGCTCGAAGTAGAGTTGTTGCATGTTGGACAGAAGAATAGGAATGAAGAGACAGTGGAGAAGATGCAAGCAAGTGAGAGAGAGAGAGAGAGAAGTTGCAGATGCAGGCAAATGATATAGAGAAGCTGAAGAAGCAAGGAGATGGTGGAGGAAATTTCTTTATGATTTGGGTCATTTCTGTAGCTTTAGCTATGTATTGTGGAATGTGCATGGGTAGCTACTGAAAAATGAGTGAATATACTGGAATTATGTAGCTTTAGCTATGCAAGCAAGTGAATGTACTGGAATTATGTAGCTTTAGCTTTAGCTATGCAAGCAAGTGACATGTTCTTCTGAACCTTTTCATGTACTGGAATTATGTCCATAATAAAGGTGTGAATTGGTCGATGGATTTGGTCAGCATTTCCTCTACATTTAGTAGTGAATTTGGTCAGCATTTCTCTGCATTTAGTAGATGAATTTGAACAGCAACATTTTCAGAACATAGTAATTTGGACAACAACACTACCAAAACAGAGTAATTGACACAGAACATTGACACAACATTGTCCAGCAACATAGTAGTTGAGACACACATCAACCATAGAAGTTCACACACATAAACCATAGTAGTTGAGACTAGCAGCATCGATAAAAGCAAAAAACTAAGACATGATGTTTGTGCGCTAGTTTGTCCAGATCAACAAAATCCTGGACTACTTTGATCCACCACTAGCTTGTCCACCTTATCCACCTTGTGCACCTTGTCCAGCATTGAAGTACCAGGGCATTCTTTTACCTTACTTTGGTACCTTCTCTGTCACCACCTAAGACATGGGAATTTGATGAGAACTTAAGGTTCTCACTCTAGCTAATGGCTGACTGGGAGCTAGCTGGGAGCTTGTGCCTTCTGCAGTAGATGAGCTTGTGCCTTTTTTCTTATACTTCTTCTTCACTGGAACATGAGCTTGTTGTTGCTGGGCATACAAAATTGAGAATTAAATAGTATAAAAAATAAACAAAAAATGTCTTGTTGTTGGATTTATGGTTACCTGCTCTGTTGCTTTATCTTGCTTCTTCCTACTTCTCTTGGCTGCTTTAGTTTGGTAGGCATCGGGGTTGGCAATGCACTTCCTTTTATTGTGGTTTTCCCCTCCACGCCTAGAACATTTCATCTTGATACCTTGTTTTGACAATTTTGTCCCCTTTGGTTTCTCCCCCTCTTCCCTTCTTCTCTTTGTTTGTGTCCTGCTAGTCTTTCTCATCTTGATAGGTGGAAATGGCCTTGGGTTTGAAGCAACATGCCAACTTTCTTTTCCCTCCACAGGCTGCAACACATGTAGATCTGGTCATACACATCAATTCTGTAACATGGTGCAATGTAATCATCTATTTGTTTTCCCACTGTAAACAGATTGCATGACAACAGGGCAACCTAGATAATTCCCAAGATCTACAAGAACATGTCATATTCTCTAAGCTAATAGTGAATCTTCTCCAAGTGCCTTCTTCCACCTCAAATCCATGTGCTCCATTGGTGTCCGGGAGACGACGTCGGAGATGTGAAAGGGGGCCGGCCAGCGGCTTTGTGAGGAGTCCCGGCGGAGGTCAGCAGCTGCACGTACTTGACTTCTGCCCCTACAAGAGATGATGTTCGTATATTACATACCGAGCAAGGGGCGCTAGAAGGGGCAACCATTCGATGCACGACTTACAGTCGGGACGCACAGATGGGTGCACAAACACGGAGCAAGCAAGCCTCGCCCTTGTCCTACTTGGCGGCGCGAGAGACGTGCGACCAAGAGCAAGAGAGGAGGTCTGATTTCCTGGGGTACACGGGTCGCGGCTCTACTTCTAGCATACTAGTGACGGTGAGGTGCGAGCCATGTTCGTCGACGGGATCGTCTGTCATGCGTCGATCGTCTCAAGTGGATGCTCCACACCAGCCAAACCATTGGTATCAAGTCCATCCACGATTTCACGGCCGCACGCCCGCACCCGCATTGTCGTCTAGTGGACTAGCACCCGACGACTGCATCACCCACACAATCCTGACATGGTCTATCAAATGCATCTCGTAAGTTTCTCATTCCTCTCTAGATCTTCTTGTTTTCCAGTGTATACCCTGATCAATTTAGATGGAGCACTACTACTATTCTTTGAAATCTTGATGCCCACAACGAATCTATGATCGATTTGATTTCATCTAGGATGGTAGAGACTTGAGTGGTCAGATCTAGCGGTGCTTGAGTTCTTAATGTCCAAGCAGTCATATCGTAGGATCCATATTTCACCGTGGTGTCGCCGGACATCTTTGCCGAGGGCAACAAGCTGAAGGCGAGATTCCAAGGGATTGATCACAAGTCTCTAAAATAATCCAGTCCAATCTAGCTGCCTCATGTTGACAAGTACCGCTGATATTTACATCCTCAGCTCACTAATCTCATCAATAGTGAGTGCAGGAGTCAAAGGCAACGCAACAGTCAAGGAGCTCATCGGTCCCCTATTGGCATATGATCTTTACATGAGAGGCTTTGCTCTTTACATGAGAGGCTTTGCTGGGCACATGAAATATATCATAGTAGATGGTAACGCGTCCTGTTCTTCCACATAATATTCTATGCAAGATTAAATTTTGTTTTTGTTATTTCTTAGTTTGTAGACTCTTTATTATGCATTTATCAATTTGTAATTTCTCATGTCTCTGTCAATTAATGATGGCTTCACAAAGCATTAACCCACTAAGGTATATTATTCTGTTTGTTTTTAGTCACAACAGTTTTCTAGGAAGTCAAGGTTAGAGAGAACGGTTATATGATACTTGTCAATAGGTTTGTCCTCTTAAAATACATAGAGATGACATTGGTCAAGAGGGCAATGTAATTTGTGACTCTTTGACCAATGTATGTTGATTGGCTATATGCTTATAGTTTCCTATCAACATACGAGTATTTATCTAGATAATTATTATAATTTATTTAGCACAGATATCTCATGGTAGGAATTCAAATGTTGAGGTATATATTTTGTGAATGTTGTCTTGGTTATTAGCAGTGTGCACTGATGTTTCTTGGTAAGAAATTTTTTTAGATGCAAATGATCTCTTCTAACATTTTCTGGGCTAGATTCTAATTTTATTTCCTCGGAGCTTGTGGTGGTCATTGTTGTGATGGTGGTACGCCCTTATTCATACTAATACCATGTTCGGGCATGGGTTCTTTTTAGTGCACTTTTGAAGTGACATGATGTACATGGTGTGTTAATCAAGCCAAAAGTATGAAGAAATTCTTTCAACACTCAGCCATCCATGAATAGAGGAAGTCTAGGCAAGGAAGGTACGACCTGAGGACCTCATCCGCTGCTAGGAAGGTGACGAGGACAAGGTCACCGAGGAGCACTATGGGAGGCGATGTAACACGTAGGAGAGGCGATGCACCAACTTGGAGATGCATCAGGGGCAACTAATCGACACCGTCGTCGTATGTAGTGCCACAGAGGGCTCTGAATCTAGCGACGTTGATATTTTGATACAGTTTGTCTGACATTTAGTGGTTTGAGGAAGCAATTGGCAAAAAAATGAGAGAAACAAAGTCACGCGGTGGAAGAATGGAGCGGTCGAGCGCAAGAATCATGTTTCTTATGTGACATGTTTCATCTATTCAATATACGCATATCTGAATACTGGGGTGTCACGTTCACCAACCTAAACTATGAACAATGTCGGTGAGTTTACTGAGGTGTTGGCGTGTCGCATGGTGAAAATATGCTATGCCCGTTGGATCCCAGTTTCTATGTTCAGGTCTTTCACATGGAAACATAAGCGGATTAGAAAAGTTTCAGATCAAGTCAACGCAGAAGACCAGTGGTATCCGGTTGGTTAGTGACAACAAGCAGATTATGTGGACAATCTAAATGTGCATAGCAATGATGTGAAGTAATCCAACCGATATAACTGTTTGTACTCTGATATGGTATCATGCTTTTATTCGTAAGACCTAAGTGTCCAGTATAATGTTTCTGTTGGTATTTTCTATTTAAAGCCTATGGTTCTATGGGACAAGATAACATGCATTTAGTATACTTTGGTTTTTTTTTTGAATTGACGACGTTTTAATTTTATTCCTCTCTAAAGGAAAAGGAATCAACTCGATTAAACAATCCTACCATGTACTCCTTTTTTGTTAGGCTTTTGGGATCATTTTAAAGCAAAAACAGAGAAAGATTTGGATTATCATATTTGTTCTTTTCCATAATTCCATTACAGAATGTACTGCAACAACATGTAACACACGGGTGTCGGTGTAAGAGAAAATTATCATTTTTTAACTCAAATCAGATTTACAATTTTTGCTTTTTTGCGAGATTCTTTGCTATTGGTAATTTTTCTCTAGATTATTGTTGAAAGTAGTTTTTTGATGTTTATTGTATCTGGGTATGAGTTGTAAAGGAGAATTTATTTTACTCGCATTCAAGACTTAATTATTTTTTATCCCGTTGCAAAGCACGGGCATGTCACCTAGTTATAGTATACAATATGCAGAATCAGCTCGGCCGTCTTGCCTTCTTCCTCACCTGCACCTACTACTACTTCCACCGATATTTCACCATTTGCGGTAATTCGGTGCACCGTCAGCTTGCCACACTTGCAATCAAAGACACAACAAGTCCCGGCGTAATCTAGGACAATAATAACGACACCCATAGCTTTGAATCGGGAAAATTGCATCCATTGACCTGCTTGGTTCCAGGGGGAAGTACATTATCATCGTCGGTGAAGTTGGGCTCTCTCTCCTGCTCTCCTGTAGGGCAGTCATCCTCGTTGCTTAGCCGCATGTCCAATCGTAGGAATCCAGAGAGAGGTGAACAGGAAAGGGCGAAATCAACATTTCACCGTTAACCCAACCCACACACGCCTGGACATGCCAAACTTGGTTCCTGTACCATGGTCCATGTAGTCTACAGCGACATGCTTCGCACCCGAATTTTTAATCCCAGATGCCTGTTATGCCATACATCGCAATCCTAGGATTACCATTTTTGCGAGACATAACAGATTCGATATCGTACATCATCCATTACAAACCATAATAATGTCTTACACAAATAAGGGATCTCACGATCCAGTCTTAATACAAACAAGCAGCGGAATAATAAGCGTAGTAGTGGGCTCCATCTTCAGAGTCACAGGCAATACTGACGATGGGAGATGATCCTAGTTGTTGTGGACGTCCTGCTGTCCATCATCCTGATAGTCCTCCTCATAGTCTGGCCACGGGAATAGCCAGGGACAAAGTCATGAGTACTCTTCAAGTACTCGCAAACTATCACTAACAAGTAAGGTAGTTCTAGTAGGAATCTTAAGCTCTAGGTTTATTTGCAAAAAGCTAGATTTATCTAAACTGAGTTTAGAAGTAAAGAAAACTAAATTAATATTCTAAATCACTTAAGTGGGAACCTAGTTTTCATATTCACAACCCTGTTGTGGTCAAGTCAAATTCATAGTTCACTTCACAAGTCATTTTGAACACATCTGACGATGGAACAGTATGGCCACTCCAACTGTCCATGACTGCGGACGCGGCTATTCGAATAGTTTGACACTCTCTAGAGGTGGTACACTTTCACCATAAATTTCGATACATCCGTCAGGGATAACCCTGAATCATCATACTTAGTATGCGGATAATCAATCATAACCTTTCAATTACACACTCTAGTATAGGCACCTCCCCTATGAGCTTGGCCTCCCAGCCATGGCCATCTGCCATCCTGGGCACTGCATAGGTGGACAATTCACACTCACGAGGTAGCCTCAGCTCAAACCTCTTCCACGAGGGAACCCATACTAATGCATATACACTTCCGGCTAAGCCCTACCCAATTCAGTTATTGTGATTGTACGGTAAAATTGGAATGGTATCGCATCCGAACCCAACCATCAGTTTTATAAAAGGGTTAAGGTTCATGCCTCAACATTTTCATCATCAAATCCATTTGTGTTTCTCAACACATGTCAAAACATCTCAATAGAATGACTCATCATTCCAAGGTTTTCATAATCATTTTCACCAAGTATTCCCATCTAAAGTGATCAAGTTTTATGCTTAGCACTAGCCACTAAGTTAAGAGTGTTCACTAATGAGGGGTGCTAATCTTCAATCTCATGCCATATAATGACATCTAGTATAGGCCTAGTTTTATACTCTTTATGCTATATATAATACTTTTCCAAGTACTCACAAAGCACTAGCAAAAAAATAAAGAACTTTGGTAAAGTAAAGGAATAAAGCTTGCAAGTAAAACTTGGGATCGGTATAAATCAAGGGTATATAACCAAAGCATGCCTAATGCATTTTGCTTAAGTTATCAAGTGGGCAAGTGTTAACTTGCATAGTTCTAGCTTGCCTTTATTGGTGCAGTGGTTGAAGTTTTCTTCGTCTTCTGCTTGGTAGAACTCCTCCTCCTCGTATCCGGGATCGGTACTATCGTCTATAAAGGAGTACGGGGTACACAATCACCAAACAATACTTAACTAATTCTATCCAGCACACTAAGGCTCACACTTGATGATCTAGCATCATTACAATCATCACATGCAATAAAGAACTAGTTTTATTTATCTTATTTAGTTTATTTTAGAAAAGTAATTTCTACTCATTGAAATTAATTAAGATTTAATATTCTCAAATTAAAATATGGGATCATGTGGACACATGGCATCACCACATATTCTAATACATGGGAATGTGATTTAAAGTGTTGATCATATTTTATAAAGTTTAAGATTATTATTTAATAGATTTAAAGTGACTAGAAATGCCCAAATAGCATTCTTTTGGTACTATTCCAATGTCACTGCATGCAAACCTAAATATTTTTTCATATTTAGATAGATCTTGTCAAATGTGATTTTTGAGAGTTGGAATCAACTCAAAAACTATTATGGTTGATTTTTGAAAAATGTTTGAAGTTGCAAAAGTCTCTATCTTATTATTTTTACTAAAGATTATCTCTAACTCCAAATGATTTAAATCCAACGGGCTTGGATAGATAATTTAAATATCTTTCTAACAAAATTTGATTCATGCAATTTGGTTCAGTGAAACTCTCTGAATTGATTTTTGAATCTGTGGACAAAAACTAGTTTAAACTAAATTAGAAAATCAATATTTGAATTCCCTAGGCTGCGCGGGAAAGCTAAATGGGCCGGCCCAACTGCACTGCACAACACAGCGGGCTGCTGACAGATAGGGTCCACCAGTCAGCGGGACTAACTAAACGAAACGGTCTCTACGAATCTGAGTCATGCAATCTAATTCTAATCCAACGGCTAAGAGTCGTTGTCGATGATGAACTACTCCGACGAGAACTTAACCTAGCGCGGTGGTGGGGGTCTAGCTAGGCTCACCTGGGCTCCAGCTAGGGTCGGCGACGAGGGCGATCGGCGTGGTAGACGACGGCGGTTCGAGGCGCGGTCACGGCAGGTCTTGGGGTGGTCGAAATTGATGGTGCCCTTCTCCTCCAGCAGCGGCAAGCTCCGGCCAAATTCCGGTGAGAGAGAGCTCGCCTTGCTCCGGGGAAGGGTGAGGGAGGATCAGTGAGGAGTGGTGAGTGCTGGGGTGTGGAGAAATGAATGAGGCAGTGGATGCCTTCTTTTATACCGCGGCGAGGGGACCGAATGGTGCGGGTGCGAGCTCGTCGGTGACGACGCTATAGGCTGCTAGTGGTGCGGCTGAGGCTAGGGGACGGTGCTGTGTTCCCTAGCGCTCCTTGCTGGCTTAAAGGCGAGGCGTGGGGCGGTGTGGTTTGGTTGGGAGTGTGCGGCGCTCCGTGCGGACGCAGAGGTGTTCGCGATGGCGTGCGGCAGCTGCGGGTCGCGCGGTGGCGAAAGGGGGTGTCTGCGGGGTTGGGGTGATCATCGTGAGCTAGTGCACGTGAGGCAGGGGTGAGGCGCGGTCTATGCGAGCTGGTCGGACGCGGCGAGCTAGCACGCTCTGGGCATGGCACAGAGACATAGGGCGCGGCGGTACTAGGATGGTCCAGGGCTCGTCTGCGGTCGAGGCTTGGACAGGGGGTGGCGGTGGAGTGCGGCGTGTCTGGTGCGTGTCGTGGTCGAGGGCGGCGATGCTCCTGGAGTGCTATCCATTGTCTGCCGGCGATAATAAAAAATGGACGGCGCTCCACTGTGCACATGGCTAAGAGGGGCTTGGTCTGGTGCTTGGCTAGGCTCAGGGGAGACAGGGAGTTTAAGAGGGAACCAAATGGTCGAGGGATTACTGTGGAAACATTGAAGTTATGTAGTAGTTAGTTCAGTGTCTCCAAGGTGTTTGTTGTAATGGCCGAAAGAAACTTACTTTGTAATTTTTGAATGAAAGTTTTTGAGTGATCTTAACTTAAGCTTGAGAGTCTATGTTTGCTTGGAGAAGTCAAGGGGAAATTGGTTTGATAGGTTTTTTGAAAAAGTGGGATCTTAACATATGAACTAGATTTAATTTTCAACTGTCCATTAAATTGATTTGAAAGATGTTTTTGTAAGTTTGTAAAGTGGGCCTTGATACACTTTTACTTGGTCTAGCAAGGGGTGAAAATAAGTGGAATTGTTTCTGTTAAAATTTCTCTTCTAGGAACACACAAAGTGACCTAGTGGTTAACTTTTGTGAAAATGACCATTTGCTTTATTTATTCATATTTGATTTCTTTTTCTTTTGATTTTGTTTGTAATTGGCCTAGATGATGTAGCATTCACCTTTAAAACATTTCACATCATTTGTAACAATCAAGCATGGCAATTTCAATCAATTCTACACTAATGCAAAACACACATGCATTCATATTCATTTTCTTAATAAAAGTTTTTGTTAACCCTAAACTTGGGTGATTTGAACTTGATAATCTTGATTAGAAGTTTTGGGGTGTTATAAACCTTCCCTCCTTAAACAAAATCTTGTCCCGAGATTTAATAAAAACTAGGAACTAAAGAGATCTGGAAACTCAGTCCTAATGTAATCTTCTCGCTCCCAAGTAGCCTCTTCTTCGGTATGGTTGCTCCATTGGAATTTGAGAAACTTGATACTCCGGGTCCTGGTGGTTCTGAAAGCTTCTTCCAAAATATGAATGGGCACTTCACGATACGTTAGATCCTTGTTGATATCAATGGCTCGGTGATCGATGTTCTTGAACACTTCGATCTTCTCCGGAACTTCCAAGCATTTGCGAAGTAACGAGATATGAAACATATAATGGATGGCTGGCATCTCCTCTGGCAGTTCTAGTTGATATGATACTTCTCCTCTGTGATTCAGAATCTTGAAGGGTCCAATATATCTGGGGGATAACTTCCCTTTCAGTTGAAAACGCTGCATTCCCTTCAAAGGCGACACTTTGAGATACATAAAATCTCCGACATTGAAAGTCAGGTCTCTACGTCTCTTGTCAGCATAACTCTTCTGTCTGGATTGGGCGGTCTTGAGGTGCTCACGGACTTTGTGAACCTTCTCTTCGGCTTCTCGTAAGATGTCGGGTCCGAAAATCTGACTCTCTCCTACTTGCGACCAATTCAAAGGGGTACAACACTTCCTTCCATACAGAAATTCAAATGGGGTCATTTGCAAAATGGCTTGATAACTGTTGTTGTATGAGAATTCAGCGAAAGGCTGACAATCTTCCCATTTTGATCCATACTCTAGAATACAAGCTCTCAACATATCTTCTAAGATTTGGTTGACTCTTTCAGTCTGTCCATCGGTTTGCGGGTGATAAGCTATGTTGAAATTCAACTTGGTTCCTAATCCTTCTTGGACTTTCTGCCAAAATCTTGAGGTAAATTGGGTTCCTCGATCCGACACTATGGTCTTAGAGCTTCCATGTAAACTGACGATTCTAGCAATGTACAGCTTTGCTAGATTCGAACTCTGGTAGGTTGTCTTGACAGGTATAAAATGGGCTACCTTGGACAGTCTATCAACTATGACCCAAATAGAGTCATTTCCCCTACTAGAGGTAGGCAAACCAGTGATAAAGTCCATTCTGACGGAATCCCATTTCCATTCAGGAATCTGCAATGGTTGCAACAGTCCTGCGGGTCTCTGATGTTCCGCTTTGACTCTCTGACAGATATCACATTTGGCTATGTAGCTTCCGATTTCTCTCTTCATCTTGTGCCACCAAAATTGCTCCTTGAAATCCTGATACATCTTTGTTCCTCCGGGGTGGATAGAATAAAGAGTATCATGAGCTTCCTGCATGATAACTTGCTTCAGCTCCGAATCTGCTGACACACAGATACGTCCTTTGTACCACAAAACTCCTTCTTCATCTTCGGTGAATCCGGGTACCTTCCCTGTACCAATACGACGTTTGATTCTGTCAATACTTGCATTTCCTTTCTGCGCCTCCTTGATCTAACTAATCAAAGTGGGTTGAAGTTCAATACTAGCTAAAAATCCTTTGCTAACTAGCTCCGTTCTAAACTGCTCCAACTCTTCATGCAAACTTGGCTGGGCTTCCTTGATCATGGTGTTTAACCTACACAGCAATCTACTAAGAGCATACGCTACCACATTGGCTTTGCCAGGGTGATAGTGAATGTCAAGGTCATAATCCTTGATTAACTCTATCCATCTCCTTTGCCTCATATTTAGCTCCTTTTGAGTGAAAATATACTTCAGGCTCTTGTGGTCTGAATAAATCTCACAGCGGTTACCCATAAGGTAATGACGCCATGTCTTCAAGGCTAAAACTACGGTTGCTAGTTCAAGATCATGGGTAGGGTAGTTTTGCTCATGCTGCTTCAGTTGTCTGGACATATATGCTATGACTTTGCCTTCTTGCATCAACACACATCCGAGACCAATCTTGGATGCATCACAATACACATCAAAAGGCTTCTTGATATCTGGCATAATCAAGATTGGGGCTGAAATCAATCTCTTCTTGAGCTCTTGGAAACTTGCTTCACATTTGTCGGTCCATTCAAACTTCGGTCTTGCGATGCTCGAAAATCCTTCAACAAACTTGCGGTAATATCCCACTAATTCGAGAAATGCACGGACTTGGGTTTGAGTGGTTGGGGCTTCCTATTCTTCAACATCTTTGATCTTGGCGGGATCAACAACGACTCCTCCTGCTGACACAATATGTCCGAGGAATCCTACTTCCTTCAGCCATAACTCACATTTGCTAAACTTGGAATACAACTGATGCTTTCTAAGGGTTTCAAGGATGGTTCTTAGGTGTAGCTCATGGTCTTCTTCTGACTTTGAATAGATTAGTATATCATCGATAAAAACAACGACAAACTTATCTAGGAAATTCATAAAAATCTTATTCATGAGATTCATGAAATAAGTAGGGGTATTGGTTAATCCAAAAGACATGATCGTATACGCATACAATCCATATCTGGTGGTAAAGGCGGTCTTTGGGATATCCGTTGCACGAATCTTGAGTTGATGATAACCAGTTCTAAGATCAATCTTAGAGAACACTCTAGCACCAGTCAACTGATCAAATAGATCCTCTATCTTGGGAAATGGGTACTTGTTCTTGATGGTGACATCATTCAACTTCCAGTAATCCGTGCACAAACGGTTACCTCCATCTTTCTTATCCACAAACAGAACAGGTGATCTCCATGGCGATGCGCTTGGTTGAATCAAACCTTTCTCCAGCATATCATCAAGTTGCTTCTTCAGCTCCACTAGTTCAGATGGGTTCATACTATAAGGTCTCTGAGCTATGGGTCCAGTTTCAGGAATTAGTTCAATAATGAACTCGATATCCCGATCTGGGGGCATACCGGGCAATTCATCTGGGAATACATTAGGGTATTCACAGACTGCTCTGACTTGGTCTATGGTTGGTTGGGCTAGACTCTTGTTGCATTTGAACTGAGGGGGCAAGGTTTTAGATACATGCTCTACTGATACTCCAGAGCTACTGGTCATGGTTATGGCTTTCTTGGCACAGTCGATCAATCCTTTATGTTTCGACATCCAATCCATTCCTAGTACTACGTCCAAAACTTTGGTTCCAAGTACTATTAGATTGGCATAAAAATCTATTCCATTGATTCTGATAGGTACAACCTTGCGACGGCTCAGTGTCCGTGCCAGAAAAATGCTGGTGCAATGTTGATGTAGAGCTCGTTGGGAACCCCAAGAGGAAGGTATGATGAGCACAACAGCAAGTTTCCCTCAGTTATGAAACCAAGGTTTAACCGAACCAGTAGGAGCAAGGAAACACCCCAAAGGTGTTGCTAGCTGAGCCTTGGCAGGGCGCACTACCGGTGCTAGTAGCAACGTGGAGACCTGCACAACACAACCACAGAACTTTGTCCCCAACTTGCGATGAGGTTGTCAATCTCACCGTGTTTTGCTGAAAACAAAGGATTAAACGTATCGAATGGAAAGAAGTAATAGTTTGCAGAAAGTAAACACAAAGTAGTAAAAGATTGTAGATTTAATGTAAAAGACAAGGACCAGGATCCATAGTTCACTAGAGGTGGCTCTCCTTAGATAGATAACATGCTGGGTGAACAAATTACAACGGGGCAATTGACAAACATCGAGAAAGCAATACATGCATATACTAATCATCTTGACTCCTTTGAGACTTGATTGGGAATTACAACATTATACATAGACCGCCACCCAACTGCATCTATGACTAATAATCCACCTTCAGGTTATCATCCTAACCCCCTCCAGTATTAAGTTGCAAGCAACAGATTATTGCTTTACGAATTGCGTGTAAAGTAAACAATATGATTGTTCTATGAACAAAGGATTGTTGTTTTCTCCCTAGTAGCAACATCACATCTAGTACCTTAGAGATTTCTGTCACTTCCCTAGATTACTACAGGCATGAACCCACTATCGAGCATAAATACTAACTCTTGGAGTTGCTAGCATCTACTTGGCCAAGATAGCTACTAACAACGGAAAGCATGCAAGATCACAAATAACAAAGACATGATAGAATCAATAATCAATCTGAAATAGCAAATACAACATGTAGAATTACAAATAGATGATCTTGATCATGAACGGAGCTCACAATATCTAAACATGAAAGCACAAAGGAGGAGAACCAGCCATCTAGCTACTACATGGATCCGTAGTCCAAAGATGAACTACTCACGCATCACACCGGAGGCTTGCATGGTGATGAAGAAGGCCTCCAGGGTGAATTCCCCTCTCCGGCAGGGTGCCGGGAAGAGCTTCAGATCCCTCCCGATCTAGGGATGGAGAAGACGGTGGCTACAGACTCTTTCGTGGATTTTTGATCGGGCACTTAGGGTTTTCGTCTCGAGGGCAATATATAGGCGGAAGGGGAGGCCGAGGGGGTGCCAAGGGCCACCACACCACCCCCTGGCACGGGCCAGGTGGTGTGGTCAGCCTTTGTCCCCTCTCCGTCTCGTATTCTGGCATCTAATGACTTCCGGAAAAATAGGCACTTTGGCTTTTGTCCCGTCCAATTCTGAGAATATTCATTTTCTGACTTTCCTGGAACAAAAAACAGCAGAAAATAGGCAGCTGGCACTGTGGCTCTTGTTAATAGGTTAGTCCAAGAAATCATATGAAAAGTACTCCAAAGTTGGAACAAAACACAAGAAATTGGATAAAACCAAGCATGGAACATCAAAAATTATAGATACATTTGCAATGTATCAACATCCCGAAGCTTAACTCCTGCTCGTCCTCGAGTAGGTAAGTGATAAAAAGAAAGAATAATTTTTGAGGTGGCATGCACAATCAAAGACTTGATCAAAGTATTTGCAAAACATTCCAAGTTGGGATCATAATACTTCAATCATAACATGAAAGACAAAGTTCTAGCAATAAGACAAAGAAACTATGATGCAACATGAAAAGGCACAAACAAAAGATTCATGAATAGCAATGCTTTGCAAGACGTTTGTTTGTTTCGCATAAAGAAAATATAGCATAATAGCATTCAGCTTGTCCCTCATAGAGTAGCAAATATAAATGCATAAGACACCTTCAAAGTTCATAAGAGTGACTAGATACAAATAGTTTAAAACAAGCAATGTCAAGTTATGCATTAATCAACTAGTCTTGGAACAATGCACATAGAACTAAGAATGGCCACTATGCTCTCAAAGTAGGTGCATAAAGGTAGAAGGTGGAGACTCAATATAATGGTGGAAGAAAGGCCTTTTTATAAAAGGAAGTAGGGATTCAAGTCTCATAAAGAGCTTCCAAAAATTATGGTACTTATAGCTTTCAGCTCTCATTGCCCCTATCATAAGCATCTTGAAGTGATTAAGGTTAAAGTGAACAAACTACGGTGTACATGCTTGACGAAGTATAAGTTAGAAATCTCATGTCCCTTGTATACGAGGGCCGCTCCTCATGCTACTCAAGTTTAATTACCGGTAAGTTCTTGTCATTGTAAGTGCATGTGTATCATAGAGAACCGCCAACGGGGTACCCCTTGCCCGATGATACGGAAGAATCCCCATATCAAAATGACAAGGCAAGAAGACAACGAGCATCTCAACAATCTTCTTATTTACCATGGGAATATGGTGCTTTTTTCTCTCTTTCCTCTTTTCATAATATCTCTTTTTTCTCTTGTTTTTTCTCAATAGGACTCTTTTTTTATAAGAAGAATGCTTCATAGACAGCTCATTATGGTTACGCTGCAGGTTTCCACCATGTCAACATGGATTAGACCAGCGGCCCAGATGTTTCTCTAACACATATACATAACTCCATGGACTTACAAGCTCCCCTTTCATTTCACACCGACGACATCCATATACAAAAGAGCATGATATCAACTAGGTACAAGTACCAAGTGCAATGTTGAAAGCGTTCCCCATGAAAGCATGGTTCTGCTAATTCCCAACAAATAAGTGCAAGCATATACAACATAGACGACATAATGGTTCAAGTTTATTAAGGGCAAGAAAAGTAAAGTGTGCCATCAAGTTCGTGAGAGCTTTAATCACTAGTTTTCTCATAACAAGTTTAATTCGGAAGGTAAACAAAAGCATGAATATACTTGGAATAGCATAAGCTAGTAGGTAGGTATGGTGGACTCTTTGGAATAACTTGATTTAGGGAGTTGGATGCATGAGTGGAACTCATACTTGGCTGTGGAGGCTAGCAAAAGACTGGGGGCGACAAACTAAGAGAGCAATAATGGCCATAATCATGCAGAGCGACAAAACATCATTGATCAAAGCATAAAGTGATACTACAAGTTGAAAACTAAAGGATCATAAAGGCTATGGTGACTTGAGATAGTCATAACATGGTGTGAGCATGCGCCAAGTCAACCCAAATAAAGCATCAAAGGAGAATACCACTATACTATGCTTTAATATGCTAAAACAACGCATGATTCATCCAAGGCACATTAAGAAATCTCCATTGTTTATAACAAGTCATGCTACAGGAAAGAATACTAAGCATAAAGCCAAAACAATATCAAGCATGGCATGACAAAGCATATGCCACAGTCAAAAACGAGCTCTTTTACCACATAAGCATGAACTTTCCTACTCTTTTCCAAACCAAACCAAACTATTTGCAAACCAATGTATGAAAGAGAGGGTCCAACCAATTTATTCAGAAAACTAAGCAAACCAAGCAAACGAAAAACCAAAACGAAAACGAAAAAGAAGACGCTCCAAGAACAACACAATTGTGCATGAAACAATAAAAATGAAGCGTTTGGAAGGAACCTGGGATTTTTATTGATGAAGAAGGGGATGCCTTGGGCATCCCCAAGATTTGACGCTTGTACTTCTTGGATATTTCTTGGGGTGACACGCGTGGCATCCCCAAGCTTGAGCTTTAGTCCATCCTTCATCTCATTACTCATTCCTTCCATACACCTGAAAATTTTCCTTCATACAAAACTTCACACAATCTTTATTAGCAACATTAGTGCACTCAAGATAAATAAGTCTGAAGGTTCAGTTCCAACACCAAATAACATTAGAACACTAGCTACTATAGCACTTCCCTAAAAAAGCTCAATTCCCCAAAAGAACTCGAAAAGGAACCAACAAGAAGCAAATGCAGAAAATGGCAGAAATTTGTCAAAACAGACCAGCAGGTAAAGACGATTTTTTTCAAAGATCTTCTGTTGCTCAAATCAAAAAGTGTTGAGGAAACGAAAGTTAGATAACAACCTGGGGCAGAAGCACAAAAATTTACGCCTCAAAAATACGTCAGAGATTTTACACGAATTTTTACGGTGAAGCACAGAAATCTGTTTCGGGATAGCAACTTTCCCAATCATTACTTCTCTCTCATTAGAGGTTACTCTTGGCACAAAAAACAAATAAAAAGGATAAGGAGAGGTTATTACAGAGGTAATAACTTCCAAGACTCATCTAAAACTTTTGGGTTATCTCCCAATAAGTACTTTTCTTTAACGCCTTTAAGTTAGGCATAAGAAGCAAGAAAACGAATCAAGTCTTCTTGAATGAATAAGCATTAAGATCAAATTTTGTTTTCATAGGAGAAGCAAAAGAAATATTCTCTCTCTTCTTAGGGAAGTGTTCTATACCTTTCTTGAGTGGGAGTTGATATTTAATGGTGCCTTCTTTCATATTAATAATGGCACCAACAGTTATAAGAAAAAGGTCTTCCCAAAGTAATAGGACAAGAAGCATTGTATTCAACATCCAAAACATAGAAATCAACGGGGACATAGGCATTGTTAACCATAATAAGAACATCATTAAGACTCCCCATGAGTTTCTTTTTAGCATTATCATAAAGTGGGACATTCAAATAACAATCTTCAAGTGGAGGCAAATCAAGCATATCATAAATCCTTCTAGGCATAATAGAAACACTACTATCAAGATCACATAAAGCTTTGAAATCAAAGTCATTCACTTTCATATTAATGCTGGGTTCCCAACCATCTTCTTGTTTTATAGGAATATAAGCTTTATGTTTCATCTTTGTTCTTCTTTAATCTTTATGAGAGCATCGGTAATGTGTTTTGTAAAGGACATGTTCATAGCATTAGCATTAGGACTTTTAGTAAGCTTTTGTAGGAACTTAATAACTTCAGAGATATTGCAACCATCAAGATCAAAATCAAATTTATTATCCAGAGTAGTAGAACTATTACTAGCCTCAACACTAGTGGTGGTGACAGTAGAAACACTAATGTTTCTAGCAATTTCATCTTCTCTTTCCCACTTAGCATGTAATTCAGCTAATAGTCTAACATTTTCATCAATTCTTACTTGTATGGCATTAGTAGCTACAAAGGGATTATCATTAGTTTCAGGTTTAGCAGCCATTTTATTCAAAGAAGATTGGGCTTCAGCCAAAGATGCTATATTACTTTCAGCATTAGAGAGTTTTTCCTCAATAGTTTTATTGAAAGCAGTTTGTTTACTAATAAAGTCTTTAAGCATAAA
Source organism: Avena eriantha (assembly GCA_910589775.1). Taxonomy (NCBI): domain Eukaryota; kingdom Viridiplantae; phylum Streptophyta; class Magnoliopsida; order Poales; family Poaceae; genus Avena; species Avena eriantha. The sequence goes on along the minus strand of OU342740.1, from coordinate 505,178,312 downwards.
TTCAAGTTTAGAGGGAGCACTCCTATTATTGTTGTAAGGATTTCCATAAGCATTACCATTGTTGGGAGGATATGGCTTATAATTGTTGTTACCAAAATTGTTCCTATAAGCATTATTGCCAAAATTGTTATTTCTTATGAAGTTCACATCAACTTGCTCTTCTTGAGCAACCAAAGAAGCCAAAGGAACATTATTTGGATCAATATGGGCTTTCCCATTAACAAGCATAGACATAATAATATCAATCTTATCACTCAAGGAGGAGGTTTCCTCAGCAGAATTTACCTTCCTACCTTGTGGAGCTCTCTCAGTATGCCATTCAGAATAATTAACCATCATATTGTTCAGAAGTTTTGTTGCAGCACCCAAAGTGATGGTCATAAAGGTACCTCCAGCAGCAGAATCCAATAGGTTGAAGAATAGTTCAATCCTGCATAAAAAGTTTGGATGATCATCCAAGCAGTCACTCCATGAGTGGGACAATTCTTTACTAAAGATTTCATTCTTTCCCAAGATTGAGCAACATGTTCATTATCAAGTTGTTTAAACTTCATTATTTCACTTCTCATAGATATAATCTTAGCAGGAGGATAGTACTTCCCAATGAAAGCATCTTTGCACTTAGTCCAAGAATCAATACTATTCCTAGTTAAGGAATTCAACCATTCTTTAGCTTTCCCTCTCAAAGAGAAAGGAAACAATTTCAGCTTAATAATATCACCATCTACATCCCTATGCTTTTGCATCTCACAAAGTTCAACAAAATTATTTAGATGGGCAGCGGCATCTTCATTACCAATACCAGAAAATTGTTCTCTCATAACAAGATTGAGCAAAGCAGGTTTTATCTCAAAGAAAGTATCTTCAGGCACAGGTGGAGCAATAGGTGTGCTCATAAAATCATTGTTGTTGGTGCTAGTGAAGTCACACAACTTAGTGTTTTCAAGAGTAGTCATTTTTTTGGGTTTTCAAATAAGAAAGCAAACTGGTAAAACTAATTTTTTTGTGTTTTTGAAAAAGAAACAAGCAAACAAAGTAAAAAGAACCTAAGGAAAACAAAAATAACAAAGTAAAGAGATTGGTTATGAGGGACTCCCCTTGTGAAGATGTCCTTGACTCCCCGGCAACGGCGCCAGAAAAATGCTTGATGGCTCAGTGTCGGCGCCAGAAAAATGCTGGTGCGATGTTGATGTAGAGCTTGTTGGGAACCCCAAGAGGAAGGTATGATGAGCACAGCAACAAGTTTCCCTCAGTTATGAAACCAAGGTTTAATCGAACCAGTAGGAGCAAGGAAACACCCCAAAGGTGTTGCTAGCTGAGCCTTGGCAGGGCGCACTACCGGTGCTAGTAGCAACGTGGAGACCTGCACAACACAACCACAGAACTTTGTCCCCAACTTGCGATGAGGTTGTCCATCTCACCGTGTTTTGCTAAAACAAAGGATTAAACGTATCGAATGGAAAGAAGTAATAGTTTGTAGAAAGTAAACACAAAGTAGTAAAAGATTGTAGATTTAATGTAAAAGACAAGGACCGGGATCCATAGTTCACTAGCGGTGGCTCTCCTTAGATAGATAACATGCTGGGTGAACAAATTATAGCGGGGCAATTGACAAACATCGAGAAAGCAATACATGCATATACTAATCATCTTGACTCCTTTGAGACTTGATTGGGAATTACAACATTATACATAGACCGCCACCCAACTGCATCTATGACTAATAATCCACCTTCAGGTTATCATCCTAACCCCCTCCAGTATTAAGTTGCAAGCAACAGATTATTGCTTTACGAATTGCGTGTAAAGTAAACAATATGATTGTTCTATGAACAAAGGATTGTTGTTTTCTCCCTAGTAGCAACATCACATCTAGTACCTTAGAGATTTCTGTCACTTCCCTAGATTACTACAGGCATGAACCCACTATCGAGCATAAATACTAACTCTTGGAGTTGCTAGCATCTACTTGGCCAAGATAGCTACTAACAACGGAAAGCATGCAAGATCACAAATAACAAAGACATGATAGAATCAATAATCAATCTGAAATAGCAAATACAACATGTAGAATTACAAATAGATGATCTTGATCATGAACGGAGCTCACAATATCTAAACATGAAAGCACAAAGGAGGAGAACCAGCCATCTAGCTACTACATGGATCCGTAGTCCAAAGATGAACTACTCACGCATCACACCGGAGGCTTGCATGGTGATGAAGAAGGCCTCCAGGGTGAATTCCCCTCTCCGGCAGGGTGCCGGGAAGAGCTTCAGATCCCTCCCGATCTAGGGATGGAGAAGACGGTGGCTACAGACTCTTTCGTGGATTTTTGATCGGGCACTTAGGGTTTTCGTCTCGAGGGCAATATATAGGCGGAAGGGGAGGCCGAGGGGGTGCCAAGGGCCACCACACCACCCCCTGGCACGGGCCAGGTGGTGTGGTCAATCTCTGTCCCCTCTCCGTCTCGTATTCTGGCATATGATGACTTCCGGAAAAATAGGCACTTTGGCTTTTGTCCCGTCTAATTCCGAGAATATTCATTTTCTGACTTTCCTAGAACCAAAAACAGCAGAAAATAGGCAGCTGGCACTGTGGCTCTTGTTAATAGGTTAGTCCAAGAAATCATATGAAAAGTACTCCAAAGTTGGAACAAAACACAAGAAAGTGGATAAAACCAAGCATGGAACATCAAAAATTATAGATACATTTGCAATGTATCACCTTGCAATTTTTTTAGCTTTGGTGGTTGAACCAGGTATTTGAACTATCATAACATGGTTCAATTTTGTTGGTTGAATCTTACTAGTGCATGCAAATTCTTCTGTAACAAACGAGTGCGATGCTCCAGAATCAAACAACACTCTTGCAAGTACTGAGTTAATAGAAAACATACCCAGCATGACATCGGGCGCTTCCTGAGCTTCTTCAGCATTCATGTGGAACAGACGGCCGTTGCGGTTGAGCGGATTCCCTGGGGCAAATCTCCTTCCAGGCTGAACACGGCGCTGCTACTAAGCTGGGGCATTCACATTGGGGGCTGCTGCAATCTTCTTGGGGCACTCGTTGGAGTAGTGACCTTGACTCCACATTCAAAGCAAGTAATTTGGGACTTGTCTTTGGCTGTAACAGGCACAACATTGCTTCCAGTCCTTGGGGCAGTATTGTTGTTGTTGTTATTAGACTTGGGCGGTGCACGATTGAAGTTGTTGGAGTTGCCGGGGTTGTTGTTGTGGTTTCCTCCAGACTTCAAGTTTCCTTCGCTACGATTGGGGTAGCTTGGACGGTTCATCGGGGGTCTATTGTTTCTTGGGGCATATCCTGCAGACGGGTTAGGGCGATACTTCTGGGCATTGTGGGACCCTGTCTGGTGCATCATCCTGCGCTTGCAGTTGTCATTGTCTTGGTTTATCTTCCCTTCCATCTGGATGACAGAGTCTACAAGCTCTTCTAGATCTCCAAAACGGATGTTGACTAACACGGTCTACATCTCATCATGCCATCCATTCAGGAACCTTTCCTTCTTCTTGGCTTTAGTGTTAATCTCATCAGGGGCATATCTAGCTAGGGACAAAATTTTGTCACGGTATTCAACTACTGTCATCCTTCCTTGCTGCAGTTCCCTGAATTCATCTCTCATTCTGGTGACCAAACCTTGTGGCACATGGGTGTGGCTGAACTTGATCTTGAATGCTTCCCAAGTCATCATCTGACCATCATTCATGGTACGGGTGCTATTCCACCAGGCTCTTGCACCTCCTGCCAGATAGTGGGTGGCAAACAGTACCTTCTCATTGGCTTCAACTCCTGCGACCTCTAGATTGTTCTCCATGGTTTGCAGCCAGTCATCAGCATCTAAGGGATCCTCGGATTTGTTAAAGATAGGGGGATTGGTATTCTAAAAGTTCTTAAGCTTGGATCCATGGTGATCCTGATTTCCATGGCCTTGATTATTGTGGGCCATCTGAGCTATCTGTTGAAGAGTGGCTAGGTTGGCTTGGCGTTCGGCTCTACTAGCTTCACGGTCGGAAACAAGCATTTGTAGAATCTACAGCATCGGGTCCTGCGATGAGCTGCTTCCTCCGGGGTTTCCACGAGTCATCTGAAGATTGAGATAGATACTGAGATAAGAGGGAAATTTCTAAGGTTCATGGTTTTGTTTTCAAAAAGCTTTAAACTTTGAGTTTGACTCAAGTTTTGCAAACTACCAACTTCTTCTCATTCATTCATTCATTCATTCAAGCACACAATACAACACACACCAGAACACAAAGGGAAAACAGATGGTTTTAAGAACCATTCTATGAAGCTACAATACAGTGGGACCGATACAACTCATTCCTACGATAGTGATCAAGTGCATATAATCATCATCAATGAAGTCGGAATCATCATCATCGGTGTAGTAATCCATGTCATCATCCTCCAGGTAGTCGTTGTCATCACTGAGGTAAGAGTGAAGATCTCCCTGGATATCTTCACCTTCCTCCTCCTTTGCTTCAAGCTGGACTTCCTGTTCACGGATGGTCTTCTCGAGAGAGGCCACCTTCTTGCAAAGACGATCAATGGTGCGATCCTTCTTGTCGCACTGAACATGAAGTGATTGGCGCTCCTTTGCGAGAATGGAGAGAGTCTGGTCCTTCTTGACGGAAATGGCAAGGTTGTGGTTGGCGTAGGCTCGGGCATTGTCCAATTCCTTCTGCCTATCATACGGCATGAAGTCAAGATTTTCCACCTGGCGCTTCAACTCCGGGTGACTTGGCATCTCCAATGGCATTCCCATAGAATCACGCCTTGCGAAGTGATACGTCCATTTTGGATCACTATTCTATGTCTTAATTCACTATTATTCATTGATATATTTCGTATTGAGAGGTGATACTTATGTTATTTCATCTATTTTTGCATGGTTGATGACTTTTGGAGCATGGACCGCTGCAGTCAGGATTCTGATGGAAAAGGTGCTGTTTGGAGGCAAAATTCGCGAAGATCAGAAAATCCGGGAAAATATACGGAAAATCCTATTTTTCCAGAAGACTCAGGATGCCAGAAGATGGAGTGGAGGTGGGCCACAGGGGGCCCACAACACCCCATGGCGCGGGCAGGCCTAGTCCGCGCCTGGGAGTCGTGTGGCCACCCTGGCCCACTCCAGCCTCTCCCCTCTGGCGTATATCATCCCCACGAAACCCTAAGACTCGGAGAGCCACCACAAAAATATTTCGCTGCCTCTGCGGGGCGGAAAACACCGAGAGAGAAAGATCTCTCCGGCAGACAGATTTCTGCCGGGGGAATTCCTTCCCGGAGAGGGGAGATCGTCGCCATCAACACCACCATGAAGATGGACTTCATCGGGATCATCATCATCATCACCACCATCATCACCATCAGCACCCTCATCACCATCTCCATATTGCTATAACAATTGCGTTGAATCTTGCATAGTTCATAGGGGAAACTTTCCCGGTGTTGATTACTCTTTGTAGTTGATGCTATTGAGTGAACCATTGAATTATTGTTTATGTTCAGATTGTTATACATCATTATTCCATCTCTGATCATGATCCATATGATGTCTTGTGAGTAGTTCGTTTTGTTCTTGAGGACATGGGAGAAGTCTTGTTGTTAGTAGTGGAGTTGCGTTGAGAAAGATTCAATAGATTGTTATTTAAGTTGTGGTGTACTTCTTCTAGTGGTGTCATGTGAATGTCGACTAAATGACACTTCACCTATATGGGCCTAGGGGAATGCATTGTGTATTTGGCTATTAATCGTAGGGGTTGCCGGAGTGACAGAAACCTGAACCCCCGTTAGGAAACCATTGCACAAGGGACGTAAGGGTCTTAGAGTTTAAAGCTGTGGTTAGGTTTCTACCTTAATTACTTTCTTGTACTTACGGATGTTTGCAAGGGGTATAATCACAAGTATGTATTAGTCTTGGATGGGGCGGTACATTAGCACAGGTTCACCCACACAACACTTAGCAAGCTAAAGAAGATTAATTGACTATATGAAGCGAAAGCACTTGACAGTCTTCCCATGTGTCCTCGAGAACGTTTGGTCATCTATAGAAATACAACCGGCTTGTCCTTTGCTGCATAAAGGATTGGGCCACTTGCTGCATTTAATCCTACTGTCTTTTATTTACTCGTACTTTGTTTACTTGCTTTATCGAAAACCCCTAAAAATCCGTTTGCTAAGTATTTGCAGAGAATTCCTGATCCATACCACTAGCCAGCACCTTCTGCTCCTCGTTGGGTTCGACACTCTTACTTATCAAAAATACTGCGATACACCCCCTATACTTGTGGGTAATCAAGACTATTTTCTGGCGCCGTTGCCAGGGAGTGAAGCGCTATTGGAGAGTGGAACTGGTAAAGGAAACTTCTACTGTGAGTATTGTTTACTTCTGCTAATTGCTTTATTTTCGTTATGGATAATTCGCTGAGTTTCTTATTTGGTAATGCTACTACCACTGCTAAGGTAGTAGATAAGCCACCACCTGCTGAGAAAGATGTTTTCAAAATACCTACAAGAATTATTGATCGTGTTATGGATAACTACTATGTTGGGGATGGAACTGTCCATCCCGGTGATCATTTACTCTTTATACACGAATTATGCGGGTTGTTCAAGTGTGCAGGTATTACTACAGATCAAGTTAAGAAGAAGTTATTCTCATTATCATTGAAAGGAAGAGCTGAGGAATGGTATAAGTTGCTGAAGAATGGTCAAGCTCTGGAATGGAGGAAATAGTGCCTCTCTTCTATTTAAAGTTTTATCCTCCTAGTGAGATTCATAAAGATCGGAATCAAATATACAACTTTTGGCCTCTTGATGGAGAGAGTACAGCTCAAGCTTGGGGGAGATTGAAGGTACTAATGCTCAAATGTCCCATTCATGAGCTCCCTAACAATATTATTATCAATAACTTGTATGCAAGGTTGCCTCTACATGACAAAGATTTATTGGATGCTTCTTGTGCTGGATCATTCACTCGTATGGAAGAAGAAGCTAAATGGGACCTTCTAGACCGTATTCAAGACAATACTGAAGCTTGGGAGAATGACAAAGGTAGAAAGTCAGGTATAAATTATGATTATGAATGCATTGAATCTTTTATGGGAACTTACGACTTTCAAAATATCAAAAATGCTTATGGTCTAGACTCTCAAGCTATTGCTTCTTATTTTAAGGCTTTTGCTTCTTATATTGAAGTGCCTAAAAAGAAGTGGAATAAGTATCATGAACCTTATAAAGATATTGCTAAGAGTGTTCCTGCAAGAAATACTGAAGTTTATACTGCTAATCATGTTGTACCTGAACCTTATATTGAGAAAATGCCTTTTCCAGTTAAGGTAAAGGAACATTCTATGATAGCTAGTATGGTTAATGAAAGTATGAATAAGACTGTTGAACCTGATAAACAAATGGTTGATGAACCTATAATAGCAAATGTGAAAGACTTTGTCACTAAATATGAAAAAGAGGGACACACTATCCTTTGTAAGGATACCTCTAATATTGTTTCACATAGTAGTGTTATGAGAGCTAGTATTCCCGTGTTTTCCATTAGAATAAGTGACCATTGCTATGATGGCCCTTGTGATAGATATATTGTTAAGTTTATGCATGATACTAAAAGTTACAATGAGAGAGGGAAAAGTGTTTCTATGTATCTCAATAATATCAAATTTCCTCGTTTTATGCTGAAAGTTTTTATGTTGCACTTGTTTTGCCTTCTTATGCAAGAAGCCTCTGGTTTCAACAACTTGTTTGTTTACAAAATCCCCTTGCATAGGAAGTGGGTTATACTTAAATGAGCGTGTGTTTTTGCTTCTTAATGCTCTCTTTCACTTCAATTCATATCCCTATGAGAGCTTCTTCAAAATTATCATGCCCATCTTAATGGCTATAAAGAAAGAGCTTTATGGGAGACAACCCAATTTGTTTTGGATTTGAGTTTGTTTTTGTTTCTTTGAGTCTTGGAAGTTATTACTTCGGTAATAACCGCTCCTTATCCGTTTTGTTTGGTTTTTGTGTCAAGATCAACCTCTAATGAGAGAGAAGTAATATTTGGGGAAGTTGTTGTCCTGAAACGGATTTTTTGTGCTTCACCGTAGAAATTCGTGAGAGACCTCTATCTGTCGGATTGAGCTCTAATTTTTTGTGCTTCTGCCCCAGGTTGTTATTTAACTTTCGTTAGTTTTGCACTTTTTGATTTGAGCAACAGAAGATTTTTGAAAAAATTTATCTTTACCTGCTGGTCTGTTTTGGCAGATTTTGCCACTCTTGCATCTGCTTCTTTATTCGATTTCCTTTTTGAATTATTTTTGGGTTTTTGGAAGGAGTTGTTTCAGTAGCTTTTGTTTTGATGGTTTTCAGTTGAACTTGGACTCAAAAGGTTTTATCACTTCACTTATACTAATGTTGCAAATGAGAATTGTGTGAAGTTTTGTGTGAAAGAAATTTCCAGGAAGTGGAGACAATGGTGTAATAAGGAAGAGAAGGGTTTTATGACTCAAGTAATAAGTATATGAAGATGAAGATATCGATGATATTAAAGAGATGACTCCGGACGAATCTACTAGATACCAAATTCAGAGACCTGTAGAGTCTGTTTTCAAATAGGTAATAGTTCTGGTAAGAAAAGTTCCACGAAAATACTATCCAACTATATTTTTGCAGTTTTCAGTCAATAAGGAAAGTTACGAGGCGAAAAAGGGACGGAACAGGAGCTAGGGTGGCTCACACCACCATGTGGCGCGGGCCCACCCCTGGCCGCGCCACCAGGTGGTGAGTCCACCCCGAACTCCGCCTCCGACTCGTTTTCTCCCAGTACCTTCCTTTTGATATGAAACTTCGTAATATATAACCCCCGGATCTTCCGAGGTTCCTATATCGTGTTTTCGTCCTATTTTTGTTTCGATCTGTTTCTGCTAGGACATACTCTTTGAAGCCTTAGAAGCACAATGGTGTCTGCCAAGGATGAAGGGAAGGAGCCTATGGAGGAAGACCTCCAAGACCCCGGGAAGGAGAAGGAGATCAAGAGTGAAGGTGAAGAGGAGCAAGTCCAACATCTGCATACCGGCACTACCATTGCAAGCATTGGAGTGGTGGCAAATCCAGCCATTGGAGGGAAGCCTCCTCATCACCGTTCAGATCCCTGGTCACTTCCTCCACGCACCAAGAATCCTTTCCATACCCTTATCCATGAGCATCAATACCAGAATATGCCCAAAGGGAAATTACCCTCCAATTGGGATTTGCCTCGTTCTAGCCATGCAGGAAAAGAAGACTTCAAGGAGGAAGAGTGGGGAAAGAATAGCAAGAGCTGGAATTCTCAACACGACATGATCATGAGCCGCATTGAGCAAAACTCACAGCTGATTCGTAATCTCACCTTTGAGATTGAGGACTTGGGGAATCTGATTAGAGAGCTCATCGAGATGATACCACCACCACCTAAGGAGTAATTCGTCATCAGGTTTGGCGTCCCCTTGGTTTGTTCCAAGCTTGGGGGAGTGTCGCGGTATCACATCACTATCTTCTATCTTTTTACCTTATTAGTAGAGTCATATCATGAATAGAGGAGTTATTTTGTAGTATGGTTTGCATTATGGAAGTGTCCCCTCTCTCGTTAGATATGTATCCCTTGGTGTGAGTTGCCGTTATGGAATATTAATGAGAAGTTCTATCATTCACTCTTTTGCTTAGCTTATATAAGTTTTCAATTCATGGTTATATGATTGATCTTGTTGTTAGTATTGGTATCACTTTGGGATCATTGAGTTAATTTAGTTGGTTTTGGCAAACCTGGCTCAGTCAGTAGCAACACCTTTTTTGGGAGTTGAAAAGAAAAAGATAGAAGTACTCTAAAGAAAAATAATTTCATCATCTTTTTTCTTGATTTGCTCATAAGTCTAGTATTCTCTAGTTAAGATCTTTTGTGCTTCCAAGGAAGATTGCATGTTTGTCTTTATCACTTGTATGTTTGGTTGTTTCCTTCAACTCTTATACTTGCTACCCAGCCTTGCTAGCCAAAAACCTGTACTGAGAGGGTATTCTTCTCATGCATCCATGATGACCCACAAGTATAGGGGGTGTATCGCAGTATTTTCGATAAGTAAGAGTGTCGAACCCAATGAGGAGCAGAAGGTGCTGGCTAGTGGTATGGATCAGGAATTCTCTTAAAATACTTAGCAAACGGATTTTTAGGGGTTTTCGATAAAGCAAGTAAACAAAGTACGAGTAAACAAAGTACGAGTAAACAAAAGATAGTAGGAATAAATGCAGCAAGTGGCCCAATCCTTTATGCAGCAAAGGACAAGCCAATTGTATTTCTATAGATGACCAAACGTTCTCGAGGACACATGGGAAGACTGTCAAGTGCTTTCGCTTCATATAGTCGATTAATCTTCTCTAGCTTGCTAAGTGTTGTGTGGGTGAACCTGTGTTAATGTACTGCCCCATCCAAGGATAATTACATACTTGTGATTAAACCCCCTTGCAAACATCCGTAAGTACAAGAAAGTAATTAAGGTAGAAACCTAACCACAGCTTTAAACTCTAAGACCCTTACGTCCCTTGTGCAATGGTTTCCTAACGGGGGTTCAGGTTTCTGTCACTCCGGCAACCCCTACGATTAGTAGCCAAATACACAATGCATTCCCCTAGGCCCATATAGGTGAAGTGTCATGTAGTCGACGTTCACATGACACCACTAGAAGAAGTACACCACAACTTAAATAACAATCTATTGAATCTTTCTCAACACAACTCCACTACTAACAACAAGACTTCTCCCATGTCCTCAAGAACAAAACGAACTACTCACAAGACATCATATGGATCATGATCAGAGATGGAATAATGATGTATAACAATCTGAACATAAACAATAATTCAATGGTTCACTCAATAGCATCAACTACAAAGAGTAATCAACACCGGGAAAGTTTCCCCTATGAACTATGCAAGATTCAACACAATTGTTACAGCAATATGGAGATGGTGATGAGGGTGCTGATGGTGATGATGGTGGTGATGATGATGATGATGATCTCGATGAAGTCCAGCTTGATGGTGGTGTTGATGGCGACGATCTCCCCTCTCCGGGAAGGAATTCCCCCGGCAGAAATCTGTTTGCCGGAGAGATCTTTCTCTCTCGGTGTTTTCCGCCCCGCAGAAGCGGCGGAATATTTCTGTGGTCGCTCCCCGAGTCTTAGGGTTTCGTGGGGATGATATACGCCATAGGGGAGAGGCTGGAGTGGGCCAGGGCGGCCACACCACTCCCTAGCGCGGCCTAGGCCTGCCCGCGCCATGGGGTGGTGTGGGCCCCCTGTGGCCCACCTCCACTCCATATTCTGGCATCCCGAGTCTTCTAGAAAAATAGAATTTTCCGTATATTTTCCCGGATTTTCTGATCTTCGCGAATTTTGCCTCCAAACAACACCTTTTCCATCAGAATCCTGACTGCAGCGGTCCATGCTCCAAAAGTCATCATTCATGCAAAAATAGATGAAATAACATAAGTATCACCTCTCAATACAAAATATATCAATGAATAATAGTGAATTAAGACATAGAATAGTGATGCAAAATGGACGTATCAACTCCCCCCAAGCTTAGACTTCGCTTGTCCCCAAGTGAAACTGAGCTCAATAAACATGACCTCTGGTTTATGGAGTGAAGAGTTGATAAAAGAATACGGACAAGAAGCATCACATTCATCAAATACATAGATCATAATAGAAGACAACTCACTATTATATAACTCAACTTGCAATGAGTAAAGGAAACACAATAAAGATACATATAGTGAATCATAATTGGTAATGACAAACTTAGCTCTCGGTCGAAGAATAGTTGATAATTTGCTGGAGTTCACAAATAGCTGGTTTCAAAGAAAGCTTTCAAAGTAGTAAACTTCAAGATAAGAGCAATGTGCAAAACAAGGAACATAAGACATGATTGAATAAATCATCATATGAATGAATGAAACACATCAACTCAAAGTACTTGCTGAGATAGAGAGGAAGTGGGTTTACTGACTCAACTACAAAGTAAAAGAAAGGCCCTTCAAAGAGGGAAGCAGGGATTGCAAGTCTCATAAAGAGCTCCCAAAAATTATGATACTTACTAGCTTTCAGCTCTCATTGCCCCTATCATAGGCATCTTTAGGTGATTAAGGTTAAAGTGACACAACTAAGAGGATATGCTTGACAAGTTATAAGTTGAAATCTCATGCCCCTTACTTATGAGTAGCGATCCTCATGCTACTCAACTTTAGTCACGAGCAAGCTCTTGTCATTGTAAATACATGCGTATCATTGAGAACCGCCAACGGGGTACCCCTTGCACATGACACAGGAGCTATCCCATAATCAAAATGACAAGGCAAGCAGACAATGAGCATCTCAGCGATCTTTTTATTTGTTATTTGCATAGGTTTTTATTGAGGATGCTTCATAGAATGCTCACTATAGTTATGCTGCAAGTTTCCACCATGATTAGGCATGGCTTAGGCTAGCGGCCCAGGCGTTTCTCTAACACACATATAAACTCCATGATCTTACAAGTTCCACTTTTATTTCACACCGCAGGGATCCATAAGCAAAAGAACATGATATCAACTAGGTACAAGTACCAATGAAGTGTTGAAAGCGGTCCCCATGATACATGGTTCTGCTAACTTCAACTCATAAAGCGCAAGCATATACGCAACAAAGAAGGACCCAATGGTTCAAGTTTATTAAATGCAAGAAAGTAAAGTGTGCCTTCAAGTTCGTGAGAGCTTTAATCACTAATTTTCACATAACAAGTTTAATTTGGGAGGTAGACAAAACAAGAATTTACTTGGAATAGCAATAATGCTACTAGATAGGTATGGTGGACACAAATGGCAAAGGTTTTGGTTTAAAGGAGGTGGATGCACGAGAAGAATACCCTCTCAGTACAGTTTTTGGCTAGCAAGGCTGGGTAGCAAGTACAAGAGTTGAAGGAAACAAACAAACATACAAATGATAAATACAAACATGCAATCTTCATTGGAAGCACAAAAGATCTTAACTAGAGAATACTAGACTTATGAGCAAATCAAGAAAGAAAGATGATGAAATTATTTTTCTCTCGAGTACTTCTATCTTTTTAATTCAACTCTCAAAAAGGTGTTGCTACTGACCGACCCAGGTTTGCCAAAACCAACTAAATTAACTCAATGATCCCAAAGTGATACCAATACTAACAACAAGATCAATCATATAATCACGAATTGAAAACTAACATAAGCTATGCAAAAGAGTGAATGATAGAACTTCTCATTAATATTCCATAACGGCACTCACACCAAGGGATACAAATCTAACAAGAGAGGGGACACTTCCATAATGCAAACCATACTACATAATAACTCCTCTATTCATGATATGACTCTACTAATAAGGTAAAAAGATAGAAGATAGTGATATGATACCGCGACACTCCCCCAAGCTTGGAACAAACCAAGGGGGTGCCAAACCTGATGACGAATTACTCCTTAGGTGGTGGTGGTGTTATGCTCTTAGTTGACGTGAGGAAATCTTCCAGCATCTTGCGAAGCCTATTATTTTCCCATTGAAGCATGTCCACCTTCCTCTTCAAGTCCCGGTACGTATCGCAGAACTCCTTAGTGACTCGTAGGGCTTCCATTGATGCAGGGCAAGAGACTAAAGGTGCCAGCCTCTGCTTGGGGTCTTGAAGATTCTCCTCCATAGGCTCCTTCCCTTTATCCTTGGCGGACACCATTGTGCTTCTAAGCTTTCAAAGAGTATGTCCTGACAGAAACAGATCGAAACAAAAACATGAAGAAAACACGATATACGGACCTCAGGGGATCCGGGGGTTATATATTACGAAGTTTCATATCAAAAGGAAGGTACTGGGAGAAAACGAGTCGGAGGCGGAGTCCTGGGTAGCCTCACCACCTGGTGGCGCGGCCAGGGGTGGGCCCGCGCCATGGGATGGTGTGGTCCACCCCAGCTCCGGTTTCGTCCCTTTTTTGCTTCGAAACTTTCCTTATTGACTGAAAACTACAAAAATATAGTTGGATTGTACTTTCGCAAAACTTTTCTTACCAGATCTGTTACCTAGTTGGAAATGGACTCTGCAGGTCTCTGAATTTGGTATCTAGTAGATTCTTCCAGGGTCATCTCTTGAATATCATCGATATCTTCATCTTCATATACTTATTACTCGAGTCATAAAACCTTTCTCTTCATTATTACACCATTATCTCCACTTCCTGAAAATTTCTTTCACACAAAACTTCAAACAGTTCTTATTGGCAACATTAGTATAAGTGAAGTATAGAACCATTTGAGTCCAACTTCAACTGAAAACCATCAAAACATAAGCTACTGTAGCAACTCCTTCTGAAAACCCAAAAAGAATTCAAAAAGGAAATCGAATAAAGAAGCAAATGCAAAAGTGGCAAAATCTGTCAAAACAGACCAGCAGGTAAATATGAATTTTTACGAAAATCTTCTGTTGCTCAAATCAAAAAGTGCAAAACTAACGAAAGTTAAATAACAACCTGGGGCAGAAGCACAAAAAATTACAGCTCAATCCGACATTCAGAGATCTCTCACGAATATTTACGGTGAAGCATAAAAATCTGTTTCGGGACAGCAACTTCCCCAAATCTTACTTCTCTCTCATTAGAGGTTGATCTTGACACAAAAACCAAACAAAACGGATAAGGAGCGGTTATTACCGAAGTAATAACTTCCAAGACTCAAAGACACAAAAGCAAACTAAAAGAAAAAACAGATTGGGTTGTCTCCCATAAAGCTCTTTCTTTATAGCCATTAAGATGGGCATGATAATTTTGAAGAAGCTCTCATAGGGATATGAATTGAAGTGAAAGAGAGCGTTAAGAAGCAAAAACACACACACATTTAAGTCTAACCCACTTCCTATGCAATGGGATTTTGTAAACAAACAAGTTATTGAAACCAAAGGCAACTTGCATAAGAAGGCAAAAGAACTGCAACTTAAAAACTTTCAGCATAAAACGAGGAAACTTGATATTATTGAGATGCATAAGAACACTTTTCCCTCTCTCATAATAACTTTCAGCATCATGCATAAACTTAACAATATAGCTATCACAAGGACTATCATAGCAATGATCACTTATTCTAACAGAAAACACAGGAATACTAGCTCTCATAACACTACTATGTGAAACAATATTAGAGGTATCCTTACAATGGATAGTGTGTCCCTCTTTTTCATTTTAGTAACAAAGTCTTTCACACTTGCTATTATGGGTTCATCAACCATTTGTTTATCAGGTTCAACAACTTTATTCATACTTTCATTAACCATACTAGCTATCATAGAATGCTCCTTTACCTTAACTGGAAAAGGCATTTTCTCAATATAAGGTTCAGGTAAAACATGATTAGCAGTATAAACTTCAGTATTTCTTGTAGGAACACTCTTAGCAATATCTTTATAAGGTTCATGATACTTATTCCACTTCTTTTTAGGCACTTCAATATAGGAAGCAAAGGCCTTAAAATAAGAAGCAATAGCTTGAGAGTCTAGACCATAAGCATTTTTAATATTTTGAAAGTCATCAGTTCCCATAAAAGATTCAATGCATTCATAATCATAATTCATACCTGACTTTCTACCTTTGTCATTCTCCCAAGCTTCAGCATTGTCTTGAATACGATCTAGAAGATCCCATTTAACTTCTTCTTCCATGCGAGTGAATGATCCAGCACAAGAAGCATCCAGTAAATCTTTATCATGTAGAGGGAGCCTTGCATAAAAGTTATTGATAATAATATTGTTGGGGAGCTCATGAATGGGACATTTGAGCATTAGTAACTTCAATCTCCCCCAAGCTTGAGCTGTACTCTCTCCATCAAGAGGCCAAAAGTTGTATATTTGATTCCGATCTTTATGAATCTCAGTAGGAGGATAAAACTTTGAATAAAAGAGAGACACTATTTCCTCCATTCCAGAGCTTGACCATTCTTCAGCAGCTTATACCATTCCTCAGCTCTTCCTTTCAGTGATAATAAGAATAACTTCTTCTTAACTTGATCTATAGTAATACCTGCACACTTGAACAACCCGCATAATTCGTGTATAAAGAGTAAATGATCACCGAGATGGACAGTTCCATCCCCAACATAGTAGTTATCCATAACATGATCAATAATTCTTGTAGGTATTTTGAAAACATCTTTCTCAGCAGGTGGTGGCTTATCTACTACCTTAGCAGTGGTAGTAGCATTACCAAATAAGAAACTCAGCAAATTATCCATAATTTACTTGGAATAGCAATAATGCTACTAGGTAGGTATGGTGGACACAAATGGCAAAGGTTTTGGTTTAAAGGAGGTGGATTGATACGTCCATTTTGCATCACTATTCTATGTCTTAATTCACTATTATTCATTGATATATTTCGTATTGAGGATAAAACTTTGAATAAAAGAGAGGCACTATTTCCTCCCATTCCAGAGCTTGACCATTCTTCAGCAGCTTATACCATTCCTCAGCTCTTCCTTTTAGTGATAATGAGAATAACTTCTTCTTAACTTGATCTATAGTAATACCTGCACACTTGAACAACCCGCATAATTCGTGTATAAAGAGTAAATGATCACCGAGATGGACAGTTCCATCCCCAACATAGTAGTTATCCATAACATGATCAATAATTCTTGTAGGTATTTTGAAAACATCTTTCTCAGCAGGTGGTGGCTTATCTACTACCTTAGCAGTGGTAGTAGCATTACCAAATAAGAAACTCAGCAAATTATCCATAATTTACTTGGAATAGCAATAATGCTACTAGGTAGGTATGGTGGACACAAATGGCAAAGGTTTTGGTTTAAAGGAGGTGGATTGATACGTCCATTTTGCATCACTATTCTATGTCTTAATTCACTATTATTCATTGATATATTTCGTATTGAGAGGTGATACTTATGTTATTTCATCTATTTTTGCATGGTTGATGACTTTTGGAGCATGGACCACTGCAGTCAGGATTCTGATGGAAAAGGTGCTGTTTGGAGGCAAAATTCGCGAAGATCAGAAAATCCGGGAAAATATACGGAAAATCCTATTTTTCCAGAAGACTCAGGATGCCAGAAGATGGAGTGGAGGTGAGCCATAGGGGGCCCACACCACCCCATGGCGCGGGCAGGCCTAGGCCGCGCCTGGAAGTGGTGTGGCCACCCTGGCCCACTCCAGCCTCTCCCCTCTGGCGTATATCATCCCCATGAAACCCTAAGACTCGGAGAGCGACCACAAAAAGATTCCGCCGCCTCTGCGGGGCGGAAAACACCGAGAGAGAAAGATCTCTCCGGCAGACAGATTTCTGCCGGGAGAATTCCTTCCCGGAGAGGGGAGATCGTCGCCATCAACACCACCATGAAGATGGACTTCATCGGGATCATCATCATCATCACCACCATCATCACCATCAGCACCCTCATCACCATCTCCATATTGCTGTAACAATTGTGTTGAATCTTGCATAGTTCATAGGGGAAACTTTCCCGGTGTTGATTACTCTTTGTAGTTGATGCTATTGAGTGAACCATTGAATTATTGTTTATGTTCATATTGTTATACATCATTATTCCATCTCTGATCATGATCCATATGATGTCTTGTGAGTAGTTCGTTTTGTTCTTGAGGACATGGGAGAAGTCTTGTTGTTAGTAATGGAGTTGCATTGAGAAAGATTCAATATATTGTTATTTAAGTTGTGGTGTACTTCTTCTAGTGGTGTCATGTGAACATCGACTACATGACACTTCACCTATATGGGCCTAGGGGAATGCATTGTGTATTTGGCTACTAATCGTAGGGGTTGCCGGAGTGACAGAAACCTGAACCCCCGTTAGGAAACCATTGCACAAGGGACGTAAGGGTCTTAGAGTTTAAAGCTGTGGTTAGGTTTCTACCTTAATTACTTTCTTGTACTTACGGATGTTTGCAAGGGGGTTTAATCACAAGTATGTAATTATCCTTGGATGGGGCAGTACATTAACACAGGTTCACCCACACAACACTTAGCAAGCTAGAGAAGATTAATCGACTATATGAAGCGAAAGCACTTGACAGTCTTCCCATGTGTCCTCGAGAACGTTTGGTCATCTATAGAAATACAACCGGCTTGTCCTTTGCTGCATAAAGGATTGGGCCACTTGCTGCATTTATTCCTACTATCTTTTATTTACTCGTACTTTGTTTACTTGCTTTATCGAAAACCCCTAAAAATCCGTTTGCTAAGTATTTTAAGAGAATTCCTGATCCATACCACTAGCCAGCACCTTCTGCTCCTCATTGGGTTCGACACTCTTACTTATCGAAAATACTGCGATACACCTCCTATACTTGTGGGTCATCACGAAGTGATGTCTACGCACTTCTATTCTTGTAGACAGTTGTTGGGCCTCCAAGTGCAGAGGTTTGTAGAACAACAGCAAGTTTTCCCTTAAGTGGATCACCCAAGGTTTATCGAACTCAGGGAGAAAGTGGTCAAAGGTATCCCTCTCAAGCAACCCTGCAATCAAGATACAAGAAGTCTCTTGTGTCCCCAACACACCCAATACACTTGTCAGGTGTATAGGTGCACTAGTTCGGTGAAGAGATAGTGAAATACAAGTGGTATGGATATAAGATAACGGTGCTAGACAATAGCTTGATGGCGTGGAAGAGACTAAAGGCAAACTGAAATAAAGATGGAAGCAAGCAAACATGTAACAAATCTAGTTGCAAACGGTGTTTCAATGCTAAGAAACAAGGCCTAGGGATCATACTTTCACTAGTGAACACTCTCATATTAATATATTCTTCTTTATGATACTACGCTGAACTACTCTCCGGTTGGACACTCTAATCCATGGTAGGGCTATAACAGTACACCTCAAAGTAAGTCTTTCCCATCTAGAAAACCCCACACTGTCACCTTGAGCACTAGATGGTTCCAACAAACACCACAATTTCATAAAGACATCCAACTCCAAATATAACTCATAACAAGTATTTGTAATCTCTAGCCTAAGTGCCACCATGGTGTGCACACTGTCAACTTCACACACATGGGGAGAGCAGAGATCTATTAAAGCACTTGAGTAGCAAGGTAGATCTATAGATTACAAACTCATGATCACAATATGATCACGCATAGAGAGAGAGATGAACACATAGCTACTGGTAGAACCCTTAGCCTCGAGAGAGAACTACTCCCTCCTCATCATGGGAATCAGAAATGGTGATGGAGATGGCGGTGGAGATCGATGGAGATGGCTCCGGGGGCACTTCCTCGTCCCGGCAGGGTGCAGGAACAGAGACTTTCTGTCCCCTGAATCTCCCCTTCGGTGGCGGCGGCGATGTGGAACTCTTCGTGGATTTCTGATTGACTATTTAGGGTTTTGGTATCGAGAGGCTCTTATAGGCGAAGGAGGCAAGGTCGGTGGCCGGCCAGGGGGCCCACACCATGCCCTAGCGTGGCCTAGGGTTGCCCGCGCCAAGGAGGGGGTGTGTGGCCACCCTGTGGCCCCTCTCCGACTCTCCTTCTGGCTCCGTGAGTCTTCCGGGAAAATAGTAACTTTGGCTTTTGTCCCGTCCAATTCCGAGAATATTCATTTTCTGACTTCCTAGAACCAAAAACAGCAGAAAACAAGCAACCAGCAGTGTGGCTCTTGTTAATAGGTTAGTCCAAGAAATCATATGAAAAGTACTCCAAAGTTGGAACAAAACACAAGAAAGTAGATAAAACCAAGCATGGAGCATCAAAAATTTATAGATACATTTGCAATGTATCACGAAGTGAGCAAAGCGAGTTCCCTGGATCAAGTTGATGTTTTTCCCACACAGACGAGCAAGAGCTTCATGCATGGCCCTGGCTAATCCATCTAGCCAGTTGTTCTCATGCAAGGTGAATTGGATCTTCTCAGAAGTAGGTGCTTCCATTCAACCTCTGAGATCTGCAACTATCAGCCATTGTAGATCTCCTCCTACGTGATCGTTGAGTTGTGCCCCGAAGAATTCCGGATGCGGGCGCTCAAGATACTCTGACAGTGCATCTAGATCCCTCTCAAAGATTAGTTGGCCTCCGTTGCCCAACTGGTAGAACTTACAATACTGGACTTCCATCTATAAGAATTTAGGATGAGGAACTTAGTGAGGTGATCAAGTGTGTCAAATTTTATGTAGGAATACAAGAATTTTGAGGAACATGATTTTTTTTGAAAGAATAAGGGATAAGAGTGGGAATAGGTTTTCATAAATACTCACTTCTTTTGTTTTGAAACTAAGTTTTTGTTCGGACGTCCGTTCTAACTAGGGTCTCCTATGGTCAGGATGGCTCTGATACCAACTTGTCAACACCCGGATTTTTAATCCTAGATGCCTGTTATGCCATACATCGCAATCCCAGGATTATCATTTTTGCGAGACGTAACAGATTGGATATCACAGTACATCATCCATTACAAACCATAATAAGGTCTTACACAAATAAGGGATCTCATGATCCAGTCTTAATACAAACAAGCAGCGGAATAATAAGCGTAGTAGTAGGCTCCATCTTCAGAGTCACAAGCAATGCTGACGATGGGAGATGATCCTAGTTGTCATAGACATCCTGCTGTCCATCATCTTGATAGTCCTCCTCATAGTCTGGCCACGGGAATAGCCAGGGACAAAGCCATGAGTACTCTTCAAGTACTCGCAAACTATCACTAACAAGTAAGGTAGTTCTAGTAGGAATCTTAAGCTCTAGGTTTATTTGCAAAAAGGCATATTTATCTAAACTGAGTTTAGAAGTAAAGAAAACTAAATTAATATTCTAAATCACTTAAGTGGGAACCTAGTTTTCATATTCACAACCCTGTTGTGGTCAAGTCAAAGTCATAGTTCACTTCACAAGTCATTTTGAACACATCTGACGACGGAACAGTATGGCCACTCCAACTGTCCATGACCGCGGACACGGCTATTCGAATAGTTTGACACTCTGCAGAGGTGGTACACTTTCACCATAAAATTCGATACATCTGTCAGGGATAACCCTGAATCATCATACTTAGTATGTGGATAATCAATCATAACCTTTCAATTACACACTCTAGTATAGGCACCTTCCCTATGAGCTTGGCCTCCCATCCATGGCCATCTGCCATCCTGGGCACTGCATAGGTGGACAATTCACACTCACGAGGTAGCCTCAGCTCAAACCTCTTCCGTGAGTGAACCCATATTAATGCATATACACTTCTGGCTAAGCCTACCCAATTTAGGTATTGTGATTGTACGGTAAAATTGGATTGGTATCGCATCCGAACCCAACCATCAGTTTTTATAAAAGGGCTAAGGCTCATGCCTCAACATTTTCATCATCAAATCCATTTGTGTTTCTCAACACATGTCAAAACATCTCAATAGAATGACTCATCATTCCAAGGTTTTCATAATCATTTTCACCAAGTATTCCCATCTAAAGTGATCAAGTTTTATGCTTAGCACTAGCCACTAAGTTAAGAGTGTTCACTAATGAGGGGTGCTAATCTTCAATCTCATGCCATAGAATGACATCTAGTATAGGCCTAGTTTTATACTCTTTATGCTATCTATACTACTTTCCAAGTACTCACAAAGCACTAGCAAAAAAATAAAGAACTTTGGTAAAGTAAAGGAATAAAGCTTGCAAGTAAAACTTGGGATGGGTATAAATCAAGGGTATATAACCAAAGCATGCCTAATGCATTTTGCTTAAGTTATCAAGTGGGCAAGTGTTAACTTGCATAGTTCTAGCTTGCCTTTATTGGTGCAGTGGTTGAAGTTTTCTTCGTCTTCTGCTTGGTAGAACTCCTCCTCCTCGTATCCGGGATCGGTACTATCGTCTATAAGGAAATACGTGGTACACAATCACCAAACAATACTTAACTAATTCTATTCAGCACACTAAGGCTCACACTTGATGATCTAGCATCATCACATGAAATAAAGAACTAGTTTTATTTATCTTATTTAGTTTATTTTAGAAAAGTAATTTCTACTCATTGAAATTAATTAAGATTTAATATTATCCAATTAAAATATGGGATCATGTGGATACCTGTCATCACCACATATTCTAATACATGGAAATGTGATTTAAAGTGTTGATCATATTTTATAAAGTTTAAGATTATTATTTAATAGATTTAAAGTGACTAGAAATGCCCTAATATCATTCTTTTGATACTATTCCAATGTCACTGCATGCAAACCTAAATATTTTTTCATATTCAGATAGATCTTGTCAAATGTGATTTTTGAGAGTTGGAATCAACTCAAAAGCTATTATGGTTGATTTTTGAAAAATGTTTGAAGTTGCAAAAGTCTCTGTCTTATTATTTTTACTAAAGATTATATCTAACTCCAAATGATTTAAATCCAACGGGCTTGGATAGATAATTTAAATATCTTTCTAACAAAATTTGAATCATGCAATTTGGTTCAGTGAAACTCTCTGAATTGATTTTTGAATCTGTGGACAGAAACTAGTTTAAACTAAATTGGAAAATCAATATTTGAATTCCCTGGGCTGCGCGGGAAAGCTAAACAGGACGGCCCAACTGCACTGCACAGCACAACGGGCTGCTGATAGATGGGGTCCACCAGTCAGCGGGACTAACTAAATGAAACGGTATCTACGAATCTGAGCCGTGCGATCTAATTCTAATCCAACGGCTGGGAGTCGTCGTCGACGACGAACTACTCCGGCGAGAAATTAACCTAGTGCGGTGGTGGGGGTATGGCTAGGCTCACCTGGGCTCCAGCTAGGGTCGGCGACGAGGGCGATCGACGTGGTAGACGACGGCGGTTTGAGGCGCGGTCATGGCAGGTCTTGGGGTGGTTGAAATCGAGGCGCCCTTCTCCTCCAGCAGCGGTGGGCTCCGGCCAAATTCCGGTGAGAGAGAGCTCGCCTTACTCTGGGGAAGGGTGAGGGAGGATCAGTGAGGAGTGGTGAGTGCTGGGGTATGGAGAAATGAGGTAGTGGATGCCTCCTTTTATACTGCGGCGAGGGGACCGAACGGTGCGGGTGCGAGCTCGTTGGTGACGACGCTACAGGCTGCTAGCGGCGCAGCTGAGGCTAGGGGACGGTGTTATGTTCCCTGGCGCTCGTTGCTGGCTTAAAGGCGAGGCGTGTGGCGGTGTGGTTTGGTCGGGAGCGTGCGGCGCTCCGCGCGGACGCATAGGTGTTTGCGACGGCGTGCGGTAGCTGCGGGTCACGCAGCGGCGAACGGGGGTGTCTACGGGGTTGGGATGATCATGGTGAGCTAGTGCACGTGAGGCAGTGGTGAGGCGCGGTCTGTGCGAGCTGGTCGGGCGCGGCGAGCTGGCGCGCTCTGGGCATGGCACAAAGACATAGGGCGCGGCGGTGCTAGGGTGGTCCAGGGCTCGTCTACGGTCGAGGCTTGGACAGGGGGTGGCGGTGGAGTGCAGCGTGTCTGGTGCACGTCGTGGGCGAGGACGGCGATGCTCCTGGCGCGCTATCCACTGTCTGCCGGCGACGATCAAAAATGGGCGGCGCTCCACTGTGCACACGGCTAAGAGGGGCTTGGTCTGGTGCTTGGCTAGGCTCAGGAGAGACAGGGGGTTTAAGAGGAACCAAATGGTCGAGGGATTACTGTGGAAACAGTGAAGTTAGGCAGTAGTTAGTTCAGTGTCTACAAGGTGTTTGTTGTAATGGCCAAAAGAAACTTACTTTGGAATTTTTGAATGAAAGTTTTTGAGTGATCTTAACTTAAACTTGAGAGTCTATGTTTGCTTGGAGAAGTCAAGGGGAAATTGGTTTGATAGGTTTTTTGAAAAAGTGATATCTTAACATATGAACTAGATTCAATTTTCAACTGTCCATTAAATTGATTTGAAAGATGTTTTTGTAAGTTTGTAAAGTGGGCCTTGATACACTTTTACTTGGTCTACCAAGGGGTGAAAAGAAGTGGAATTGTTTCTGTTAAAATTTCTCTTCTAGGAACACACAAAGTGACCTAGTGGTTAAGTTTTGTCAAAATGATCATTTGCTTTATTTATTCATATTTGATTTCTTTTTCTTTTGATTTTGTTTGTAATTGGCCTAGATGATGTAGCATTCGCCTTTAAACCATTTCACATCATTTGTAACAATCAAGCATGGCAATTTCAATCAATTCTACACTAATGCAAAACACACATGCATTCATATTCATTTTCTTATTAAAAGTTTTTGTTAACCCTAAACTTGGGCGATTTGAACTTGATAATCTTGATTAGAAGTTTTGGGATGTTACACTTTGCGAGTCCATATCGGCGATGACTCAATGTTACACCTCCGTCAGACCCAGTCGAACTTGCGGTCCCCCGCTCGGCAGCTGTGCCATGGGCCACATGTATGACCGTATGCAGTTCCAACAGAGTATTCGTCAATTACTGTTGCTTGTATGACAGTGAATTCTTCCCGGTACACCAATCTCCAAGCACTTTCCCACGGTCCACGTAATAGGATCAAATGCACTCGGGAGCCAAAACTCCACTCCCGGTGGGTAACGAGTAACGGCTACTATTTTGTTTGAAAGCTCAAACTTCAAATAATAATATTATAGTGTTTCAAATTCATGTGACTTCTTTACATTATCATCAAACACCCGCTTGTGCCAATTTCCATGTTTTTCATACCTATAGAATTCAATGGGGGGCATGCATGCGACCTCAATCCTCCATTTTTTCCCTATCCATCTATTTTTTCTACCCTATAAATCAAACAAGCTCTAAAACATCCCTTTAGTGATACATGCTAGTCCTATTGATGTGTTTGTCGCCTACTCACCTTCCACCATGCCCTAAGTTTGGGCCACTCCTGAGATTTCGGGGGCCCGGGACGAAACTAAAATTTTGGGCCCCTTATTATATTTTTTTATGGATATATGAGATGATGAAAAATAAACAGTTTAAGTATACTTCCAACTGTAATATTCATATAAAAATAACAATGTTTATATGATACCTCAGAAATAAGTGAACTTCATAACACTTAACTCATAAATAAGTGCATTTAACTCAACATCACATATATCAGGTTTACCATTTGTACCAGGCCGAGTAATTTTTTTTGCAAATGTAGTGCAATGTTCTTTCAGTTGAGAACCATCAATTGTTGGTTCCATTTGGTCGGGAGGAAGCGAAGCGACCGACGCCGTATAGGACTAGGAGTCGAGCGGTTGACCTCCGCCTTGGCCTCGCGCTGTACCCATA
The DNA here is from genome assembly GCA_910589775.1 of Avena eriantha. NCBI lineage: Eukaryota > Viridiplantae > Streptophyta > Magnoliopsida > Poales > Poaceae > Avena > Avena eriantha. Next base: position 505,153,013 of record OU342740.1, on the reverse strand, counting down.
TCAATCGCCTCGGCTCAGAGTCTACGACAGCAGAAAAAAGGCCCAATTAATCCACAGCCTAATAAAAAATCCATTTTTACGATATATACTAGGCGTGCCTATATAACATATTTCTAGGAGAGCCCCTACTTCCCCCCCACCCCCCCCCCCCCCCCCCCCCCCACCCACACACACACACACCAAGGGCCAACCCTGCCTAAAAAAAAGTGGTGCGGGGTAGAGAGACTCCAGCGATGTGTGACCATGTGGGAGTCTATGCCGAATGCAAATATTTCTTTAGCGAAAAAAATATGCATCCATGTCGTGTAGACAACATAGCAGTAGTACCAAATAAACCTGAACTAAAGTTATTACACCTATACTATTGCCCACGCTAAAGAAAACACAAGTACAGGCAAAACACGTGCCTTATGTCACAGAATCTCAACGTCCTGGCAACAACCGAGACACGATTTATGTCGGATATATTGGGTCCCAGGAAACTGGTGTCTTTCGTCTCATGAGTTTACTGTTCTTGTCACCGTAGAGGTAGCTGCTAACTGTGTACCTCGTATGTTCCTTTTTCGGGACCAAATAAAACAATCGCGCTTGGAAGCGGCGCTCTTTGTACTTCCTAAGTGCATTGTCTATCGTACAAGATAGTGGTTCGATGGTTCCACTATTTTCGCTAAAAGCCGCCCATGAAGTGACACCGTAGGCGTGGATAATCCGGAGAAGCCTCCACCTCGCCGTGCGAAGCTGTTTTTCGTGCCACAGTGTTGTTGATTTAAGCATAACTCTGGGCTTAGCCAATATCCTTGTCCCAAACTCATCACAGATACATATCCTGAACACCTTCTTTGGTCGTCCAATCATCTTGTATTTTCCAAAGACTAGGGACCCAACCTTCTGCTTGAAAGCAAATAAAAACGTCTTCCTTTGACTCAGGTGTTTGATCCTGCATATGACATAAACAATGAAAATCAACGAGACCAAGAGTTTTCAATCAGAAAAAAATACTCCCTCCGATCCATATTAATGATCTCAGAGTCTAGATTCATACGTATATTGTCTAAAATTTTAATAGATAAATCTACGAATCTAGACAAAGTTGAGATCATTAATACGGACCAGAGGAAGTAGAAAAAACAAGTACTAACTAGTAGCCGTATAGGTAAAACATATGAAATTTAAATGCGTCTTCAATAAGATTAAGAGTTTTTGCCTCCGATGTTTGTTTTGAATATTATATCAAGAATTTGAAAATCACGGGCGCAGATTAGTCTCAGTGAAAGAGCATGTCACCCGCAAAACATCAAAATTAGGCATAGTTTTGTCCAAATTTTACTTAAACCTGTGACAATTAAATCGGATCGAGGTTTCTCCGTTCTAAAAAGGATGTCGGAGATTTGTCTAAATTTAAATGTATCTAGATCCTATTTCTTTAGTGTATATATATATATATATACATCTATATTTAGACAACTTTGCGGCATCTTTTTTTTTTGCAAGGAGGGAGTAGTATACATACACGAACTTGTGGTACACAAGTATACATATATACAGCTCAATATAAAAAAAATACTAGAATAAGCGCCAATCGAAAACCTAGTATATGCGTGCGTACCTGCTGCCATCGAAAATACTTCTAGCTTGCATCTCCGTGCGTAGATGCGAACCGGCTATTTGGTGCCCAACTAATAAGCGCGCTTGTGATATTCAGATAATTATCTAAAGTCTTAAGCCTGAGAGGTTCTGAGCTCTCTGAGCGATTCAGAGCGTCTCGTGTGGTTCATCTCCGTGCGTGTGGGTCCTTGCAACACGTCGATGTGCTGGCCTTCGGCTTGCCTGTGCCCGCGCGTGCGACCATCCGTGCGACGCGGGTACATGGCAGGCATCGCGCGCTCTCCCAGATTTTCCTCCACCCACGTCGGCTTCTCCGTGTACATACGATTGTGATGATGCTAATCTCTTCCGTAATACTCGATGTAGGCTTCCTCTTAATTAGAAAAATATGTGAAGGTTTCTCTATTTTCCTCTTCACGAACTGAAGCCGCTCCTGTGTCCTCCGCTTGCGTCCACGTTTCTCTGGCCGCGGAACCACTCGCCGATGACATCTTCTCGCCGCCGTGTCGTACCAACGTTTCGCTAGGATGCAGCTTATCATTGTGCAGATGTTCTACGAGCACGACAGTCTCGTCCGAATGCAGACGAAGTGGTGGATTGGTGGTCTTACAACGGTGTCCTCAGCTCGACGGGTACCTCGGTGACCAGCGATCGCACTCGCCTTCTTCCCCGGCCGTGCTACAACAGAGAGAGATTTGAAGAACCAAATAGTATGCTAGAAGATTGCCATTGATGCCATCTCGACATGCATCTCTCCCCGAGCAGCTCTCAATTAGCAAAGATTGTTGCCGTTCTTGGTCCTTGACTCCTTCCCATTCTTGCGCCCGTACAAGCCCTCACAGGACACGGAGGGATCATTTTCTCCTCAAGTACCAGCAATCCGCCGTTACGAAGAAATCACACCAGAGCACCTTCTCTTTCGTTCGGCGCCGCCGTGTATGACAGTATAAGTACCGATGCCGCAGCCTTCCGGCGCCCGGCCGCTCGTCTTACTCTTCCACCCCACCCGCACCCACGTGCTCCTAGAGCTCCCGAGATCCTCCTGACCTCCCGTCCTAGCTAGCAGGCCAACAGACGCCGTTCAAGGTCGGCGGCCTTCGGCCGAAGCGCCTCCACCGCTGGTCAGCCTGCCTGTCCGTCCTATGTTATTTAGGTTCGTTTGGATATAATGTTTCTAGTTTTCCCCACCAGCGATTTATTCTCTCGCAAAAAAGGGCAATTTACCGAGCTTGACGATGCTCAGGGAGGCGTGGGGACGTGATCATGTATCGCGGACGTATAAAATAGTAGTTGTGAATTTTCTTCAAACAGAAAAGCCCACGCGGGTGGAGGTAAATCTGGGGGACCACGCGATGCCTGCCACGTACCCGCGTCGCACGGATGGTCGCGCACGGACGAGGCACGGGCAAGCCGCGTCCGCCAAGGTTACCTGCGCAATGCAACGTACCAGACATATGCCGACACCAGGCCCACCAAACGCCACGACTACGCCGGTCGTATAGTACAAGTAGTACAATAGTACTACCACGCATCGACCTAGAAGATCGCGCATACCGCCGCGCCACCGGTTCACCAACCATCACGATCAGCCTCCCATACCGCTTCTGGTATGTACCCAGTTTAGACACATCATAAGTCTCAAAGCGGCCGGCACGCTAAATAAATAGGTACACAACTTAGAACACCGATAGAAAAAAATATGAAGCATGGTATGTGCCAAAAAGAAAGAAATGAGCAATAAAAGACGGCCAACATATCCAACTTCGCATCCGCGGGATCACTAAGCATTTAATTAAAACAACGTAGACTATTTTACAAAAATTAGAAAGACAAGTTCACAATAAAATAAAATAAATACCCTCATAAGTTGCTTAGAAACGCATTTAAAACAAACAACCAATAAAAAAACACATACATCATCCCACTCCAACGTCACAATACTACTCAAACAAATAATACAACGTATCACACCTAAAAACAGCAAGAATTACATCAAAGAATCAGACCATGAAAAAAAATCCATCAAGAATCCAACCTAGAATTTTTCAATGCCAAACAAATCGACAACAGGTAACACATAAAATATAACCCCAGATCCGAAATATGAAAGATAATAAAAACTGAGGACAGGTTTGCCACATGAAGCAAAAAAAAAATGTTTCGCAAAAATTAAAGAGATCCTTCACAGATAGCTCTAAGTTACCTATGAAAAATCAGAGCAAGAACAACAATGAGATCAAGAAATATATTTGGGAACATATGTTCTTTTTCTGGCATCTGCACTGCTTTCCGCTTGCTAGAGTCCTACACTCCTGAGTGCTAGCCCCACTTTTCAGGGTCGTGTTTGACGGCTTGCTATCAGACAACGCCATTGCTCAGAGATTCATACCATGAATTCGCCGTTCTTTCTTCCATTTTACACTCCTTCCGTCCCGAGCCTAGCTTATGAATAAATGGTTTCCTCCTTTAATTCGAGACACAGAAAAGGATAACCCCAACCCCTTCGTTTGCATACAGCCTAGAATTATGAAAGCGACATATATAGTTCAATAATTAATAAAATATCAATTTTCTCATTTTTTGTAAAACTTCATTAACAGTAGCGTGTGTTTGTTATTAAAGACACGGGTGATATCGGTATACCCTATGAACACCTACTATTGGTCTATTCGGTCCGATCCAGCAAGAAGTCCACATGACGATCTACCACTAACGGTGATGCCCAAGACAATTTAGTAGGCTAAGCCCGTGAAAGAATCAACTCTTTAGCAGATGCAGCGAAACTAGATCGAACATTTTTGGGTTTCACCGTCGATCTGTAATCAACTCAGACATTTCCTTGGGTATACCATGCCCATATAACGGCCAGGAAAGAGCAACAAGTATAACCTAATAGCCACATACGTCTCATGTATAGAGACGTTCCTTCCATAGGTGTGAACACCCAATTGACCCTTAAAGCCTAAACACTAAACCCCATAACCCCAGATACTAAACCCTAAACACCTAAAAACACACAAAATTCAACACCCAAACACCAACACAAAAAAAATTACTGGTAACGAATCACGTCTACCTCCTGTTATTCCGTGTTTACGGTCTGTATAAATGCTTAGTCTGTGCAACACACCAAGTGGCGGAAAGCTCCTTCTTCAATATTTCCCTCCCAGCTTCTCTTCCTCTCCCCATCCCATCGCCCGCGTCCCTCTCGCCCTTCTCCTACGTTGCTCTCTCGACTCGCGCTTAGATGAAGATGGCTCCGTGCTCCCATGTTGTCCCTAGGGATGAACGTCAGTGTCTCCCTATCCTTCTTTGTCGCCGAAGGATGAGAACAATGGCGGCGTCTACTTTGCCGTTCTATCTCGCCTTCGCGAACAACTCTTCCAAAACAATGGCGACGCACACCAATGAGGAATTCTTGGGCCAGATCTAAAGAAAAAGACCCTAACAATATTTAGTTTCTGAAAAGAAAGAGAAACCACATGTTAAAAGATTGCTGTAATAACATTTTTATCTTAAACTCACTGCATACCAATTCTTCACTATAAAATCTCAAACTCTATATTAGACTTATGTTAGAAGATAATTATGGACTTGCGAATAAATACATGGTCTACCCAAAACCACACTATCCTACATATATATAATGTGTTTCTCCTTATACATTTGACTACAGAGGTAAAAAGTGCAAATCTCACAGCACCATACCCTCGCCTGTCTAAGCATCTTCAAAACACTCAGCCTTTACTTCAAAAAACAAGTAACGGCTAAACATTCATATAGTATTTTCTATTTAACGTTCATATCCATGCAACTCTAATAAGCTTTTAGTGGGCTAATTTTTTTAACAAACTATCTGGAATAATCCCGCATTCAACTCCTCTTCCTAATTTTTTCAAAGGTTATAATCTCGACTACCCAAGATAAAAATGATCTCTATACAATTTAATTTCTTATTTTTTGTCCATCCTCACTTTAACTCCATAAATCATCTCATATTAGCACAATTTGTTTTGATTACCTATGCTCCCATCAAAGGGCACCAGATAAAAACAATTTTAATTATATGTATTGCCATCCGTTACTTTTTTTATCACCAAACTTGAAAAAAATATGACATAATACTTTTTAGTTCATAAAAAAAAAATACACTTCCAATTTTGCTTATACTTTTTTTTCCATTTATTTATGTTGACAATTCTCTCAAATTCGGCACAAAATATTACAAAAATTCCACATTCTTATGTTACTCAATTAACAAACAACCACTTTTCCGAAACAAACAAAAAACAATTTAACACCAGTCTCCTTCTGAAACGTGAGCCTCTTTTTCTCCGAACCCACCATCCTCCTGGCCTAAACCCAAGGCGTGCAGCTACAGAACAAAACACCTATGACCACACCACGCTACCAAGAAAAAGATCCACGCGCCGTACAATAAAACCGCCACTCCCTGCTCATAAAAATCTCCATAAAACATTCGTTTTTTGGCGTTCTACACCTACCATAAGTTACAATAAAAGATAACCAAAACACCATGGCGGATCCTACACATTACAACTACAGAAGCATGCGGGCTTTAAGAACGGTTCATCACAACGTATCCACCTACAGAACAAACAACGCTGCAAGCAGCTGCCCATTCAGATACAGATAGAAGAGAACTTACTACAAACTACTGCAAAAGCCAAGACACCAGCGAACCAGCCATAACACAAGCCGGCACCATCGCCCCCAGACAACAGCATGCCTCATACTACCGATCCCCATTACAGTTACCCACACAACAACAAGAAAACAACTACCCCACCCGATCAGAGTGGCCCATGGCTGCGGTCAGCCTCGACGTGGCCGCATTATCCCTCGAGCGCACTGATAGAGCAACGACGCTATTCATCAGCTCGCGGAAATCCTCCCTAATTCCCGCAGGATCCCGGCCAAGCAACGCCGACAAAGACAACTCCTCCAGCATACCACAAACAGAGAGCAGATCGTCAATGTTCACAGCCCATCCTTGCTCCAGCCGCTGGGCCATTTCCACCACCTCCTGCTTCTCACGCAGAGTAGTCTGAATAACCGCGCAAAGCTGAACGGCCCGCCGGCACATACGATTCACACGCCTCCAATTAGCATTCGTGACCACGACGCCGCGATGCCAGCGAAGAACACAAAGAAATCCCGTCGCCGTGTCCTCCGCTTGCGAGCCGCTCGCAGCCACCCGGCTCCTGACAGTGAACACGCCGGAACAGCCGGGATGGCACCTCCGGGGAACACGACTCTCTATCGTGGAGACGTATCCACCGCCCTCCCAGCCGGTCCGGTATCTCGTGCGAGTGGCACCGACAACCACAAGGACTTCACCAAGGAGAGTCATGCTCGGAACTCGTGCCACCAACACCTCATGTGCACAGACAAAAAAATCAGCAACAAAAACAGACACGCCTCCACAACAATCTCAGGCCCTTCCACTCCATCAAGCGGAATCACACACGCAGGAGCAGTTCTACCGGCATGACCGTTCACAGCCGGGCCTACAATGAAGCAGTGCTCCGTACCCACAGCCCCATGGTCCACGGCAGCGACCACCGCAGCACTGCCAACACGAGGCACAACCACCGGAGAAGGCGGCAGAACCTCACCACCGCCCGCGTCAGCCCCTACGCCCCCCGTGCACAAGCCCGTTCGCAGCAGCTAAACCGCTCCCCCAACGCCATTTTCAAACGGGCCCATCACAACCACGGCAGTAAGCAGCACGGAAAGAAGCTAGACTAACTAATAATCATACACAACACTACAGCAGACGGAGTAGCCAAGAAGACAGCTATACTATATAGCAAGCAGCGCACCACTCTCACTTCAGCAGCAAAAATCCAAAAACGCATGCAAACAACAACATGCGCGCCACAACTCAACCACCCAGTAAAACGATCGCCACGTGCGACAAGGACAATCATCTATGCCATGCACTAATGACCACCAAAAACTACGGCCACCGAATAACCTTGCAAAGGTAAAAATCCCTCACCATGCAATGACACAGGAGGCAACAGAACGCGTGCAAAATCGCAAAACACACGGCGCGGCGTAGCGCGCCAACCCGTCTAGTACGTACTAGTGCTATACAAAGACGAGGGCGTGGAGTAACTTGGATCGGAACTCGATCTCTCTCATTTTTTGGCAAGAAAATGATCGGTATCCTTTTTTGGGGAGCGGAAAAGGTTCGGGACTCTCCTTTCTTGCTGGAGATCGACCGGAAAAGGACACGTTGCGGCCGTCGCCACCCGAGGGCGGGACGTACGGTGAGGACAGGGAACGTGGTCGCCGTCCTCGTCACCATTTTCCTTAATTTACCTCGGCGTCGGCTGCTATGGGTATGCCGCCTTCGGCAACCTCCTCACCATCTTCGGCCTCTACGAGCCCTGCTACTGGCTCGTTGACTGCGAAAACGACCGCATCGATCGTCCTCTACATACATCCTAGGCGGGGCGGCCATGAGGTAGCTAGTCAACTCTCTAACTCTGAAACTTCTGAATTTTTTCTTGTTGTGATGTTTGGCGGAATTGTCTGCGGACGTGCAGATATACAGTCAGCAGATATTAACGGTGACAGACAGACGTGTTGTTGGCAAGGTTCACGGAGAGCTAGCGCGTTCATGAACAGGATGTACGTACGCCGTGAGGGTTGCCGAGGCACGGGCTGAACCTGCAGCTGTCGTGCTTTTGGACGGCGTATGTGGCGAGCACGACAGGGCTCACCATTGTGTTCCCCTACGTCACTTCAATGAACTGTTGGGACTGCTGTGCGCGCTCACCTTCTGGCCTACCTACAATGCTACATCTACGG